>JAXCLQ010000001.1:21604642-21619284 GCA_035584115.1 Cedrela odorata | reverse complement strand
GTTCAACATAATTCTACGTTTCCTATGCGAAAATTAATAGACTAACGGATATAAAGTCTTGAATCTGGCCATGCATTTGGGCTGGTTAGGCCCTCTTGGGCAGTTAATAGACTGAGGGATACAATTGTGCATATCAACAAAAATGCGAGCAAAGTGGGTGTGAAGGAGGAAATGATGAAGAGAGTGAATAAAAGTGCGAATGATATCTACTTCAGAGCTGCAACTTTGATGGCAGTAGCTGTGCTGAGGCTTGCATGAATATCAAGAAGAGAAATACATTTTCATAATGAAAGTGCTTAAACTTTGATTGATGAACATCCTTACTGCACCGTGATAAATGTTGTAGCTTGGTTGAGTGATGATTAAAACAGCCAATGCTTACTGACCTTGCGTGATTCCAAAGCGGATATGCGGAGAATATCAATGAAGCAATAGGCATGCTACAAGCAAATCCGGTCTTGAGATGACTTTGAACTGAAATGAGTCTAAGCTCTATCTAATCATCAGTCAGCTAGTCCTCGCAGGGGTTAATATATGGTAATTAGGTTGTAAACGTTGCAAAAAGACTAACATAAACAACGTCTGTTGAAATGAAAGCTATATTTAATTTCTGCCTAGTTTTTCTGGTTTGTTAGTGATCAGGTGGTGTGCAGTGCACAGTAACCAGAACCCACCCAACGCAGAAGAAAGTTTGGTTCATGTTGCCGTGTTGAATGTCATACCATAGTATTTAACTGGTCATTTGTAGTATATTTCCAATTCAGAGCTCAGAGCTCAATGCTTTAGTTCCTGTAAAGAGACATTGCCTGAACTCTCAGTGTAGCAATTCAATCGATACTTATTAGTGTTACCTGATAAACAAAACATATTGTTTTACTTTAAATTGATTTTGATGGCTAGTAGAGGCAGACATTCATGCTTGACCCAAGACTTCGATGGCCAGAGTTCAACTTTCACAACACTAACACAGCCACAAATTGTTATTTAGCTGGTTGTATGATCTTGCAATAATTTGAACTCTGCATTAGCATGACTATATTTTCCTTGAACCCAGCTGAATTGAAGAGTTTTACATATCATGACAACTGTAAAGACTGCACAATTGCTTCACTAATCACACCTGTATTTCCAATGGCAAATGCACCATGCAAACTGAACTTACAGCATCAAGGAAACTTGACTATTTATACTTTGCATCCATGCTTGCAACATGGTGAACTTATTCACATAAACACTTGTCTGAAAAGAATTTTATTTCTCACAGGAACACCGCATTCACTAATTACTCCCCGACAAAATTGGAAATGAAAATGAGCTTTCCCTTTAATTTTCTCAATTTTTAAATAACTAATAAAATTCTCAATAATTCCAGGAAAACAAAATGAAATGCAGACTTCTCACATATTACATGGCATGTTCCCGTGAAGAAGAGGATTAAGCCTTATGTTTCTACCCATTTTTGCAACTAAACAGACATAAATTGCAAAGATTCGGAAACCACGTCAAATCAGCTCATTACTTTTGACACTACACCTGCACCAACTGTTCTGCCTCCCTCTCTCAAGGCAAATCTTTGTCCTGTTTGTTAAAAAAAATAATATAGTAAGACCATTCTAGTTTCTGCATTTTTGCTTTACAACTATGTCTTATATAATAAAAATAAGACTAAACCAAATTTGAACTAAGAACATTCCAGACCACCAAATCACACAAAAATTATTATCTAAACAAAAACGGTGAAAAATATAGGGAGGACACCACCAGATTCTACCAGCACTGGGAAGATGCTGTCGAATAAAGTGCTTGTGGCTATAGAAGCATGTATGTTGCATGGATGCATTCATGTGATTGCATATACTTTGTACTAGAATATACAATTCATTATACAATATAAAGATAAGAACCAATGATTTCACCTAATAAAAGCACGAAAATTGGGTAAACAGTGAACAATTACACTGGCACAATTCTTTCCAGAAAGGTGGTAAGTGGCATATACCTGCTTCAAGAGGCACTGGTGATATCAGCTCAAAAACTGCAGTCACATTGTCCCCAGGCATAACCATCTTAACATTTTCAGGCAATTCTACTTTTCCAGTGATATCGGCAGTCCTCAAATAAAACTGTGGCCTGTAATTTGAAAAAAAGGCAGTATGGCGTCCACCTTCGTCCTTTGTTAGGACATAAATCTCAGCCTCAAATTTCTTGTATGTCTTCACGGATCCAGGCTTGGCAATCACCTAAGCAATATGAAGAAAAAGATAACAAAGGACATCCTTTTAAAGTTCATACAGACTATTCAATCAGAAAGTTAAATTCAGTTCATAAACCTTTCAGATTGTAATCTCTCACATCTGTCACAATCTTATTCTTCAAATCATGCATCACAAACATTAGACAAAATATATCAAGAAAAACAATTATTTGTTTTTATTTTAATTTTTAATAAAATCGAATAAAATTACACAGGGTAATTCATCAATGACAAGATTAAAATGTACAGAATGCGACGTGCAAGTGAGCATTCCAAAGTTTAGATACACACTGAAATTGGTTCGAAAGTTTCTACGTGTTGCTGTAGAATCCTACTGGAATAAAATCTTTGAAGCTTAAGCGATGCCACTTACTTGTCCTCGTTGCACATCTTCTCGTTTCAAACCACGCAGAAGAAGGCCAACATTGTCACCAGCCTAGGAAAATGTACAAACCCATCAGTATCAAAATACAGTCTAACGAGAATCTAGAAGCATTTACTTACTTGCCCTTGATCCAGGATCTTCTTGAACATCTCAACACCGGTTACAGTGGTTTTCAAAGGAGCACCCTGCAGAGTAAAGCTCAATGTTAGGGCCAATTATTGTTCACAATAGTCACTCCACTAAGATATATCAAGGAACCTCCACAAAAATAACATACAACAAACAAGTGAATTTGAAGTAAGAGCACCATGGCCCCCCTCACAAATGATGGACTAGAAATAGCTGAGAAAATTATCAACTTAAAGATATGACGAGAAGAATATCCATGATAAGTTCAAAAAAATGATTTATGCATCTACCTGCGTTAAACCCAGAACCTCAACTTCTTCACCAACTTTGATGGTCCCTTGTTCAACACGGCCAGTTGCAACAGTTCCACGTCCCTTCAAAAGACAAGCAAACATTGTCAGTGCTGTGTAAGCACTCAACTACCAAACAACATCATTTTTACAGCTAATGAATTTTACAGAAATATGAGTAGCGGAACAGGCAAAACCTGACGTTAGTTTAGAACAATCATAAACTAAGGACAATGTATTAAAGAAACTTGGAATGCCCCAAAACGAAGGAACAACTGTTGGGACAGAAATAATACAAAACCAAGAACGAATACTTAACGAAACAAATGCTAAAACCATTTCACTTTTTACCTGAATTGAGAAGACATCTTCAATTGGCATCAGGAAAGGTTTATCTAGTTGGCGTACGGGATCAGGAATGTACTCATCTACAGCGTCCATCAATTTCAAAATAGCATTTTTGCCTATTTCTTCATTTGTACCCTGTAGAGCTGATAAAGCTGATCCTCTAATAATGGGTATATCATCCCCAGGAAACTTGTAGAAGCTAAGAAGTTCTGCAGAAACATAAGCTCACATGACACACTTTTGAAGTTAAAACAATACCTAAGCAAAAAATAGTAGTCCAAGAACACAGTGACCTCAAAAGGCCAACTTACCTCGGAGCTCCATTTCCACAAGCTCCAGCAACTCTGGATCATCAACAGCATCAACTTTGTTTAGGAAGCACACAAGTGACGGCACACCAACCTGTACAGTGAATCCAGAAAGTTCAAAATTGCCATTCCAAAAACACCAACCAAACGGCAAGACGAAATGTGAAAATTGAATATACTTCACAAACCATTGATAAGATACCCACCTGACGAGCAAGCAGAATATGTTCCTTAGTCTGTGGCATTGGCCCATCAGGTGCAGAAACAACCAAAATACCACCATCCATTTGGGCAGCTCCAGTAATCATGTTCTGCAAATCAACCCGAATAAACAGTTCATTACATCAGTATTCATGAGGCTAGAAACTTGTTGATATCTCTTGAATGAATAAGAATTTAGAAAATTAGACGAGGCACCCTGCAGTTGAAACAAAACACTTCACGAAAAATGAAAATATCTGAGCCGAGTTAAAAAATGAATTCAGATCCCATAAAAAGTTAACATGCCCAATCTTTTTCACTGTGTTTCAAATGCACAAGTACCCGCAAAGATTTATTATTGTATTAGCAATACAAGCATCTATAAATCCATTATAACTAGATGAAGGTTTATGAAAGAAGAATTAACAGTAGCTTTTCAATTGCAAAGTAAAATGTAAGAATCTAAGTTACTGTTGATGGAACATGTAAACATCACTCTAATATCTCCATCAGCTTAGAATTGTCCTTGCATTCTTACCCAACAGAAGACTCATTCAATGACTAAAAATTTATTCAGCATTACAATAGTAATTACAGCTTACTTTAACATAATCAGCATGTCCTGGGCAGTCAACGTGTGCATAGTGACGCTTAGCAGTCTCATACTCCACATGGGCCTGCAGAAAATCAAGTCAATTACTATTTCTTTCTCATGGGTAAGAAAACAAACACTAATGGAAGCTGCATTTATCTCTCTACTGGCATGACCAATGGCAAGAATTCAATTAAGAGAATGGATATCCCAACCGTGGCAATGGTAATTCCTCTCTTTTTCTCTTCAGGGGCCTTGTCAATTTCATCAAAGGCAATGGCTTTTGCTTTCCCTTCTTCTGCCAGCACCTATGCATAGACGCCAAAAACAAGTGAAAATAATCGTTCATACTATCATATTTCACCATCGTATCAAAAATTTAGCCTAGACATAGACACCAAACATCAAGGTAATTTAAAGTAAAAAAAAAAATTCATTCATGCTATACATAGTCCAATACAATGTTCATATCAGAAAAAGAAAAAGAAAAAGACAGGGAACAAAAACTAGTCTACAATGAAAATCATTAGAGAACACACAAACCAAACCTTTGTAATCGCTGCAGTAAGCGTAGTCTTCCCGTGATCAACGTGTCCAATTGTTCCTACATTCACGTGAGGTTTCCTGTTGAGATAAAACATAACACAAACAAGAATGGCATTCAATTCACTACACAAAGCTCAAAAATTCCCATTTACAGTTTATAAAACAAAAAATAACACACACTGTTTGTGTTGTTTTAGTTGCTTTTGCCAAAAATAATAATTAGTCGATCATTAAGAAACCAAAAATCTCTACTTTTCATCGCAACAAGAAGAACAACAGAAACGAATAAATGTAATATAAAACGCATATAAAAAGATGTACTTATTAGATCAGAGGAATAACGCACGTGCGAGTGAAGGTGGCCATGGATCTCCACCACGGCATAACAGAGGGGCAGCCACGAGTAGTGTCATTCGCGGAGAAAGAGTCAGAGATTGAGAGAGAAATACGACAGCAGAAATAGATTTGCGATGAAAACGGCACAATTCTCCTGGAGTTAGGGTTCCTAAGAGCAACTGAAGCCATGGATTCTGACGGAAAGCAGTGAAAACGAAAATGTAAAACCTGTGTCAGCGAGGGACGCAATCTGTGCAATTTGGGGTTTTAGGGGTTATACCGAAGGTTTTAGAGTTCTGTTCTCTGGGCCCATTTGGCCCAGCCCAAACTTTATATTTTTTTAAAAAAATTATTATTAATAACTTAAAATGATTTAAAATTTTAAAACAAATAACAAAAATTTAAAATATAATCAAATCGTGTTACAATTTTTTATTTTTTATTTTAATTTTATATATATATCATTTTAAATTTAAAAATAACAAAAATTTTGAATATAAGATACATCTGTACATAATATAACCGATTTTTTACTTTTAATAAAACTACAAAAAAATCTTAAATACATTCATTTAAATGTTTAACATATTAAATTTTAAATTAATATTAATACATGTACACCTCATTCACAATCATATTATTTAAAAGATCATATCAAGTTATAAACAATTATTTAAGTATATAATCATATCAAACTATCGATCTAGCTACAGTACTTTTCGATTATATTTTAAATTTTTTATATAGGTTGTTTCAAATTACAAGTAATAAAAAATTTTGAATATAAAATACATCTAATATATCGTAGTTGTTCCCAAAATCATCATATGATATTTATATTCATTTAACCATTATCATGCATATAGGTATCAAATAATAATTATGATATTTTTTAAATCTAATGCGACACAACCCAATTTAATATGAAATGTAATAAATTGAGTTTACGCACTTTGTCATGCATAACACAAGTATAACAAAACATAAACGAGTCTAAAATTTTTCTAACCAAGCCAACACAATATGACAATACAATTAAAATCTTTAATTATGCATATGATTAATATGAAAAATTGCTAAATCACTTTCATATTATACTCTCAACCATCACACCATATAATCATAGTAATTTATATTAATAAATAGGAAAAAATTTCAAACTAATTATTTTTTAAGTTAATTTATCGAAATGATCATGTTACTTTATTTTTACTAAATTAACAAAACATTTTAATTTTAAACAAAAATACTCTCATATAATCAAAAACTCATACATGTGAAAATGAATTTTAAACACTTTGAAAATTTTCAACGATGAAGAATTATAATATGTTCAAAACTATTTCAATTTTCAAGTTAAAAAATTTTAATGTACTTGTTGAAATTCTTCAACGTTAATTTAAATATCATTTGCTCAAAACTACCATTGAGGTTTTAACATTTTGAAAATTTTTAATGTTGAAGAATTGTAAGATCTTCGAAGCTAGTTAAGTTCTCAAGTTGAACAATTTTAACTTACCAGAAATCACTTGAACTTCGAGCATTTTAAAATTCTTCATGTTAAAATTTTTTAATGTGTTCGAAACTCAAGTAAATTGTAAAGATTTAATATATTTATGTTCTTTTTTTTTTATTATATGGAGGTATTTTCATTCAAAATCAATATGTTTGGTTAATTTAGTAAAAAAAATTAAATAACATGATTATTTTGATAAATTGAATTAAAAAAGTAGTTAGTTTAGAAAATTTTCCTAATAAATATTTAACTTGATAATATGTTTATCCTCGCAATGACAGAAAAACTTCTCTTCTTTTGTTTTCTCACCTTCTTAATTGACATTGTTAGCTATAATTTTTTCCATGTATGAATTTTAATAAGATTACTTGTCGATGAATACATTGTAGTCTTCATTTCGTATTCTTTCTGGGTATTGAAGCTGGAGAACACGTGTTCAACTTACATTCTTGGGCATTTAACAGAAGGAACAGCAGAAGAAATGTTCTGTGGTCTGCCTCTGATGTTTTCTATTTCATGAACAAGCTGTCATTTTCAGAATGTTTTGAAGTCATTTTCCCATTTCTTCTCCACTGTTGCTTGCAGGATGCCAGACTATTTCTTGTACCCGGCTGTATACATGTATTCCCTGTCCGTTCTATTTTGCTTGTAAATAGAGTGGAAACTTGCGGCAATATCCAAATTTAGATTCTTGAACTAATTAACTTCCAAAAGGGTAAACAGTGTGGCCATATCCGAACATATTTCTAGAGATCTATGCCTTTTGTTTTAATATTAATGTTTCAGGTTGTCAGCTTTTACTTCTTGGATGTTTGACTGTGCTAGCAAGCACGTTCATTACACTGATTGTATTGTATTATTTATATATAATCACTGCTTCGCATATTAATATACAGTAAAAAAAGTATTGTCATAAAATTGTATTTTCAACTTGCTTGAAACCCATGTCTTGCCAACCTCAAAATCTTTACTTTCCAGCCACTTTATGGTAGTTGCTTATAATTTGTTTCAGCTGGGGTCCTCTCCTTGTCTGCTTATTCAATCTCCATGGCTCTAAAAATCTCTACTCCCCAATTGATAGCTTTAATTTTTACATATTTTTCTGTAGTTAGCTCCTTGAATTTCAGTTATCCAGCAGTTTTCAACTTTGGCGATTCGAATTCGGACACGGGGGGGCTCGTTGCAGGAGTTGCTTTTCCGGTTGGACCACCTAACGGACAAACATACTTCCATGAACCATCTGGGCGATTCTGCGATGGCCGACTGATCATTGATTTCCTAAGTAATATACTCATTAAGCAACAGCATAGTTTTTCAACTACCTTACTTGGTTATTAAGTATCTCAAATGCAGCATATTTGGTGTCTCAGGAAGTGTAATGAATGAAACTAATTTGGTTAATTAGGGGATAAGTTTTTTAAATATGCTTGAATATGTTTCAGAATGCGTTACTTGCATTTTTTTAAGCTGCAGTGGATGCCATGGACCAACCGTTTCTCAATCCGTACTTGGATTCTGTTGGCGCCCCCAACTTTCAAACAGGCTGTAATTTTGCAACTGGAGGAGCTACCATACTTCCAGCCAATGCTGCTGTAAGAAACCCTTTTTCCTTCAATATTCAGGTGGCTCAATTCGTCAGATTCAAGGCCCGAGTTCTTCAATTACTCCCAAAAGGTATAGATCATCAATATTTCTAGCTGTCTTAGTACAAAAATAGTCGTACATGAAAATTGGTGACTTGAAATATGGGATTTGTTTCAGACAAGAAACTAGAAAAATATCTTCCTCTAGAAGATTATTTCAAGCAAGGTCTTTACATGTTGGATGTGGGTCAGAATGATCTTGATGGTGCATTCTACTCCAAATCAGAGGACCAGGTGATCGCTTTTGTTCCAACAATATTGTCTCAATATGAGTCTGGAATTCAGGTTGGTTTATTAATTATTTCTTCTCCAATCTGGATAGTCAACTATGTATAAGTCCACAAACGAATACCAGGACTGAAAAATAACCAAAAGCTTTTTTCTTTACCTTGCAGAAATTATACAATGAGGGTGCAAGAAATTTCTGGATTCATAACACAGGTCCCCTTGGATGCATACCTAGAATCATTGTAACATTTGGAAATGATTCATCGAAGTTGGACCAGTTTGGATGCGTTAAATCACACAACAATGCTGCTAATAATTTCAATCAGCAACTCCATGATTTCTGTACAAAGTTTCAGGATCAATTTCCTGACACTAATGTTACTTATGTTGACATTTTCTCCATAAAATTAGACCTCATTTCAAAATTTTCTCAATACGGTAACTTCACTTCCTCCATTAATTTTGTTTAGATGTACATTTTCACATGAATCATTTTATGCTCATGTATTTATATCAATGGGTTTCAGGATTCAAGGAGCCTTTGGCTGCTTGCTGCGGGTACGGTGGGCCGCCATTAAATTTCGACAATCGGGTTGCCTGTGGGCAAACTAAGATTCTGAACGGAAGCACATTGACTGGAACTCCATGCAACAACACAGATGAACATGTTAATTGGGATGGAAACCATTACACCGAGGCTGCAAATCAACATATTTCAGAACAAATACTAAAAGGAAACTACTCTTACCCTCCCATCTCAATGAATCTGCGTTTCTCATCCGCTCCAAGTTCAATAAACTAAAAATGTTGTAAAAGTACGTAGTTCCATAGAGTTGGTAGTATTCTTTGAAGTAACCGTGGGATCCAGGCACTAGAAAAGTAGAAACCCAAATGCCTTGGTCACCACGGACGTGTCAACCAATGCTTATTATTCTACTATTCCAATTGTGTGATTTCATTACTTTAGTTTTATCATATATATTTTTTGGCTTTTGTAGTAATTATTCATAATTTCTATTAAAAAATAATAATTTTATTATATAAATATTCAAATAACATTAATTAATATTAATAATAACTAATATAAATTAGTACTTAATATAAATAAATTAAAAATTAAATAAGGATTTTATTATTATATTATTTAATTAATAAATAACATATCGCTTAAAATGATAAAATTTTGAACATACTATAAACAAATATATCCTAATTAAATTTCAATAAAACTATCTCAAAATTACCCTTGGCAAATTTAGTTTTAAATATCTGAAAACGCATAAATATATATTTATATCTAAATGTAAATTACTTTTATCTCCTCACAAATATTTTCGTTGCAAGATCATAAAACAAGGCGTCACGCCCACCCTTACCCGACACTGGTCCCCGGACAGAATGATAAAAATGAGGCGGTGCGCGTAGGATAATGCTATCTTCACGCGCTCTGTGCATCTTGAAACACGCACGTCTGTTCACCTCTATCTCCCTTCCTCCCTCCCTCGCTTTTTCCTCTCTTTCACTCCTCGCATCTAATCCTCGCTCTCGAAAGTATCAGATGCCAATTTAATCGCTTGTTGCCAAAATCTGCTTTCATTTTTCTTTTTCGTTTTTGCACTTTATATCCTGTTTGGCGGTGCGTCATTTCATCGTGATACGTTAGTATGCGAATGGAGATTGTTACGGTAGTATGTAGTTGAGAAATTAGGTTTTTGTAGAGGTATTAGACGATGATGATTCCGTGGGGCGGCTTAAGTTGCTGCTTGAGTGGAGCTGCGCTTTATCTTCTAGGCCGGAGTAGTGGCAGGTCACTCCGTTGTTTCTCTGTTTTTTTTTTTTTTTTTTCGTATTATATACATAAACATTGGTTTCATGTAATTTATTTGTTTATTAATTTTGTATGTTTTGCTTTTGTTCAGGGATGCGGAGCTTCTTAAGACAGTTACGCGAGTCAATCAACTCAAGGAGTTGGGTATGTGCATTTTTAATACACTCAATTCAACATTTCTCCGCAACCGTGACTGGTATTTTGGTTTTGATTAGCTTTATAAAGTCTCGGTGTTTGAAATAATTTTCTGGTGCAAATGCTGTCTTGCTTGCGGTTTTTTATTGTCTTGTTGCTTTAGATGTAGAGTAATATAACTCTGAAGATATATATGTTCTGAACAGGTGTTTCCCACGTTTACATTCTTTGTTATCTTTTGTGTGTTTCGAGCTTTGTTTGGAAGACATTTGTGAGTAGTGTTAATGAGTTGCCCTATGAAAGAAATGTCACTGGGACTATGTCACATTAAAAGGAGCAAGTCTGGTTTGATAATGCATTATCAAAGTCTGCTAAACTTTAGATAAAGTTCTTGGGATATTTATCCACCTAGAAACATTTAAAAATTTTACCCTGCTTGGAACATGGGTTGATTGTTGGATTTTGAAAAATAAGCTATGTATATGATAATGGTAGTGAAAGTTCATGTTTGAGGTGTAGTGTAGAAGATACTGGTCTTTGTATTCACTTTCTTATGGAACCTGTGCTGGGAGCTGATATAATTTTACTTGTTAATGGTATTAGTGATGGTATTGTATCTTCCTCAAACAATAAGTTTTGTCTTCTTTCACCTTTCAGCCCAATTACTTGACACTGGAAGTAAAGTTTTGCCACTCATTGTTACGGTCTCTGGAAGAGTTGGCTCTGAGACACCAATGAGCTGTGAATATAGCGGGTTGAGAGGCGTAATAGTGGAGGAAACGGTGAAACTGAATTTATTGTCTTAAAATGGAGCCTAAATTGCATTATTTATTGACATTCCTTTTTTGTATCAATTGTAAACATTCTTGTGATTTGTTTGTCAGGCTGAACAACACTTTCTGAAACACAATGATGCTGGGTCTTGGATACAAGATTCTGCATTAATGCTATCAATGAGTAAAGAGGTTCCTTGGTACCTAGTGAGGCTCCCTCCCTTCCTTTGTCTGTCTCATTTTTCTTGCTTGACAAGTCCACTGCAATTATTGCTTCTGGTGGTTTGATGAAATGGAATGTTGAAAGCCAACGTGAAGGCTTGTAATTATTTGAATGTTGTATGTAAACTCCAATGCTAGACGTAAAGGATTCATCAATTGTTTCTTTGGTACCTATTCAGGATGATGGGACTGGTCGTGCATTTGTAGTGGGGGCCCGTGGTGCTACAGGTTTTGTATTGGCTGTTGGAAGTGAAGCGTTTGAAGAGTCAGGACGATCACTTGTACGTGGAACATTAGACTACTTGCAAGGCCTCAAGGTTTTTGTTCTGCAATTTTTTCGTTTTTACAAGAAGACTCACGTTGCTCTGTCTTGACTTATTTGATGGGAATTTATAATTTTAGATGCTTGGAGTTAAGCGTATTGAACGGCTACTCCCGACCGGCACTTCCCTGACTGTGGTTGGAGAGGTATGGCTTGGTTTAGTAATTGAGATTATATGTATTCTTGTCTCTGTGTACAGTGTGATTGAACATTATACAGCATATGCTGCTAAATTAAGAAGGTCTATCAGATGATGGTGCATTTGAAATAATCACCTTTAGTAATAGATGTGACTAAGATAAAAGTGAATAAAAGGAAAAGAAAATATGGCATGGAATCCAGAATGTAGGTCTGTGTTGGTCAACTCTGATTAAAGAAGAATTAATATGGCATGACTAGGAATATTTCACTGTAAATTTTTATAGCAACACAATTGACCTTGGTTGTCATAGTGTGGGTGGAATAGTGTTACACTTGCTCCAAATGATAAGTCTTGTGATGGCATAATGCAACTTTGTGTCTACTTATAATATGTAGTTCTCTCCCAGTCTTTTTGACATAATGTGAGCCAATTTTACTATGTTCATCAAATTTGTTTGCTATTGGGTATACTAAGTTATTGGCTAGCTTCTGCTTGTGTTATTTTAATTTGTCATCAGGCTGTGAAAGATGATATTGGAACAGTTAGGATTCAGCGACCACACAAAGGGCCTTTTTATGTATCTCCCAAAACTATCGATGAGCTCATTGCAAACCTTGGGAAATGGGCAAGGTCGCATATAATGCTTCTTTACTTGAATTCTCATATTTGAACCCACTAGGAGAAAGAAAGAAACTAATTGGGATGTATTTATCAGGTGGTACAAGTATGCCTCTTTTGGTTTAACAGTCTTTGGTGTTTTTGTGGTTACTAAGCATGCTATCCAATATATCTTGGAAAGAAAGCGACGATGGGAATTACAAAGAAGGTATGCCTAATTGGTTCATCATTGATATTTAAAATAGACTTACATTGCGACCATCATAAAACTCTGGCTTGAATATAGTATTTATTGCAAGTTGAAAGTGAAATCATGGCTGACCAGTTCTTTTGCCAACGGTTCATTATGATATTATTTTGTCAGTCACTGTGATAGTTGTTCTTATTTTGTCATGACAAACTTTGTAAAGTCCTGTCCATGCAGAGTTCTTGCTGCTGCTTCAACTAAGAGATCAGGGCAAGATAATGAAGGTAAGTTACTGGTTGGTTACATGATTGGTGTTTCGATAGATACAATCCAGTATTAAAATGTTGCATTTTTTTTTCAGGTACAAATGGAAAAGCTGAGAATGGATCGGATAGTACTACTAAAAGAGACCATCTGATGCCAGATCTATGCGTGATATGCCTTGAGCAGGAGTACAATGCTGTTTTTGTCCCGTAAGCTGACTATATACCTATTATTTGATTTATACATGTTGAATTGCCATCATGTTTGTGGAGCACTCACATACGACAAAGTTCCTGCCATTTTTGAAAGATATATAAAGTGATCGACAACTGTGAGAATAGAACTGTCATCTGTATGGCCTTTTTCATCTTGTAAAGGTGTTTTCTCAAAATGCTGACCTCAACATTTATCATTTGCTATCAGAAATGGCATCAACTGAGTCAGTATTTTTTCAACGCCATTGGCTTCATTTTTCTAACCCTAATATGACAAATGGCTTTGAGGGACTTGGAGGAATAATGATTGGTTTCTTTTGGAGTTTCACTTCTGCAGCTTTGAAACTAATTGAATTGCCTACTGTTTATGATCTGCAGGTGCGGTCATATGTGCTGTTGTACAACATGCTGTTCACACTTGACCAGCTGCCCTCTTTGCCGGAGACGGATTGAGCAGGTGGTGAAGACATTCCGGCATTGAAGATGTGCTTCAACATTTGTAGCAACTGTGTTGCATGGAAACAGTTGGATGATCAGGATCTCAGTTTTTAACTGACGTAAGATTCTGAAGGTGTAGCATCCTCTTCACAGTGGCAGTTACGTGACATGTTACTGTAAATTCCTTACCTAACAGTGTCAGATGTAAATGTTTAGAAATGTTTTTCTTGCTGAAGAATGATTCCCTAGGCGGTTGTCATAATAAATTAATCTTAGGTAAATCTTTATTGGGATATTTTCACCATTGGAGATGATTTACCTTGACACGATCTTGTATTTCGATGCAGTCACACAATATTAATTTCTGCCATCTTTTTTCTATGTTGAAGCATGTTGAATTGAGCATGCCATGTAAATTCAGGACAGGACTGGTTCAACAGTTCCATCCATGGCAGTGTTTGCCTTATTATTATTTTTAAAATTATTATTATTATTATTAAAAAATATATATAATAGAAATATGTGGACTGTGCTTTTATGCAACCAGAACAAACCACATGGGTGCCAGTTTCATGCAATAATTATTATTGCTTGTCAACACTGTCGCTGTTATTACTTCCAACGCAGTTAAATTTATAACCATATCGTGGGGGGATGTATCTTCAGGAAATTGTCAATTTTGGACTTGGTTACCTTGTTCCGAAATGCAAGTGACAACGTCC
>JAXCLQ010000001.1:21585468-21597770 GCA_035584115.1 Cedrela odorata | reverse complement strand
AGTCACAATTACAACTTCATTAACTACTCAAAACGCCCACTTAATCACGTTATTTATACTTTAATTTAACAAAAAAATTATTATTATTATTATTAACTATCACATCATATACAAAATAAAATATAAATCGATTTTAGTTTAAATTTTATAAAAGTTAATAAATTGTATTACCTATTTATTAAGTTGATAACAATTGCTCGACATGCAATATAAAACACAAATAATATATAATTAAATAATAATCATATATATATATCTAATAAATAGTAAAATAATATTAAATTTAAAGAGTAATTTAATAATATATATATATATATATTTTAAAATACGGATTTAAAATTTGTTTGATAGTGTTGGGTAATGGGTATTCGCAAACGATGTTAGAGCATCAAATATGACAAGGAAAGAAGAGGGAGTTTCGCTAAGATTGGCTTTAGCTTTTATGATAGGGAACCCATATATATATATATATATATATAAATGTCTATAGTTACATTTCATTTTCAAAACATCAAATAATTAACTATCGTCTTATTCCTATACCTATAATTCCTACTATCAATCAAAGAATCCTGTTCCCTATTTGTCTTTCCAATTTTTAATATATTGTACGGTGGTTGATGTACCCACGTGGCATGTTTGTGCATTCATAATGTCTTTCCTAATGGTCCGTCCATGAACAGATTCTTTTTATTATGTGGATAGTTGTCTACCGTCCAAAATTAAGCACAAGCAAAAGCACCATCACCATTACCATTTAAAAGTACGAGAGAGAGAGAGAGAGAGAGAGAGAGATAAAAGGGTCTTACCATATTCGTCCATTTTGGATTTTTGCCTAGTTGGGTCGGGTTGGATTCGGATGAGGAGTAACCTAACTACAGTAGGAATTAGGACATAGGGAAATTATCAAATTGATCCTTGTATTTTGTACATGTAACAATTAGATACACTAATGAATATGTTAATTAATTATAACAAATATAAATATAATATTAAGCTTTAAATGTGAACTTAAACATTAGTAGAGTTATAATTAGCAACTAATTGAAATGAGTGATCACTGTCACTCATCATAATAATATTAACAAATTTTGACTTTTCCAAATTCCAACAGGTTTATTGTGTTGTATGGAGGTGGTTGATGAGTTTTTCTCCATCCAAATGCCATACTTTTGGAGGGAGCTTAACTAAAATCACACACCTCTCTTTCCCTCCTTCCTTCATGTGCATGCACCTTTGACTTTTTCATAGAAAGCCCAATTCAAATTGAACTGACCTTTCTTTTTTAAATGGTGGATGGATCCCACTTTTTTTTTTTTTTTTGGGACACTGCCCTTGGCCTTGGCGAGTTGGCTTTGGCTTTGGCTTACATCTTGAGTTGCTATTACTGCTTCAAATTGAGCCACAACTGCTTTATTTTGATTCGTTTTGTGAAATAAGAATATAGCAAAGCTAAGGTAAAGAGTAAAGTGGTAAAGTTAAACATAAATGAAAGAAGAAAAATTATTCTGCCTTAAAAGAAAGTTGTGGTGAAAGTAAAGTGACTCGCAAAGCTTTAACGAGTGATGGGATGCATTTAGAGCATATAATCTTTATATCCAAAATGCTAATGCACACATTACTGATTATTATTGTGTAATCAGTAAATGTGTGCATTAGCATTACATTAGTTGTTTGAGATGCTTTTTGGATATAAAGATTATATGCTCTAAATGCATCCCATCACATATTTCATTTATTAATTTTAATAACTAAAATTCTGGAGGCTAAAGCAAGCAGAGCCCAGAGGAGTGAGTGGCTTGCCTTGAATTTGATTGTTAAATCGTATGGGACTATGGAGCATGTGCCTTTAGTGGTGTTTGTGAAGGGTAAGGGTAAAGTGGTATCGTCGGCTTGTGCGCAATAGCGGTTGGGTGGAGGAGGGGGTGGCCACAACACAACAGTGTCACAGTGACAGACGCACGAACCTTTCTTACTGGACCCCATACTACCTTTCCTTCCTCGTCTATAAACCAACAATTTTGGCAAACCCAACCTTTACACTGATCATCGTCGTCTGGACTTTGTACAACCACACCATTATTCATGCTGTCCATGTCATCAATTAACCTCTGCTCTGCTTGCTTCCTCCTTATCTCTGTTTTACCAATATGCCCTTTTCTTTACCTATTATTTGAATGCATAATGAAATCATAAACGATAATTATTTGGGAATTGGAAATATGGAATGTTCTTACTCAAACATGGTCTTTAATGTCCCATTATCAATTACTTTGTCTTTCTATTACACATATTCATACGTATACCAAATTAGCTTAGCTATACTTTCGGTGTCAGCGCTACTAACCATCCAAACAAATATACTTTTGCGTTTTCCGATCAAGTACTTGCTCGCATTAACAAATAACACAAGCTTCATAATCATAAACACATTCACCTCCAAATTACCACGTTTAAAAAGTACCCATCTTTTTGGTCTACACCCTGCATGGAAATGCTCGCCACTCCCAATTTCCCACTTGTCAAATACATTGCCATTTAATAACTCTGGTCACACCAACCCCATTTTCGTCATTACGTTCCTACCTTCTTCCCCTCAAAAACTCGAAACTACTCACTCCTCCGTATTTCCATCTATGACTTGTAACCCTCTGTCTAAACCAACCTTCAATTTTATTTCGACACGTCAACAATTTTTCTAAATAAAAATGCCACGTCACAACGTAGTTCCCCATATGTGCGGACATGCCATGCCACCCTTGGTTGGTCCTCGAGTAAAATCCCAAACTAAAAAACCCCTTCATCTCACTGTGATCCAAACCCTCGTCTTCACCTTCCACTCTCCGAACCTCAACAAATATAGATAGCACAAAGAGCATATTTCTCGATATTTCGGACGGAAAATACACTAGTGAGAAAATTATTCTATAAACTGAGAGTTTTTATATATCTGACCCACCAGTGATGCCGATGGCGGCAGGGCTAGTATCGCCGATGGATGGAGCTGCAGCGATGAGCCCCACAGGGGCGATGCCGATGCCATCACCACCTTTGGTGATGATGTCGGACGCATTTGCTAAAGACGCTATAATAGCTTGGTTTCGTGGTGAATTCGCTGCCGCGAATGCCATAATTGACGCCCTTTGTGGACACCTGTCACATATGAGTGGCGGTGGAGGAGAAGGGTCGGAATACGAGAAGGTTTTCGCTGCGATTCACCGGAGGAGGTTGAACTGGATCTCGGTACTACAGATGCAGAAGTACCACTCGATTGCCGAGGTGACGCTCGAGCTACGAAACGTGGTGGAAGAGAAAAAAGAAGGTGGTAACGAGAAGATCCATGAAATTAAGGAGTGTCTCAATACTGAGAAATTGCTAGAAACTTGCGAGAAAATGACGGAAAAGGAAGAAAAGTGTGGAGTTGACGAAGAGACCGTGGTTGAAGAAGATGATTCACCTAACAGTGAGATTACTGATTCAGGTAAGTAGATATTTCAACTGTGGTAATTCACGTTTTTAACATTTTGTTATCTGAATTTGTGACGGAAAATCGGCGGCTCTATGAATAGGATTGATAACAGTTCTCGCTCTGCAATGGAATCAGTTTTCTCAGTTTTGTTTCTTATTCAGTTGTTTCTATTCTCAGATATAACAAAGTTCATTTTATTTTAGTGCGAGCAAAGAAGAGTTTTTGAATATCAACTTTGAAAATTTATCACGTTTGACAGTCAAGGAAAATAAAATTTTCTTGGGAACCAAACGGATCCATTTTTTCCTCTTAACAGATCCGAGATTCAAATATCCCCTTTCCAAATTTAACTCTCTTTGAATACAAGGTAGATAGTGATAGATGCCATATTGACGTTTTGATCCTTCCAAGTGTTTGTTAGATTCTTTAGAAAGAACATACCAGAAAATCCTCTGCTCTGATTTACCCATTTTTTTTACAGATTTCCGAAAATAAAATAAAAAATTATATATATAAATATATATATATATATTATTATTTATTTAAGTGGGGTTTGAGATTTCAAGGTAGAGTGAAAATGTTTGGATGCATCAGGTGTTACAGTTAGTTTTGGGAGTAGTGAATACCATTACGTTGATGAGATCGTGCCCTCGTTTATGTGCAATGATTTTATTGTAGCTGGCGCAGACTGAACCGTCCGATCTTTGGTTGACAATCATGGATGCGGTAATGATTGCTTTTTCTAGATGGGTTGTTTGAGTTGGACAATTTTGACCTTCTGGATACCGAACCCTTAGGAGACAAACGTTTGACCGGTGGTGGGTCGGGTAAGTTGATTGGGCGGAGTTGGGGCCGGTGGGCCGTGGGCGATCCAATGAAAGTTTGCACTTTGAGGACAAAAGTTGTGTTTGGGTTGGGTGGTTCAATAGGATTAGTTAATCCAGATTGGGACATAGTACCATGCTGTACTGGGGGTTGTTCTGTACTTTATTTTTGATTAATTAATTTGATAATTGACAGCAAAATTGTTGTCGTAATCCAACTGTCTGCTAGGTGTTGATTGTAGAATTATTGATTGGTATGGTACAGTAACAAAAGGAATGTGAGTGAAATCAATGACAAATGTAATTGGGTTTATTAAATAGTGATTAAGAACAGTTCAAGAAATAGAAAGAATTCTATGAAATCCTTCATTTTTCTGAGAAACATACAGCATATGGTCAACATAATACAGAACAATGTTCGTTAGATTTGTTCAATTAGCTATCATTTATCAACTAGAAAGCCTACAAGTGTAGCAAATCTGAAAGTTAATCACGTTATGTTCAATAGTGAAGCTTTGCTTGTGGCCTTGTTATCTTCTTGCTGTATTTCGTTAATGACTCAGTTTCATTTTCCTTTTTTTTTTTTTTTAATCTGTTGGAATGTAGGGTCTCAAGAAATGCAGCCTGCTAATGAAAATATTGAGATATGTTCAAACCATGAAGAGTGTGAAGCAAGAAGGTCCCAAATAAAGTTGACAAAAGGATTCGCGGCCAAGGAGCAAGTGAAAGGCCATATGGCAAGTTCTTTCTTTCACAATTTAGAATAGACATTATTTCCGTAGAGCTAGAGAAAAGCAGCTGGCTGATATTGATTGATAAATAATTGCCACTAGCAGGTGAATGTTGTGAAAGGGTTGAAGTTATATGAGGACGTTTTCACTGATTCAGAGTTATCTATGTTAACCGACTATGTGAATGAACTTCGCCTTGCTGGCCAGAACGGAGAACTCTCAGGTAACCCACTATATAGCCGCCTTCTTGTAATCCTTTGATAGCTTTTTAAGTAATATTCAAACACTTGCTCATGCTTCTTAGGTTGCTCTGCCGAATGTAGGTCTAATTTGTTGTACTAAAACAGATAAAACAATGTTTAAACATCAATTTTATAATATATACTATCACAAATTGTTGACGAAATCTTTGTTCACATTATCTAAGAAAACTTTTATTGATGAATATAGGCGATACCTTTATTTTATTCAACCAGCAGATGAAGGGAAACAGGAGAGAGCTGATTCAGTTTGGTGTTCCAATTTTTGGACACATAAAAGAGGAGGCCTCAAGTAACAATCAAATCGGTGGGACATACTTCTAAATTCTGTTGGATTTGATTTTTTTTCCTTAAATTTGTGATTGGTCCTGTAAGTCAATTATACATAATCCATTTTAACAGGTGACCTCCCAACTGAGCTATTCAATTTTACAGGTAATCTAGAACCAATTCCTGCTCTTCTTCAATCGGTCATCGATCACCTGGTTCAGTGGCAAATAATGCCAGAATACAAAAAACCAAATGGTTGCATCATTAACTTCTTTGATGAGGTAACTTCTGTTTTGCTGCATTATCATGTTTTCTCTATTACTAAATATTCAGTTGATAAGGAACAGTTCATACATCTCCTCCATGAACCTTGATTTGTTCTTTTAGCCTTTAGTTTATTTTGGACAGAGTATGACATAAGTCACACGTCTATTATTTTTTCTCCCAGGGAGAATATTCGCAACCTTTTCTGAAACCACCTCATTTAGAACAACCTATCTCTGCACTTCTCCTGTCTGAATCAGCAATGGCTTTTGGAAGAACTCTTATGAGCGATGCTGATGGGAACTACAAAGGACCACTCATGCTTTCACTGAAAGAAGGGTATGTATTAGAATTTTTTTGAAATGTAATAATACATTTAAAGTTACGAAAAAACTAAATTAGACTATGACATACTTGAAATAGAACTATAGAAAGTAATTATCAGAACTAATGAGATGGAAGCAATTGGGAAGAGGAAATTGGTAGTCCTTCAGGATCGTGTATTAGCTCTTCTTTTACTTTGCTATAAGGTTCTGTCCATAACCAGTGCTAGTGTGCCAGACAATGTGATTGATAAATACAAGCGTATAATATAACCCTAAATACCTTGCAGGTCGCTCTTAGTGATGAGGGGAAACAGTGCTGACACAGCAAGGCATGTTATGTGCCCCTCTACCAACAGAAGAATCAGCATTACATTCTTCAGAGTCCGACCTGAGTCAAACCGGAGCCAGTCTCCTCCAACTACTCCAACTAGTTCTATAAGTGGTGCCATGACTCTGTGGCAACCAGGTGTCACAAGCCCATATTCAATGCAAAATGGAGCTCCCAGTAGCTACGAGGCAATGAATGTGATGCCCAAATTGGGTGTACTTCGTTCCCCTGTGGTCATGTTAGCACCAGTGCGTCCTATGGTGTTGAGTCCCAGAAGAATGCCTCGTGGTGGTACCGGGGTTTTCTTGCCATGGACTGTGGGATCAAGAAAACACTCGAAGCATCTTCCACCGCGTGCTCAAAAAGGACGATTTCTGACTCTACCATCCCCAGTTGAAACACATGTAGTAGAGTCTGCTGCTGAACCAGCCATCAGTGTTGAAGGAAAATCGGTATGAAATTATCAGGAGGATGAATCAACATGGAAAGAATGTATCATTCTTGTTCTTCATGCTCTTAAGAAGCATCTCCTTTTGTACAAACAGGGATCAAGTGTATTTTTTTTTTTCTTATTTTCTGTGTTCTTGTTTCCTTCAGTAAGAATAGGTTCTAGAGTTGGTCACTACACTTTTTCTAGGATGCCAATCGTGGTAGGCTATAGAGGTAGTTGAGCTCTCTAAGTCTTAAGGAGTGTGAATTAGCTTCAAACGGAGGCGGGATTTTGTATTCAGTTCAGTTGTTTTTATCAATCCTTTTTTCTTATTTGACTGATGGTATGATTTTCTGGTCGCATATACATATACTTCGGTTTCGCAATTTCCAGGATAAGTAAATCCACATAAACTTCTGTATTAATTTACCTTACAAGTACGTTATATCATACTTACCTGTATTCTGTAGTAAAAGTTTGTTCTGACTCTTTTTGAAAGGAAGAAAGCACGAAGAGAAAAGAGAGATGTAATCTACTGATTACTGCATTACACAATTGCTATGATCTATTTGTAAAACAGTAATGCAGAATAACACCTGGGAGACGAAGCATTCATTTATTGATGGAAGATTTTACTGACTTCTCAAACAGAACCTATTACAACGAAACCAGAGCACTTTGATTACACATCATAACTCCAATTAGATGAATATGGCTTGTTGGTTCCACGGAGGTCTCTAGTCTCCTACCACAATTTCCTCTTGTCTCCAGTGCCTTGAACCCTCCTGGAAGTCACACCAATTTCACACTACATATGATTGTCCTGAAATTTCAGGAAACGTGCAAATATGGTAAACTGATTGGTTGCAATCTCAACCATCAGACCTGCTTCTGTTCTGTTTTATTTGAGCAAGAATTGGTCTAAGATGGTCGGGTACGAATCACTGCAAGCTTCAGTTAAACCATTTCTTGCTTCCCGAAAACAAGAAACGCGTTATGGGTTCAGCTCAGCTTGTGTTAGAAAGGGTGAACTTCCATTGACATTCCTATAGAAGGAAGAATATGAAATAAAATCTTTATGTATATAGTTATTAATTACAATAGAAATTATATGAAGTTTGAAATTTAGATATCCCACCTTCCAATTGTTTCTGGTAAATCGTTGATCCGATAATGTCATAATTTTTTCATCATCTTCATCTTCATCATCTTCTCCAATGGATCCTACTTCGATTGTTCCTCCAACTTTAACCATGATTTTTATTTGAAATACCTTGTGAGCAAATGTTTTTATCAAGTTTTAGAACTTTGGAAAATGAGTTCTTGTATCAATTGTGCATGATGGAGGGAGACTTTAGCATTATTTATAGAAAAAAAAAATTGTGTTTGGTTTTGAAAAAATTAAATAAGTTTATGACAAGAAAAGAAAGAAATCAAAATATTCCGTGTATAATCGATATAAAAATTATAATTAAGGTAGGAAAAAGATGTAATTCTCTGTATATGAATTGATACAACTTTGATATCAAGAAAAGAAATGTAAATCCCGAAGAATTTGGTTATAATTTAAGAGAAAAATTGTAGTTATGGTAGAAAAAATATTTAATTCTTTGCATATAAATTGATACAACTTTGATGGTAAGAAAAGAAATGTAAATCTCGAAAAATCCATTACACAATTTTCATATTAAAAAAAAAAAAATCTAAATTTTGAAGAATTTGGTATATAATCTATCATAAAGATTATCATATAACATGAAGACATGGTATTGTAATTGTTAATCCCAGAGAGAATGATATAATTCTTTTGTATTAAAAACTTTCATATAAATTGGCACAATTTCTTTAAATCTTTGAAAATTTTAATAAATAATATAAATATTTAGGGCATATTTTTTTTTATTGAATACTCGGCTCTCTCACTCTCAAATTTTAATTGTTTTTTTTTTTGTGTATTTATATAATTTTAAAATTTTGATTTACTAAAATAGTATGATTACCTCTTTTTTTAAAAATTTTTTTATTCTAATTTAAATTTATCAAAATTTTTTTACAAATTAAATATATATATTTTTTCATATAACATCATAAACTACTTTAAATTTTTATTTTGTTTATGTATACGAGTGAAAATTATTTTATTTATATTTTTTCAATATATTTTATTATTTATTTAACATTTAAAATCTATAACGGTACAAATGTAAAGGTATTGATTTTCACACACACACAAATATATATATATATATATATTTTATTTAAAAAAGCAATCAACTTAATACATATATTCATATGAATATATATATATATATATAATATTCAGATTCATACATTTGGGCCTATTTAGATTTTTTGAAAAAATAAAAATTGCCACCTTGAATAATGTTTATTTATTTTAGTCTAAAATTAGAATAGGCTTAAATTTGACTGAAATATGAAGTGGTTTTGAATGTATATGTTACAATAATATGTTTGCCTCTTCATTTGCTCTGAAATATGCCAACTGTTCCCATTATATTTACCGTCGGACTTTTATGGCCTTCAAGAAATTTGGTTGTGTGTAGGCACATAAATGATAAATTTATGAATGTCAGCAGAAATACTACAATCCACAGCGCCCACAACATTTGGGCACCTCCTGCTACAATACAAGATTAGTATAAGAAACTTGTTAGCAATTATGTAACATTACATTACTCCCTCAAATGCCTTTCATATCCAATTACAATGGCACAACCAGGAGCTGAATTTGGATGCAGTAATTCCCTGGAGAGAAGATCAAGTTAGCGAACATATTCTTATTTCCCACCAGAACATCTTTCCCAACCATAATATCTGCCTTGGTATATCATTCGTAAGTCTAAAAAGAAGGCCCTCCAAAATCAAATGGTTCCTAATCTCTGCAAACGTTATTATAAGCAACAAACAGAAGCCTGTGAAAAGATCATGATTGCATATATCAATCCTACCATACAAGGCAAATAATGATCTTTTGACAGTTTTCTGTTTGATGCTCGTCAGTACGCAAATCAGTGTAGACAAATAAATGTAATATTATTATGGCAAAGTAGCTTCCATTTCAGATATTAAGATACACAATCATGGATTATAATTGCATTTAAACCAATGATATAAAAGAAAAATAGTCCCCACTAGCATAACACTTACATAAATAAATGTGGAGGAAACAAGAACAGGGTGCAGAATAATTGTAAGAATCTTAGACTTAAATTCATTCAAGTTGCATCAAACTTTAACTGGCTCATCCTCCTCTTCAATATCCCAACTCAAGTCTTCGTCATCTTCAGCAACACTCAGCCTCTTCCTCAAGTCAGCTCTATTTGGGCTCCCACCATGAGTCACTTTCTTCTCATCAACGCTGCTAAGATCCTCAATCTCATCCCAGCCAAGATCTTCTTCCTCAGGCATAGAGGGCTGGCTTGACACAACTGAAAAGTCACTATCTTTACTAGATTCTCCTGGCTCACCCTTACCCAACAAAGTCACTATCCCATCTGAGTTCGATCCTGAATTTTCTTTATTCATTCCATCACTCTTCTCCATACCCACTTTCTCATTAATCACATTGTCACTGCTTGGTTCTGCAACATTTCCCTCACCATCTTCATCTACATTAGACTTAGAAATCTTCTCTCCCTCAACATTACTCCGCGGACTCTCCTCCTTTACAATTTTATCAGATGCTTTATCAACCAACTCCTTGTTTTCAGATAAATCACCTTTCGCTGTAACATTAGCCTCTTCACTGATAACTTTCCCAGAATTTTTACCACCCGCATCCTCATTTTCCTTCAAATTGGCTTTTGAAGCCACGTTAGTCTCATTCTCATTCTCATTTTCATCATCATCATCAACATCCCAACTCAATTCCTCCTCTTCCCTTGAAATCGCTCTCTTCACAATAGTAGCCCTCAAATTCTCAGCTTGTTTAAACTTAAACACCCTATAAAAATACCTACACCAAAAGGTCTCACGATCAACAGTATTAGGCACAACCCTTTTGTATATATTCTCCATAACACCATTTTCTTCAAACAAACTCTCAATTTCCTCAGTCTTATCATCCAAAACAAATCCAGATTTCCACTTGTTATAATCATCTAAATCATCAACTTCATCACAATAAGTATTCACATCTCCCTGAATCAGACGAATCTGAGCATCAAAACGACTATACCGTTTTTGTTGCCCACTGCTATTCTGATTACTATTGTTATCAGATGAATCGGATTCGTGATCAACTGCGAGGATTGCGTCCTTACCGTGAGAGATGATCTGGGCTGTCCCTTTCAACACGGTGTTCCCAAACTCATCAATGACGACGCTAACGTTCCCCAGCGATCCCTGGGCCACTTCCAATTCCTTTTTTAATCCCGAACCGAATTCCTTCAGATCGCGGCGGTAAGTCTCGATGACCGATTCTGATCTAGAAGTTAGGGTTTTGATTAAGCCACCAAATGACCACGCACCGGCAGCAGTACCAGGGTCAAGGTTTGAAGGAGAACCCGAATCTGGGTTTTCTTCATGTTGTTGTTGCTGGTTGGCCTTGGGGGAGTCGGATTCGGGTTCGGATTTTGGGCTAGGAGGATCTGAGTCATCGGCGAAAACGGATTTGAAGAAATTCATGACGATTAGGTTCCACTTTTGTAAAAGCTAAGGGAAAGAGACTTGCAAAGAACTGGGTGATTTTGTTTTTGCAATCTGGGTTGTTTGTGATTTGAATTGCTGCTGTTAAACCCGGTCTTTATCTAAACCGGTCCGATCCAATCCATGAAGAAAACCGCTGTCTATAAACAAAGAGAGAGTTTAGAAAGGGGGAGTCATTTTTCAAAACATTTAATAATTATCAATTATTTAATTTTGTGATGCTTTTTATTTATATAATATTTAATTTAGTTAAAAATTAAATATTATTTATTTAAAAATATTAATAATGATATATTACTGTTTATATTTTTCTGTTATTTGATATATTTAACAAAATAAATTAAGTTATATTTAATTTATATACTCAAAATACTAATTATTATATAATATTTGATAAATAATTTTTAAAAAATATATTTTTATCATTCTTAATTTTATAATATAATTTTAAAAATATAACCGAATTTATTCTTAAACTCTAAAAATACTAAATTAAAAAACAAACTACGACATTTTCTTTATTTTTTTTTAATTCATATCTTTTAAATATTCAGTGATGTATGATATAATTAACAATACAAAATTTAAATTATATTTTAATAAAATTTATTAATTAATTTCATATTTTTATGAATTATGAAATGAAATAAAGAAGAAAATAATTAAAGTTTATAATATTAGCAATAATAAGATCACGTGTTAAAATCTTGTTAAGACAATAATAAAACAGAT
>JAXCLQ010000001.1:21572564-21585368 GCA_035584115.1 Cedrela odorata | reverse complement strand
TGTAATCAGTTCCAGATTCAAGAAATACAAAATTCTTCATTCACCAAATACACACACATATATGTTACTATTACAAGACGTCCTGATATTTCTTATGCTGTCAACGGATTATAAGTCAATTTTTATCTTGTCCTATTGAAGTTCATTGGTTGGCTTGTAAAAGATTGCTGCGTTATCTTCAAGCTTCCTCTGATTTTGGGCTGCAATTCTTCAAGAGAGCAAGGCATGAACTATATGCCTTTTCAGATGCTTCCAAACACATGACAAGTCTTCATTACATTCTCCTCCTTAATCTTCTCAATTGATAGACAAATATTATTCAGAAATGGGGATAAGTGGGTTGTTGGCCCACAGTGATGTAGGTCTTAGGAAGTGGGGTGTGCTTTGGCGTGAAAATTGCTGCCTGGGAATATATGAACTCCAAAGCAAGGTAGAATTCCACCACCGTCTGAATTTCTTGCTTAAGATATTCTTGATAGGCAGGCAGCTACCTGCTTTTTCTTTCCACTTTCTAAAGTATGAGTTGGAGAAACAACATCACCTTTTTACCTTTCCCTTTTTCTTTGGAGTTACCGCGTATCTAAAGCATAGAATCATCTAATATATTTGAAGCTATCCGTATCTTGAAATAGACCTCTCTCGCCGAGTCTTGTTTTTCACCCCCCTTCTTCACCTGTTGATTTTTTTCCTGGCATAGGCTTTAACAAAAGCAATGCAGGAAAAGAAAAACAAAAATTTCAATTCTCTTGGCATTTTCCAGAAACTCTTCAACTTCTTCACCGACAACCTCCTTGCTCGTGGCGTCAAGCGCACAACATTGGGGCAACATGATTCTTTAAGTCCTGCCAAGCCTAACGGAGAGATGATAACGGTGCACTTCCAGGATCATGAAAACTCCAAGGATGATTTGGGTTCTGAAATTCAGGTCCAGTTCAAGCAATTTGAAGGTCCGGTTGACAAGTTTGGTGATCAGTTCCAAATGCACAAGGCAGCTGACAGAATCCCGGATCAAGTTAGATCCAGCAGAGACAAGGCAATGGAAAAAGGGAAGAATATACCAAGCGATCTAAATTTAGCATTAGCAATACAGGATGAAGAGGTGAAAAGGACTCCCAGACGTTCAAGCCCGCTTCTGGGTTTGGGTCCGAATATCGATGAGAAATCGGATGAATTTATCAAGCGTAGGAAGGAAGCAATGAGCAGGAATCTAAGTATGGATACAAAACCTTCTTAGTCTACATAGCAACACAGCTAGTGGTTTATTATTTGCATATTGCAATTACAAAGTTGATGGGTTGAATTGTCTCACTGGTAAGGGAAATTTATCTATGATTTGACAATAAAATGCTCTAATTAGCACTCATTATTTATGCCGTAATATTTGTTACAAATTGAAAAGAGAAGGATTTCGCAATGGCTTTGAAACTCTTTACCCGTTACTTCGTATTCTTGTATGTATGTTTTCTTTTAGACGCAAGTGAACGAATCTCTAAATATTTTATATGCACCATAGAAGAAAAGATAGCGATAACTCAGAAGGGGTTGGGGCTAGCCATGAATATTTCTCACATGCGCAAGTGACTACCCCAATTACAAGTCCATGATAATGCAGGCATAAAATTAAGAGCAGCTAGTTTGTGATCAACTGACTATTATGGATGATGACCAATTGAAAATCATAAGTTGCCACAAGGGGGGTGGGGGTCCCCTAAAAAATTATTTTCAGAAAATAAATTAGGAGAAGATTAACAAATATAAGACTTATTGTTAACATACTAAACTGGATTTAGAGTTCGATAGATTAATATATAAATATATTGTTCATCAGAGCTAGGGAACATGAATATATCTGCTGGTAGATCCATCAGCTGATCATCCAATCCATGAATATTCTACCAAATGAACAGAACACAGCCTTCCTCAACGCTCCATGCCACAATATATAATCCCTTTCAACAGTCCCTCCAAATAAATCATTGATTATTAGCTCCATATATAAACAAAATCATAATATAAATATAAATATAAAAATAAATATTGTATATACCCAACCTCTCTTCCCCCCTCTTAATTAATTCATAAGAAGAAAATCTCCAGCTTCCAGGGTCGTAACTTTTTTCTAAGAGAAGGTAGAAATTTTGGTCAAGTATTGAAAATCCTTTCGGTTACTCCTAAGCAACTAAATACGATCAATATTCCCTCCTTTGCCTTACGACCCATCTGTCAATATTCCTCCTCTCTTCATTCTTCCAGAGAATGCACGATTGATGGATGATAAAGATCATATGGCGCCCATAGATGATCAACGGTGCATGGCTTCCTGGAGTCAAGTCTCAACCAAGGTTTTCCTTTCCCACTCCAATGAAGCAGACTAATTGGTCCAGGATGCAAACTCCTGCATTTCCCTTCAATGTTATCACCTCCTAAACCATGCTGATTCCACCTGTGATTAACAGCCTTAATATTCCCAGCCAAAACCAACAAAAATGGTGGCAAAGAACCCAAATGATAAATCCTCTTCTGCTTTTGGACAACCATCCACTCTTCAACCTTCTGTGAATATCTTCCTTGTCTCCACTTATCAACATCCACGACCATAACTCCTGTATTGAAATAACAAGGTTGTCTTCCATCAAATGTCTTAGCCAATTTCCTGTCTGACCAAAACAAGTCTGTGAAATACTTGGTAAAATTTGCATGACAATATTCAGGTGCTGCCAATACTTTTCCTTCTAAATCAACCTCCCAGAGTTTAACGACATCGTCAACAACAACAAGGTCAGAATCCAAATATATAACCCGTTTCACATCTGCCGGCAATATGTCACCTAGATAAATACGTGCATAATTCAACGGTTGGTCTAGTGCTTGCCTGATTGATTTTGATATCTTACCACTAACCCTGTTGCTGTCAAACTTGTAGACCTTGAAGTTGAGGTAAGGAAAAGTTGAATTGATGCTAGCATAAACGTCCGGTTCGAAATGTGCCCATAAAAAATGGAACTCGACGTTTTCAGGACACGTGGAGTGTTGAAGGATGGAGAGGACGGCTGCCATGGTGCCCCGGAGGTAATTTGCATCAAGGGTCATAATGACATGGATTTTTTGTTTCCCACAGGAATCACCATTGCGAAAAGCTGGAGCTTCACGGAAGATGGGGACACGAGGGGAAGGTTTCCGGACGATGCCGAGACGGATACCGGTGGTGGTGGTGACGGCGGTGGTGGTGTCAGAAAGGAAGAGAAAATGGAGAGACAGGAGGCCCAAAATTATGGGAAGAGAAGAGTTGGTGGCCATCCTGCCCTTAGTGAAAGGTGAAGGAAGGAGAATAAGAAGGGGAAGGACAGAATTAGCTATGGATGAGAGAAGAGAGAGAGAGAGTAGTAGAAACAGCCATGGTTAGGCTGGTTAAGAGACGGTTTAGGAGAGGTTATAGTAATTACTAATGATTGATTATAAATTAATTAAAGACATGAATTGGGAAGGAGAGAAGTTGGTGTGATTGTGAGGAAGGGAAGAATCGTCGGAGCTGCTTGTAATAAAATAATTAAGAGCAACAAAAATCACCCTTTCTAGGAAAAAAAATAAAAATAAAATCAAAGTTATATATAGCTTCTATTATATACTTTTAATTTTTTTTTTTTATGATTCAATATTTAGTCCATATTTATCAAAAGTTGGCATTGCAAGTGCAATATCATAATTCATAAGGTAAGAATTAACAACGAAACCGTTGCCCTAAATCAATTAATTTTGTTGAAATTATCCCACTGTAATTTTTATTACCATTGCATACAATGAAACTAGCCATATCTACTGAGTGGTAGCATGAATCTTGATATGACATAATTACATTTGCAACCAACATTAATTAACATAAATCATGTCCTTAAGCAAATGACAAAATTCTAAGGCAAATAAGCTATTAACGTGTTGGAAAGTGGGTATTAACCAGTTTTTGCTTTATTTCATATAGTTAGCATAATGTCACTTCACAAACTCGTAATGGGCTTGTTTTATAATTTCAAAATTAAGATCAAAAAAGTCAAATTTCTATGAGCAATTAAATTCCTTACACATAAATAATAAGAATTTAAAGAAAATGATAAATACAGTAAAAAAATATTCAATACTGATCTTTTACTAAGTATATCGTGTTGGTGTCTTCAATAAGCATAATCTACAATTAATTAGTACGTGGATGGTGCTTAGTTTACTATCATAAATAGTAGAATTTACATTAATTAGAAGCTGAGAATTTGTGGTAATACCCATTTTTGTTTACATAATTAATGGTGATATATATATTTTGCTTTAATGAGCGAAAGAGATTTTAGTAATGGAGGTCCATAATAATTGTAGGGTATCCCGAGGTCCCCCATTTAATGAAACAATTTAAAATCACAGTTGAACTTTCTCTAATTGTATCAGACATCAAATAAATAATCCACCATCTTTATTATTTCTTTGTTTGTCATTTGCATTTGGTAAAAAGAGCATTCGATTTACATGTTAAGAAGAAAGAATACGCACAAAATTTTGGGGCAAATCTTAATAAATTTTCTTATGATTTTCTTCTACTAATACAATCATTGTATAATAATTTGATATAGAAAGACTTGGTTAAGAATATATCTTATGTATTTTATCTTTCTTAATGTAAAAAAAAAAAATGTAAAAGTTAAAATCATTAATTTAAAAATTAAAACACATAATATAAAATTTGAAACAGTTAATATAAGAATTAAAAAATTAAATGTATCTTACATTCGATCGAATGTATTGTAATTAAATTTGATTTAATATAAGAATGTTTTTTTTTTATTTTATAATTTACATAGAAAGCTTGTATGTGTAGTATTATTTATTGAACAATAATAAATTACTTTGTGGGTTTGATCTCAAAGTTTACTAACTTGAGTTACGTTAATATTAGTAGAAGTCATCCATTGCTTACCCAAAGCAATCATTTTTCCATTATTTTTCCTTTTCACTTCCACTGGCATTCATGCAAGCTTTTCCCTTCTATTACTTTTTCCTCCATCTCTACTTCTTCCTGCATGCACCTCAAGCTTGTATATAAACTGTGGAACAGATCAAGAAGCACTTTCTATTGAATCGCTAATTCTGTGAGAAGATGTACGTACGTATTTGAATCTTTGCCGTCGAATAAAATGAAAAGTTGAAGTCAACAGATAAACTAAAACGGCCGGCAAAGGAGCATATGGCGAGCGCCCCCATATGGTGGATTAGCGTGGCTATGGCTCCAACCTCCCAGTTTCCGTCTTTATCCTACATACATACAGATAAAACTTCATTGGAATATATATACATTATATATATATATATATATATATAATGATTCTTTGCCTTATTCCAAATTGAAAAAGAGAGAGAGACGACATATGTATATATATTACTTGGTATAGTCTGGTGTGCGCAAGGTTATGACGAAGAGTTTAGGAAAGATGAGAGCCGAGACCTTTCAAAGTCACAAAGAAATTTAGATCAAGTCTTATTTTATGAACACAATATAAATGTCTCAGTCATATTTCGTTAAGGTCTCGATTATAGTTTACAAAAGTCCTAACTATAGTTTATAGAAGTCTCGGCCACAGCTTACAAGGGTCTCGGCCATAATTTATGAAGGTCTCGGCTAAGCCATCCCAAAACTTATTTTAAGATAATAATGATCCTCAAACAAAGATTGCTAAGACCTCTTTACAGTTACGTATTAGTTAAGGATTTTTTTCCCATACGTTCTCGGATTATTCTGTAATAAGAATTTTTACTAAATTAAGCTTCTTACATAATAAAAATTTTAAAGATACAATACCACAAAATCTGGAAGCCGATGCTTAACCAATAAAATCTCCGTGATTTTCACATAGTGTGATTCTGATTATAAGATTTCATAGTATCTTGCCATAATAAAGAGATGACAACATCTATAAAAGAAGATCAGCTATAACCAAGTATGACTAATAAAACTTTGGCAAAAAATACGACAATTCTTTTTTAGCTTTCTCTTTCTAAAGAAAATAACTATAAGTAAAACCTTAACTTAAATGTAAGAGTGTTTTCGTCGGATAACCGGCTTTTTACCTCTATAGCCTTTGATTGTGAATATAAGTAAAAACTAACAAACAAGAAAAGAAGAAGAAGATCGTTGTTAGTGCATGAAGTCTAAGAAATGATTTTTACTGCATCAACATATATATATATATATATATATGTATATAACGGTTGTTAGCTTTCTCTTTTTGAAGAAAATAACTATAAGTAAAATCCTAACTTAAGTATAAGAGTGTTTTCGCCGAACAACCGGCTTTTTATCCCTTTAGCCTTTGATCGTGAGTGTAAGTAAAAACTAACAAACAAGAAAAAATAAGAAGAAGATCGTTGTTAGTGCACGGAGTCTAAGAAATGATTTTTACTGCATCAATATATATATATATATAGCAAGACGCACTGTACCACTGAAATTGCAGTGTCAAAAACCCGACACGGGCCTCCACGACTTGAATGTCGTCAAGGGCAATGGTGTCGAGCTCCGGACCATTCACGCCCTTGAATACTCCTCGAAGTCATTTTATTGATGTTTGAAGATGATCATGAATGTCTTCCATTCTCTTTTTTCTGGTTCTTTGATCTTGTTGTGCTCGCTGCTCAGCAGTCCTTGTTGAAAGTATTGACTTAAAAAACATGTTCGGAGGAAAATAGGCATTGCAATTTGCAACCAGTCAGTCATTCCATGCAAAATGGCAAAACCAACATGGCCATTTTGTTGACACTTGAGCATGTACAGTAAATGTTACTTAAATGAAACGTCTGATTTATCAAGTTGATTTTGGTAGTTGCAATATACGAAGGATCTGCCAAATTTGGCACGTTTAAATTTAATTAATTGAAAATCATATACCTCAATAATTATAATTGTAGATGAAAATCTTACCCCAACTTAAAAATTTTGTTCAGTATTAATGTATGTGTGATGACTTTTAACTTGCAATTATCGTAAAATAAAGGTAAATTAATTGTAAGAGAAATTTTTTGCCAATTTACTTTATTTACTATTAATGTGTGATCATTAAATTGGGAGGTTCCAAGCTTTGAAGCTCATCAAGTAATGACAATATTATGAGTATGTAATATATATATTATTGAATTCAGATTACTGTCTATTAGTTGTATTTTATACCACTTGAACCTTGGGATGTGTTTTAGAGACGTGGCAATATGCTTCCTTCCACCTCCATTAAACTTAATTGTCCAAGCAAAGCAAGCTATCAGGATTCAGGAGATGACAGCACATTCATAATTTCTATTAATGAAAATTGCGGACGAACAATTTTATTTATAAATACTAAAAGTTAAATGGTGGGTTACTGTAGTAGATATTTTAAGTAAGGGGTGACAATTTCATCCTAAATGCGGGTATTTATTTGATATTTTATCTTAATGAATAGAATTTGTATTATCACGTAATTTATTATTAAGGCATTTATACATAAAACTAATAAAATAAATCTCAATAAATCTGAATGATTTTGAATAATATGTTTGTTTATATATATATATATATATATAACAATTGATTATAAATATTTAAAAACTATTGATTTAAATAAAAATTTTAATTTACATTTTGAGTCAATTTTTTTTAATTTAATTTTATTTACTTAGTTTCTAGGGTTAAGTTGAAAAACAAATACTTTCAAAACATAGTTAAAACTGAATTATATTTAGATTTCAAATAAAAAACAAACGGGACTGATGTGATAGTGTATTATATATCTTACATTTTTACAAGATTAAATAAAAATTTACAAGTGTAAAAAAAAAATTATGAGACATGTGACAACAATATAACTTTATAACATCTATTTAGTTTATATTTATTATTTTTAATTTAAATTTAAATTAACTTAATAAATTACAAATAAAAAGTATAACACTTTAAACTAATTTAAAATTTTAGAAACCAATTTTATTTTTTAAATTGCAAAGATAATCGAATCGATTCATTTTATTTTTAAAAATTGAACATTTTAAATAGATTCAATTCAAAATTTTTTAATATCTCATGGTGTTTCCTAATTCATGGTGATTAGGTAATTAATGGGAAACATATGAAATCAGGATCCTTTAATTTGATCAACATACAATACAGAAATCAAAACAAAAGAAAGAAACAAACAAAAATCAAGGTTACTTTGCTTAGAAGTTAGACATGAATTGATTTGGTGGAGGAGCCATTACTTGTTGATTTCGTTGAGCAAGTATTCCATTCCATCCTACAAAACAACATCATTCGCATGTCAACATTTTTTGCAAGACAGCAATGAAACAAAAACAAAGTGAGAAGGGTAAACAGTAATTGATTACCAAGAGCAGGATCAAGACCCCTGCGTTGCAGCTCTCTAAATTCCTGACAGAGGGAACACCACATGCAAAATATATGCGATATGACATCTGTGTATGGAGCCTCTACTAAATTATAATTTCTCCTCAACTTTGCTCTGTAATTTGATCCCATAATCCATTGAGAGCACAAGACAGGCATTGTCAAAAGGTACATGAAAGTCCCCATCGGACAAGCTGCAAAACAAGTTTGATTAACATCATTTTAGTTTCTTGCTAACAAGTTTTCCAGAGTTGATAGCTGCAATTCCACTGAAAAAAAGGAGTAGATAGGAGCAGGCTAGATAAGGGAAACTTACTCGTATTTCCTTCATCTAGTACTTCTGCTATTTGCCCAAATGTCACGCAAGGTAAAACTGCTGTAATAATGGCTGCCAAAAACCAATAAGACAATAACAATATGATTATTGGCCTTTTAGTCCCATACTGTGTTACATGCTAAATCAAAGACATGAACTTTTGATTTGTCATAAACCATTGATTTGATGGAGATGGCTCATTATATGTTACAAGCTTCACCATTTTTATTTTTCTTGGGATACAACATCATGTAATGTTTTTCCTTTTTTCTGATTTAAGATTTGCCCTGTAGGTTTACATAGGAGGAGGATATAATTGTAGTCCCACAATAACTTGATAAACATGACCAATATAATTCATTTCCAGTCAGTTTAGGAAAAACGAAGCTGTCTAGACAAATTACCAAAAGAAGAAGAAAAAAAGGATTAAAAAACATGTTATTGTTACCATTTGTCTGGTCTAAATGACAGTCGAACAAGCCGGTAATCCAAGAATTTCCAATTGGCCGATGCACACCCGCTTGAAACGCTGGAGGAGGAGGAGGAGGAGGAGGAGTTGAGCCAATGGGTTCTCCAGGTTGTGGAATTTTCCCCACCTGAGCGCCTTGTACTCTACCCATTTGATCTGTAAAACTAACTCAGAATGACAAGAAATGTTTTGTGCTTGTGTGCTCCATTAGTCCTGCAAGTAGTCTGTTTTATAACAAAACTTCCAGCTGTAGTCTCCTCTATATTAATCATTTTCTTGATATATAAAAAGACATTGTCTCAGGGACCTACTCATCATCTAAACTGAAATACGACCATTCAAACCCTGATTCAAGTCAACGGCATAAATTATCATGTAAAGTCAGTTATAGGTACAAAATGGAGAGCACCCATCACACCACTTGTAAATATTAATACAATTTTAATTTTTTAAAATTTTGACAATTGCATCTCCAACCTGACCAGGAACGACTTCCAAATATAATAGCATTAAGATTTATTTCTATGGTGGGGCTTACCAGTAAATAATTCCAGGTATAAACATGCAAAGAAGACTTTTAGTAGATTTAACCAATTTATCAATTAAAAAAATCAAATTCTTAGCTTAATGAGAAGGGAAACTTCAATGTTGAATGTAACATTGAAAGCTTATAATAAGAGAGAAATGCTAAAAACATGATATGGATCATATAGTTAAATGATAAAAGCCAGATCATGAGACTCTCAACATACTATGGACATAGTCAGAAACTTGTATGATCTGCTATAGTACACAAAGGTACAACTATCAAACATCATTGTCATGACTTCATCCAACCGAAGGACATCACAATCTTCAACAAGTTGACTTCTAACCTTCACGAGACTAATTTGCTGCACTGTTTTTTAGTTCTCGTTGCGTGATTCTCAGCCCATAGTAAGAAAGATTTAACAAATGGCAGGAAAAACATCATTGACTATGCCACTTCCTCCACCAGGAGGAAGGAGAAGCTCGCTCTGGAGGAGGAGGTGTAAGGAGATCCAGCATAGTTTCCTTTTCCTTTGGGGTCAACGGAACTCCTCTAACAAGGTTCAAAGCCATGATATGCACATTAGTCTTTTGTCTATGCTTCTTGTAAGCCCATAATCCTGCAGCAGCACCTGCAACTAGAAGCTGTCCCCAAAAGCCAATACTTTTAAGTAAAATTTCACAGAAAGAGTTGACCATTATTTTAAGATGATTCTCTAAGGCCATTAAACTGACCGGTGATAGCCACAAGGCTGCAGTCTGCAAATCAAACTTTGGGGCATAAAGTACTGTCTCCCCGTAATCGTCCTCAAGCTTTTTGAAGACCTCTTTATCAGTTTTCCCAGCTTGAATCTCATCACGAATTAACTGCAGCATTACTGCAAATATTATCAGTACACAGGTTCAAATATATTCGCATGCAAAGTTGATGTGAATATTTTTAAAACAATATTTAAGGAAGCAATGACATAGAAAGAGATGACAATAAGCTGACAGCCATAAAATATTATACCAGCAGAGAGTAAAAAGCACCTAGAACCAAATCAAAGTTCTAGGCTATAAATAATTCAGCATCGGGGATTCCCTCGGAATTATGGCATTGATCCTATTGAACAATTCAGTCGTTGATAATTTTTCACGCTGAAATTAAGGTTTTATTCCTTGTTAAGTCCAAAAAGTCAGATAAAATAATGTTAAATAGTTGGTATTAGTTTAGTGAGACAGAATTCAACTTATGATCATCTCATACTGAAAGAGACAACTTTCCTGAATCAATATTCATTTCAAAAAGGAATTACCTTTCTGAGGAGAATGGCTATATCTGCTTGTGAATCTTCAATGGATTGACTCCCACACTCGGTGCACCGGACATTGCGACTGATGTTTCTTGCCCTGGCTTCCACTACTTGTTTCTTTTTAAACTGATCATCTTCACTTGCCATTATCAGTGCGTATCACTTCTAGTCCAAAGCAACTATCAAAAACCAAAATCACCCAAAAGAGAAAACGTTACAGCAGTTATAAGAAACAGACGATACAAATACTCTTATCATACTTTCACAGTTCTGTTTTCAGTTAGACATTTTGTCAAACATTTAGTAAGCAAAGAAAATCAAAACAGAGTGTTGACAATCTATCCTGTAGGCGTTCAATCTAATAAATGCAATATCCTAGTCTACCTCAAGTTCCAAAATTCCAGGATTCTCTTTTTGTTACGGGTTGATCCAACACAAAGTTTGCAAGTCCAAAAACTTAACTCGAACCATAGAATATAAAAGGTATAGTACAACTTCATAAACATAACTAGAAGATTACATCTTAAATTTTAACCAAACCCCAGATGACTTAAAGCTACTTTCTGATTATATTTTCAAGTAAAGAGAGTAAACACTTGTTTGGTTGCCAAGAAACTATTTTGTATCCTAGGTTTTAAACCATTTATATCTCACCTCAAGGACCTCAACTAAGCAAAATTCAACATTTCAGCAATTTTTTTTTTTTAATTTCTTGGTTTCTCGTGAAGACAGTAACTAAAATTCAACATTTTAACTGTTTTTCTCTTTTTCTTCTCATCAGCTGCCAAGTAGAGCATTGAAAGAAACATGATGAAAAAGAAGCGATAGCATCACAGAGATAAAGAAAATAAGTGTCATCCATAGGTACCTGATACCTTTCCGCCAGCGTTTTCCTTCTTCTTGGTATTTGAATCGGAAATTTCGCTCTGATATGATCAGGGTTTATTTGGGGTTTAAATCCCTTGCTTGCTTTCTCTTCAACAGTCTCCCTCCGACAGTACAATTTCCAATTTCCAATTATATACTCTTTATATATAATATAATTGGATGTTAACATATATTATTATTTTAATCCTATATCTTAAAATATTAAATTTGTAGCCGTACCTTAAATTTCTGGGTATTTTTTTTTTTTTATATATAAACTAACCCACCATATTTATTTATAGTTAAAAGAAAAAATAAATTTTAATTTTAATTAAAATATTAATTTTTAAATTAAATTAATTTTAATATAATAATTAATTTATAATTTTTACAAAATGTTAAAAATAATTGATTTACAACATTTACAAAAAGTCAAAAATATAGACGTTTAGTCAAAATTATCTATCAAATATTATTTTGACCAATAATTTTTATTAAATATTAAAAATTTTGATATTTTATAAAGAATTTTTATTAAATATTAAGAATCTCGAATTTCAAATGTTAATATTTTTGATATTTGGTATATAATTTTTAATTTTTATCAAATATCGAGAATTTCGACATTTTAAATATCAAGATTTTTGATATTTGACAAAAATTTCTATCAAATATCAAAAATTTAAGACATTTCAAACGTCAAGATTCTCGACATTTAACAAGAATTTCTATCAAATATCGAGAATCTCGACATTTAACTAAATTTTTATCAAATGTTGAGAATCTCGATATTTCAAATGTCAAAATTTTCGATGTTTAATTAATATTTTTTGTCAAACGTCAATATTATTGACATTTGATGAAGGTCCTAAACTAAATATTGTATAAAGGTAATTTGGTTCAAAAATTAATATTTTAGTTA
>JAXCLQ010000001.1:21558188-21570164 GCA_035584115.1 Cedrela odorata | reverse complement strand
AACAACCGATCACCAAATCTGACCAAAATTCCATGGATCTTGATGAACAAGATGAAACTTACACTCCACTAGAAACAACGGAGAACATATGCAGAATTGCAAATGCTATTCGTGTTTTGTCTACTTTGGGCTTCAATATAACTCTACAAGTGATCCTTGAAACAGTTAACCTGAGCAACTCACTGAATCTTGATATACATGAGATGGTTGGATCAGAATTCTATATTATGGTTGCAGAGAGTGAAGCAGAAAGGAGAGGAGAAGCTTGGGCAAAAGGAAGTGATAGCATTTTATTAGAGAACCAAGTGTTTAGGAGAATTTCCCCTTTTTCATACTCTAGAAACTAGGATGAGCTCCTTTTGCTGTAAAAACTCTACTTTTACCTTGGGTGAAATTCTTCTGTTCAAAGTCATGGCAATAGTTTGTTGAGGTGTAAAAGTTTGGTCATATTTCTTATTAAGAAAAGTCTAACTGTTTGATGGTTTTCCCTGTTAAAATGACTCACCACTCGAGCAGCATATCAAAAGTAGTAATGATTTCATCAACTCCCCATTGCTTGCTCAAATTATAAAAATGGTATTAAAACTTGCACTAGTTGAAAGGTAAACATTGAATTGTAATTTCCAACTTTACAATTTACAAGTCCCTTCAGTATAGTTTCTACTAAGATCTGTAAGTCTTTATCATATTCTTATTTTATTCCCCTTTTTTTTTTTGGTGAAACTGTGACATCAAACATTTGTTGTCCCACCATATGCGGATACAATGTTTCAGAAATCAAAGCTCATCTTTAACCGGAGCTTGTAGGCATTGTTCATCCCAGTAGTAGGGAAACTTCAACTTTGCTGCAGTATGAGGCACGTACCAGTCCTTGTATATAAACCTGAAGCAGGAAGCAGAATGAAACTTCTTTGTCAGTAAGAGCTAGAAAATAAAGATTCAACAAATAGAAGAAAGAAAGAATGAAGCTGCTCTTCATATGTACACTTGAAAGTATTACATAGTAAAGAGATGCCCACATGCCATTTCATTAGTTTTTGTAATAAGTGCACTAGGCTAAAGAAAAAAGGCATAATTTCAGTTATTTATTTGTATGCAAGTCTATATCAATTTGGTATTATAAAAATTCATAAAGGAAAGATGTACGACAGAACTTAGAGAGAGTGGGAGAGTTTTTTCTGGGACCTAGGGTTGCAAATGAACTGAGTAGTTCGTGATCGGTAGAAACTTTGCCCAACAAAAGTTTCTGTCTTTGTCTTTGTTCGCATTGTCCCACAAGCTCAAGCAGGCCAACTTTCATTTGCAAATGATCCAAGCTCCGACATGTTTGGTAAAGCTAAATTCAAGCTGAAAAGTCAGTGAGTCAAGCCTAATCAGTCAAAAGCTAAGTTTGTATCGGCTCGACTAGGCTTCTTGGCATTCCTCAATAGAGCCTCTTCCTTAGGAGTTTGTAAATCTAAAGCAAATGTGAATAACTGGAGCAAACACTAAAGGGGAAGCAATAAGGCCCACACGGAAAGTATTGGCATAGCTTCTACAGAGGGCATTGGCATCTTATTTAAGATACTAACGTTTTAACCCACAACCAAAATAAAACAAATATATGGCAAAGGGCAGTAATGATAATTATGGAAGAGCAATAAGACAGAAGAAGAGACATCACATACACTTTAACAGGTGGGCGAGATATTATAACAAGCACTTGCAAATCCTCACTTTCATTTGTATTCCACACCTGCAATGAGTATCATGACAATCATCAAAGTCTGGAAGACTGTATAGCATTTGGGAATTTCTACTAAGAGAAAAATAATAGCCACTCTTAACATGTTTACAAAATGAGAATTGACAATCAGAGTTAAATAGTCAATTCATTCACCAGGCAATGGCATCATGAACTATATTGTCCCAGAAGAGAGCTAAAAGAATTTGCAGTCATGAACTTGACATCCAACACTTATAAGGAATTCTTGATGAATATAATAACACTTCACTGCCTATACAAGTAAGTGCAAATCATGCTGACAGCAACTCAGGAGGCAAACTGTATGAACACCTAATGCTTTTCCAGCTATCAAAATCAGGTTAGATATTAGCATATCAATAACAACCACCTAGCTATCCCTGTTTGGTTGCTCTTGGAGGTGTATGAAAACTAAAAAGTCCAAAAGTTTGGAGCATGAGTGGTTGGCCCAACCACCACAATTATCTAGCAATGCAGTTATGAAGATTGTTAATTTTCTGGCTATGGTATGCTGATTTAAACTTCTCTGGACACCACCTTTTCTCAATCATCTACAAAGAAACTGATTTGAATGTAAATTTAAGAGCTTGCATGTTTACAATCTTGCTTTAGCATGAATTATCAAACAATCAAGGTAATTTATATATCCTATAAGCGTTGGAAAATTATCATCAACAGACTTATATTCACCACCACAACTTTAGTATTAGAGATAACAAGTTTGTCCAGTTTTTATGGTGCCGAGCAGTAAGATAAAATACTACTATGTTTTTTCACATTACTGTCTATAATGAAGACTCGCAAAATAAATAATATCCGAGGTTAGCCATCTACAAGCAACGATAGTGGTATGGTTTACCTGGTGAGCATCATTGACAGGAATATGAAATGTGCTATTCGGAAAGATAAAATGTTCTTGTGGCTTTCCAGGGTACTTCTCGTGTGAACTTGAGGCAAGATAGAGAGTGCCACTCCCCTTTAGGACGACAAAAACTTCTTCACAGGAGTGCCTGTGGATTGGTGTTTGTGATCCCGGAGAAAATGTTTGAAGCCAGACCTCAATCTGTAAAAACGCAGAAATGCATATGCAAGGCTTTAAGAACAGACATGAACTGAATTGTCTACTATGGAGAACACCAAATCAACAATGGTTTAGGGCTTTGTGATGGTAGTGCGGGTTCCAAAAAGAAGGCCAACATAAAAAATCCAAACATTTATGGTTTTGAAGTACCAAAATGATAATATTACAAGAAAACCATAACAATCAGACAAACATCTGGTACTTTTTCAACCATACAACCTCTTTTCAGTTACTGTATGATTATCTACATAACACCTTGGCTAAGCTGTCAATAAGGTCTTCGCTTTTGCATGAACACGAGAGACCCTGAGAAAAGTAAATTCCCAAATATTGTTAGAGTATTCGTACCTCTTTCATCCCATGCAAGACTGAGCCTGCCACAGTAATGTGGGAGAAACCTTCTCTTCCATAGTTATTCTGTGGAAGCTCATTAATATTCCTTACCAGCGGAAATCCTGCATCAAAAGATAAATAAATTGAACTGACATATCCTGGTATGAAGCATGAAGAACTGTACTAAAAAAATCACATTTAATGATGCCAGGTACTTTTCTCCTTCATCGTTAAACCACTAGCACATACAATTTTCTACTCTCACTCCAAACATTCTCTGTCAACACCATGTTAACAGCCTTAAAGAAATGCAATGCACAAAAAGAACAAGACGAATGTCATTACATGATCAGCATCTCAATCTTCAAAAAAAAAAAATCAAGGCAGCAAGACCAAATCAATTTTGCACATTATAATAAAAGGGCAACCCAAAATCCTCATTGCTCAATTGCATGTGTAAAAAGTTCACATACTCATAGCTTGGTCCAACTATCATATTATTTTTCTCAATCAAACCCATGGTTTAATAATCAGCATAAAACCATTGAACTAAATATTACAAGCTAAGATAAACTCAATCAAGGAGCTAATGACAGCTAGAAGTTTCAAAATCGTCAGCATGAATCAAAATTCAAAAACCCAAACATAAGCCACAACCAGAAAAACTTCACTTCAGAACTCGTCGCGCGCAATCGAAAAGCTGTTGGCCAAACGCGACGACTGTCACTAGTAGAGAAGCTTCCCTTTCGAGTTAATTTTACATGAAAAAAACAGATATCACTGGTCATATTCAGTCATTTTGGTAAAATCGGTTCATATAATTCTGTTTGCTATTTGTTCCAATGCTTTATTTGAAATTGACGCCATTTTCCCGTTATTTTTTTGCCAAAAAATAAAAATAATAACAAAATAAAACAATAACAAACTCAAAAGGAAGAGAAGGGAGAACTCACCCCGTATTGAGCACTGGGAAGCTTCAGCAGTTTCAGATAACAAAATGAAGCTTATGCACAAGAAAATGAACCAATGCCTCGGCATCTTCTTCCCGCTGCAGCGCTGCTGCTTAGTATTTCTGTTCCCCACTTGTAAAACCGTTGGTTTTGGTCGCTACTGTTCTCTTGGAAATATCCTTTGTAGACCGGGTTTCTTTTCGCACCTTTTCTACTACTTTCTTACTGCTCGTTGGATCTTCAAAATGGTTCGAGAACCGGATTTTTAATTCCTCTCTTGTAAAAATAAGATATATTTATTTATTTATTTATTATGGGAAATTTTTAAAAATAAAAATAATTATTTTTATAATTTACATTACAAAACCAATCACTTTAATAATTTATTTTTCAAACAAACTAAAAAATATATATATAATTAGCACAGTTTTACTCGAACAGATGGCGCTTGAAAGCATGAGATTGAGACGGAGTTAAATTTCACGGCAAAGTCGTAGATTCACCAACAAAAACCTTAGCCATTGCTTGGTCGCTCCTCCCCGGACGCCGCCTATCATTATCTCGACCGACATCCTCAACCTGGTTCGTTTTCTTCTCCTTTGATTTACTTTGAGTAAGCAGTTAAGAAGTTATTGCTCCGATTGGTTGCTGAGAAAACGTTGGAAAAGAGAGAACTTGTTAATGTCGGAGACTAGCAAATGGGGGTTTATTGTTTTATGCTTGTATGTTGAAGTTTTGTTTTCATTTTTCAAATTTTGTTAGCTACATAAGCTTTTGAAGCATTATGTTTATTTATATCGAAATGTCATTGCGTCGACATAAACTAGTTGTTCGTCCTTATTTTATTATTTGTTTTCCGTTGTTCATATAACCTCAAGTGAAGGAAAAAAAAAAACCATTTTGGGTTCATGAATCAAATTCTGTGGAAGCAATAATCTGTTAAACTTTGCATAGTTAGTGCTATTGGTATTACACAATCTAGAATGGAACTGGTTATGGCGCTAAGCTAGGTTTGCAGTGCCCTAAAAACTTGTAAAATTGCAGGTCTCTTCTTTTCGGACCTGGCATCAATGCTAGGGTTTTACATGCCTTTTGCAGTCCCCTTTTGTGTCAATACAACCGTTTTGATGGGTCCTACTTTTGTGCAAAACAACCAGAGATCAAGTTCAGGCTTTTCGCTCATGCTGGGTTGGGGAGAGGTTCTTTTTTTTTTAAAAAAAAAAAAGTTCAGTCTTTTCTTCTCTTTTTTCCAATGGTCTTTTGCTTCTTCATATGCCTGCAATATTTCCATTTGTTGTTATCTTTTACCCCATGACGGAAGAACTTCAATGTGGAACTAATAATCACTTATAAGGCATTATCTTTGTGCAGAGTCTTTGCTACTATTGCCTTAAGAACATGAGTATCAAAAGCTATGTTGGCATTAGAAAATTCAGTTTTTTGCTTGTACATCCCGAGTTACCTGCTTTTACATATTGGAGACCCCAGATAACTTCTTTATCAACTCTTGTAATCAGAAGTGGTCATGGTAATGTGATCAGGTTGATCACAAGGTCTCCGTACTCGCTACCTGATAGAGGAACTTCTGTATCTAGTTCTGTGGATGCATCTGTGTCCACACCTGACACCACTCGTTTGCGTTGGAAACAAGGAGGTTCCTCATCCTTGTACAGTCGTCCTAGTATATTAGAGATGAAGAATGAGAGAATAGCAAATCGTGCCAAGGTCTATGATTTCTTACGGGGAATTGGTATGGTTCCTGATGAGCTTGATGGGTTACAACTTCCTGTGACAGTTGAGGTTATGAAGGAACGTATTGATTTCCTTCACAATTTAGGGCTAACAATTGAAGACATAAACAACTACCCTCTGGTTCTTGGCTCTAGTGTGAAAAAGAACATGGTACCCGTGCTTGACTACCTTGGTAAATTGGGTGTTAGGAAATCCACTTTCACAGAGTTTTTGAGAAGATACCCGCAAGTCCTCCATGCTAGTGTTGTTGTAGACCTTGCTCCAGTGGTGAAGTATCTGCAAGGGTTGGATATCAAGCTAAATGATATTCCTCGAGTTCTTGAGAGATATCCAGAAGTGTTGGGATTCAAACTTGAGGGGACCATGAGCACATTGGTTGCTTATTTGGTTGGAATTGGAGTTGCAATTTAGCAATGGCTAAATTGATAGAGAAGAAGCCCCACTTTCTGGGATTTGGATTAGAGGAGAGGGTGAAACTAAATATTGAATCCCTTCTAGAGTTTAATGTTAGAAAAGGAGCACTTCCTTCAGTAGTGGCACAATATCCTGAAATTATAGGAATTGACCTGAAACTAAAGCTTCTTGGTCAGCAGAGTTTACTTAATTCAGTCATTGACTCAAGTCCCGAGGATTTTGGCAGCATTGTTGAGAAGATGCCTCAGGTTGTGAGTGTAAGTAATTCTGCTGTTACGAAGCATGTGGTATTCCTAAAGAATTGTGGATTCTCCTTGCAACAAGTATGGAAGATAGTTGTGGGGTGTCCCCAAGTGCTTGCTTTGAATCTGGATATTATGAAATTGAGTTTTGATTACTTCCAAAGAGAGATGCAAAGGCCACTGGATGATTTGGTTGATTTCTCAGCATTCTTTACATATGCTCTGGGGTCTACAATTAAACCAAGACGCAAAATGATTGTGAAGAGGGGTTTGAAATGTTCTCTGTCATGGCTTCTTAACTGCTCTGATGAGAAGTTTGAGGAGCGGATGAACTATGACACTATTGATGTGGAAGAGATGGATATAATGCCATCATTTGACATGATCTCACTGATGGAACGAAGGAGTGACGAGTCTGCTTCTGAATACGAGGAAGACAGTGATGATGAGTATGTATAAAATGATGAGTTTGGCATTCAGAAACTTGCTTATCATTGTTCCTTGTTCGTAGATGGGTCTTCTGTCTTAATATATCTAAAAGACATACCATGCTAGAGCACTAGATTCCTAGAACCTGACTGATTCCTGATTTATGGAGGACAGTAAGGTGAATTTTTACAACATGATGTAATATAAATTGTTATGAGCAAGACACTAGACGTGGATAGAAATGTTTGATCTATGATGATAAGAAATTTCAGAGCATTAGCCTAGTATTATATGTAATACCTAGCTTTTGATATTGGATGTGTTTGTGTGTATGTGGAGAAGAGAATAGTCATTTCAGTACCTATTAATGACAAATTCATATATCTACTGTTAATAGTTAAGATCGTACTAGTATGGATGAAAAGGTTGAGATCAAAACAATTTAAAATTCTATTCTTTTTTGCCTTTGTCTAAAACTCTCCCAAAGTTACATGTTAAATTTTCGTTTCATACCCTTTTAAGAGGTTAAATTTTATTAGTAAATACCAGTTAGGAGGCTCTGCAGGAAAAGAGAGAGATGGAGCGAGTGCAAATGTGAAGAACTAAAGTATTTGGTGATAAGTACGTACATTGGAAGGCAATAACAGGTCTTACAAAAAACACTTTGGGTCCGCTTTTCCTCTGCCCTGTTAATAACATTTCTCAAACAAGTCCCTGTATTGATAGATGCTATTCTAAAATGTAACATATTTCAAGTCTCAAGGGTTGTAAACTGTTCAACATTCTGCAAATGAACTTGGAATTATATACATTATGTTCCCGTAGCACAACAAATGTTGAATGTAATAAAAAAGAGAAAATGTTAAGTGCCCAGAACCCAAAAGTGTACATGTAATTAAATCTCAATTCATTGTTATGTAGCTCAAAGGAAAGGAAGCAATCTGTCTCGGCTCCACGAGGCAACCACTTATGCCCTGTTTTACCAGGTATCTTGAAGGGGTTGAAGAAACTTTCTATCTGAAAAGCTCAGCGAATCTTTGAGCATGATGAGCCCCTTGATTCAGTTAATTACACCGCTGGATAAAAGCTCCTACTCTGTCCTTTGAAGCCACCCAAGCTATGCAAAGAATAATATATGTTAATCTAAAGAAATTCAGACTATCAATAGGGTATGTAATTCTTTGTTTCTGAATTAAGAAAGCATACCTTCCATGCGTACATTGCAAAGAATGCTACAGTATCTGTAGACCAGACAACGGCAAATGACTTCCAGAAGAATGGGATTATGACATTGAGTAATGGGATGAGGAGAAAGAGATAGTTAAGAGCTTCTTTTTCATTTTTTGAGCAGTCTCTTGCACGGAGGGATGGAATCGCTGCAAACAATATGACATTATATTTTAAAATACAATTCAAGTCTACATTGTCTAGAAGTCATTGCATGTATCAAGATAAAATACTTACATTAGAAGTCATTGCACATTAATATCTACGGAACTTAGTGACACTATAAAAATAATTTAGTTAGCTTTGCGAAAATTACCTCAACTAGTATCGACATATAATAAAAACAGAGTCGTGGACAATTGAGATTGGAACTTAATAGGCTTACTTCTTAATAAAGGTAATTACTTGTATAAGTATTTTATAATGCTGCTTCACCAAATCCATCAGTCTCACCAAATTAAGTGTACAATGAACAAAACTTGCTGCAGAGAAGTACTAGAAAAATTAACCTGTTCATGTCTCTAAATGTAGCTTAAATTTGGAACTGAATTCAAGGGAGCGTAACTTACTGAACATCCAAATGGACCACATCCCCATTAGTCTCCATATGTCAGGTTCATTTGATGGGAAGATGAGATTGAAAGATAAAGCTCCACCTAGCAACATTGAGACATAACCTTGGACCTCAAAAACAGTGTATAAAGCAGTTCCAGGTACAGCAGGGTTTTTGGATGCTGTGGAAGCTCTTGGTGCAAATGTTGCAGCAGTCTTCTGAACAACCTGTTTTGTAAAAGAAATGTAATAGAAAATTTAGAGGTTTCAACTTTGAAAAGCTCAGTCCTTAGTCATCTATCAAATTTCATGCATGCAATTTCAAATTCTGCAATCAACTATTTTCAATTAACTGTTTTGCACTATCATTCAAATTGGTGTTGGAATGGTGTAGAGTATGCTAAATTTGGAATTCACAGACTGAAATCTAAATGCCTAAAACTGCAGTACAAAATTTACTATGCCTTAATTCAATGTAAAAGTTACATTTTTCCCGCATAACACCTCATGTTGTGTTAAAAGATATGTTATAAAACTAATCATGTAATACGGTTTAAGGATATGATTGTGTATATATATTTTTGTAATTAATTGTAAATTAGTTTATAATTAATAAAATAACTTTTATGTTATTTTGTATATTCAGTTGCTAATTTATATTGTATATATAAAATATAAAATGAGATCCCGTAATGTATTATGATGTCAAAACTCTATCTGAAAAGAGTTGTAGATATGAGTACAAAGTCTATAATTTAAATACATCCGAATCTGTTCTCGGTTGAGGTATTGTGATATAAAAGTATGACATTGCATAACTGGTATGTTTGATGTTGCTAAGGATTAATATTGGATGTTAATAGTTGGGCGACGAGTCTCATGTCACAAAAGTATAAACATAGGTAATACATTGGAGAACGTGTTACTGAACGTGACAAATCACATGGGTGATTATCTACAGTCAATAATACGTCACACGGTCGTACTAATGTTCCACTAATCCTATGACATGAGGTGTCACGACTGTTCTCCGCACTAAGGCACATCGTTCATTTGTGTATATCACTTCGGGCTAGCCACGCCTAGTGAAGAAGCTTGCTGACAATATGTTTAAGTGTATGAGGAAAAATGATAGTCAAAATAGAATCTGCTGACTCAGATATTGGAGCTTGAGATTCTAGGTGGAACTGTCATACGCGAGAATAAAGTCTTTGGTCAAAGCATGTATATCCGAAAAGGTATTTTACGAGTATATGAATCATATATATGATTGAGGTTCTGATCCTATAATTGAGTTAGGGGTTTGATGATACCATAACCCGCACTCAATCGGGAGTCGGGAGTAAAAAGACTTTACTACATACACGTACAACTATATGGGTTTATCCAGTATATTTATTCATCTGTGTCTGGAGATCATGATATTTTACTAGAGAAGTACGACTTCTCAACTTTGTATTTAAATTTAAAAATATTTTAAATTTCAAAATATATATATGTACATGTCTAGATCTGTTTGTGAGCTTTTTCGCAGATCCATGAGATGGATTTGGCTCCCCACGCAACAATCGCATGCTGAGAACCGATTCCGCGCATCGCGCTTTCGACAGTGCACCCTTCTTGTTGTCTTCTTTATTTATTTATTTATTTATTTTTGAAAATTAAGTGACCTAAAAACTACGCTATTGCCAGCAAACACTTTGTATATCTCACAAATTACAGCTCAAATCCACTTGACCAAATAATATAAATCTATGACATCTCTACTTTTAATTCAACGAGGAGAAAAAAAAAGTGCGTGCAACCAATTGAAAACACATTTCCCCATTAACTCGATAACATCAAAGTACATGCATGGAACTAAAAAGAAAAAAAAACCTAGTCGTAATAAGAATCAGGAAATCTCAAATTTCGGTCAAAATTAACTTGCAAATTCAAAACATGCCAAGAGAACAGAGCAGCGGACGAAGTCTTAAACAAACCTTTTTGAGGTCTTTGTCAAGTGGAGGTGGTGCGGTAGAGTTCTTGCTCGTGTATTTCGATTCTGGTTGTGGGTCTTCATTCTGGGATTCATCAACTGTAGTCCGCGTATCTACTTCATTTGCATTGGCATGTATTTTCAAGCTTGCTCTGCGAAACTTGGGACAGCATAAGCCGTTCTGGAGAACCGAAGATGGGAATATCGAGATGTGGCAGCTGTAAAGAGATGCTGAGATTAATGTGTCCATGTTTCGAACACACTGTGTTTGAAAGATTCTCATCAAAATTGTTTTTCAGCCAAGACACAGGAGCGAGGGCAGGAGGGAGGAGATAAGGAATGTAAGGCCACGATGACCAATGGCGCCAATTCCCTGAATAGAACGACGACGTTCGATTTTTTATTTTTTTTTTTAAAATTAAAAAATTAAGTTGATTTTTGTATTATTGTACTCATTATCATCAACATCAATTGTATTAAAATGATTAATTCTAACTACAAGAGATTTAAGCGTTAAACCTATATACTAATCTCAAATATGTAATTCAGTTGAAGAGTTATATTTACCAATAAATTAATTTTAAATCTGTAATTCATTTGAAGAGTCACTTTTCTATTCTAGAATCATTCTTTTAAATAGCCATTTTTTAAAAGTTAATTTATTAAAATAATTATGTTATTTTATTTTATTTATCAAACTAATTAAATATATCAAATTTGAACAAAAATATCCTATATATAGCCAAAAATAAAAGAGAAAATTTTAAGTAAAACTGTCGTACTAAAGTAGTGAGACCACCCAATTAACGTGATTAAAAAAAATACATATTAATAAAAAAAGTATAAAAAAATTAAGTGAAAGTTTTTCTATTTAATTATTTTCTAGTCGAACTTATTTATTTATTTTTATTTTTTAACAATTCGTAATTTTTCTCCTCTCACTAATTGGACATGATAGAAACATCTTACCTAAAATCTCCAAAAATGTAAATATGTTAAAAAAATTTAATTTTTTTTAAATAATCAATTTTTTAGTTAATTTATTATAATAGCTATATTACTTTAATTTTTAATAAATTAATCAAGTATATCAATTTTAAACAAAAATATTTTATATAGTTAAAAACACAAATATGTTGAAACTTTTCAATATGTTTGAAACTTAAATTTTGAAATTCTTGACAAGTACGGTAAGAATTTTAACTTATTTGCATTTTTTATTAAATGGGTATTTTTGTTTAAAATTAATATATTTGGTTAGATTAACAAAAAAA
>JAXCLQ010000001.1:21476728-21550090 GCA_035584115.1 Cedrela odorata | reverse complement strand
TATATATATATATATATATATTTACAAATTGTTTATGAAATTTTTACTCACAATATCTAAGAAAACTTTTATTGATGAATATAGGCGACACTTTTATTTTATTCAACCAGCAGATGAAGGGAAACAGGAGAGAGCTAATTCAGTTTGGCGTTCCAATTTTTGGACATGTAAAAGAGGAGGCCACAAGTAACAATCAAATTGGTGAGACATACTTCTACATTTTGTTGGATTTGATTTTTCCTGAAATTTGCGATTGGTCCTGGTAGTCAATTATACATAATCCACGACAAATTTTAATAGGTGACCTTCTAAACGAGCTTATTAATTTTACAGGTAATCTAGAACCAATTCCTGCTCTTCTTCAATCGGTCATTGAACACCTGGTTCAGTGGCAACTAATACCAGAATACAAAAAGCCAAATGGTTGCATCATTAACTTCTTTGATGAGGTAACTTCTGTTTTGCTGCACTATCATTTTTTCTCTGTTACTATATATTCAGTTGATAAAAAACACACCTTTTAGATCTCGTCGATAAGCCTTGATTTTTTCTTTTAGCCTTCAGTTTATTTTGGACTGAGTATGACATGAAATCTCACATGTCTATTATTTTTTCTCTCAGGGAGAATATTCACAACCTTTTCTGAAACCACCTCATTTGGAACAACCCATCTCTACACTTCTCCTGTCTGAATCAGCAATGGCTTTTGGACGAACTCTTGTCAGTGATGCTGACGGGAACTACAAAGGACCACTCATGATCTCACTGAAAGAAGGGTACAACTTAGAAATTTTGTGAAATGTAAAAATACATTTTGAATTACAGAAAAACAAAATTAGGCTGTGACATACTTAAAACAGAACTATAGAAAGTAATTATCAGAACTAATAACATGGAAGCAATTGGGAAAAGGAAATTGGTAGTCCTTCAGAATCATGTGTCCGAGCTTCTTTTACTTTGCTTCATGGTTCTGCCCATAACCAGTGCTATATGCTCCTTGTGCCATACAACATAATTGACCAATTCAAGTGTATAATATAATCCTAAATACCTTGCAGGTCACTCTTGGTGATGAGGGGAAACAGTGCTGATACTGCAAGGCATGTTATGTGCCCGTCAACCAACAGAAGAATCAGCATCACATTCTTCAGAGTCCGACCTGAGTCAAACCAGGGCCAGTCTCCACCAACTACTCCAACTAGTTCTCTGAGTGGTGCCATGACTGTGTGGCAACCAGGCGTTCCAAGCCCATATTCAAATGGAGCTCCCAGTAGCTATGAGGCAATGAATGTGATGCCCAAATGGGGAGTACTTCGTGCCCCTGTGGTCATGTTAGCACCAGTGCCTCCTATGGTGTTGAGTCCCAAAAGAATGCCTCATGGTGGTACTGGTGTTTTCTTGCCCTGGACGGCGGGATCAAGAAAACACTCAAAGCATCTTCCGCCGCGTGCTCAAAAAGGACGATTTCTGGCCCTACCTTCCCCAATTGAAACACTTGTGGCAGAGTCTACTTCTGAACCAGCCATCAGCCTTGAAGGAAAATCGGTTTGAAGTTATCAGAAGGCTGAAGCAATATGGAAAGAATGTATCATTCTTGTTCACTTCATGCTCTTAAGAAAGCATCTCTTATTGTACAAACAGGGCTCAAGTGTTTTTTTAACTCATTTTTTTGGTTCTTTGTTTCCCTCAGTAAGTATAGGTTCTAGAGTTGGTCACTATACTTTTTCTTGGATGCCAATCGTGGTAGGCTTTAGAGGTAGTTGAGCTCTCTAAGTCTAAGGAGTGTGAATTAGCTCTAAACAGAGGCGGAAATTTGTGTTCAGTCAGTTATTTATATCAATCTTTTTTTTTTTTCTTATTTGACAGATGGTATGTCTTTCTGGTAGCATATACTTGGGTTTCGTAATCTCCAGGATAAGTAAATAAATCCACATGAATTTCAGTATTAATTTACCTTACAATTACCTTGGATCATACTTATCTGTATTCTGTAGTAAAAGTTCGTTCACTCTTGTTTGTCACCTTGCCCTTCAAAATTGCCAACGTCCCATTCTTGTTGAAAGGAAGAAAGCAAGGCACAAGACTAAATAAAATGGATGGAGAAATGTAATCTTATACGCGGTCAGGTAGAGGAGCGAAGAGAAAGACTCGTCTAAAAGGATTCTGGATGCTAGACCCTTGATCTCTTTCTCATCCCTTAAATCTTTATTGGGAAGAGATATGTCATCTACTGCTTACTGCATCACACAATCGCTATGATCATGTGTAAAACAGTAATGCAGAATAACACCTCGGAGACGATATATTCAGCTGCTGATGGAAGTTCTTCGATTACACATCATAACCCCTATTACATGACTATGGCTTGTTGATTCCACTGAGGTCTCTAGTATCTACCTCCATTTTCTCTTGTGGCTCCAGTGCCTCGAATCCTCCTGGAAATGACACCAATTTCACACTACATTTGATTCTCCTGCAATTTCCGGAATCATGCAAAATATGGCAAACTAATTGCTTGCAATCCGAACCATCAGACCTGCTTCTGTTCTGTTTCATTTGAGCAAGAATTGGTCTAAGATGGTAAGACATGAACCACTGCAAGCTTCAGTCAATCCATTTATTGCTTCCCGAAAACAGGAAACTCGTTATCCGCTCAGCTCAGCTTGTGTTAGAAAGGGTGAACTTCCAGTGATATGCCTGTAGAAGGAAGAATATTTTTTTTTATTATGAATATGAAATAAAACCTCTGTGTATATTGTTATTAATTACAATAGAAATTGTAGTATGAAGTTTGAAATTTAGATATCTTACCTTCCAACTGTTTCTGGCAGATAGTTAATCCGATAATGTCAAACATTTTTCATCATCTTCATCTTCATCTACTTCTCCATTAGATCCTTCTTCAGTTGTTCCTCCAACTTTAACCATGATTTTTTTATGAAGTTTTAGAACTTTGGAAATTGAGTTCTCGTGTCAATTGTGCATGATGGAGGGTAGACTGCAGCATTATTTATAACAAAAACTATGGTTGGTTTTGAGGAAATTAAAATAAAATTTTGTGATAAGAAAAAAAAAATCTAAATCTCAAAGAATTCAGTATATAATCTAATCTAAAAATTGTAATAATAAGAAAAAAATCTAAATCTCGAAAAATCCAGTACACAGTACGAGAGAAAAAATAAATAAATCTTTGCATATAAATTAATACAACTTTGATATAGAAAAAAGAAATTTAAATTTCGGAGTATTTGGTGTATAAGCTAAGAGAAAAATTATAATTATGAGAGAGAAATGATGTAATTTTGTACATATAAATTGAAGAAATAAAAAACCTAAATTATGAAGAATTTGACATATAAATTGACATGGTATCTTTAAATCTTGAAAAATCTACCATATAATACAAACACTTGGGCTTTTTTTTTTTTTTTTTTTTTGACTTAATACTTAATTTGTTAAATTTAACTAATTAAAGTAATTAAGCATGTTTATTTTTTTAATTTAATAAGAATTTTGAGACACTTTTAATTAAATATAATTTATTTATTTACATCATTTCCCTTATAAAATTTATCATTTTTTTCTTTTCGAGTACGTAATTTTTTTATTTCTCTCTCTCCCTCTCCAATTTTTTTATATTTGTATAGTTTTAAAATTTTGATATATTAAAGTAGCATGATTATTATTTTTAATCTTTTATTTTACTCTAATTTAGATATATTAAGGTTAGTCTTGCAAATTAAAAATCATATACATAACATCATAAATTATAAAAAAAAAATTTCACATTAACATAATTTTTATTTATGCGTACGATTGAAATTATTTTATTTGTATTCTTTAAAGATGCTTCATGTAACATCCCAAATTCGGAAGTGTTACTAGCAGGTCATAAGTCATTTCCATCACCTTAAGCTTAACATAACATGTTCACACACATCTCTTAATGTATATATGCTTAACATCAAGCTATGTAAAATAATATATGTCACTACTTAAGAGTGTCGTACTATCACTAAAAATATGTATAACTCAGCTATTTACAACAAATCTCAAAATAAAGTTAACTATACATCTGTCAAATTATCTACATGCAACCCAAAACCAACAACAACTCATATCACATGATTATACAAAATACAATTGTCATTCTTGATATGAGATGGACTCAATATAGTGGTGATTGCGACCAGTGACCTCTTCTCTAAGTCCATGTCTCCAAGACACTACGTCAACTTGTCAAACTAAGGAATTTCTTACAAAACTGAAAGATGTGGAAAGTGAGTCAGTTTAATAGGACTCAATGAGTAGATGCTATATACAACACTATTTTAGATACACACACACACACACACACACTCACACATATATATATACACCTTGTCATCATTTATATATTCATATGAAATATATTCACATGTAACAGTTTTATGCATGTTAACATAAATACCTCTCAATGTATCAAACATAGAATTTTATCATATGTCATTCACTACATACTGGTGTTTACAGGCATTACACATCGCCGTCCCCTTAAACACTAACTAAATCCATCCGTTCCTGGGGGCGATACGTTCTGCCGTCCCCCAAGTCATAACATTAATCGTCAGGTACTTACATCTATGTCTGGTCTATGTCTAGGGCTATGCACTTGACCGGACAGAGCGACAATCTATACCCAAGATTACCTACTTGACTGGACAGATGGATTATATTTTTTGAAGCGCTACATTCTGCTGTCCCCCAAATCATAAAACCAATCATCCGAGGCATCCTTCAAATCATAACCAATCATCAGGGGTACTACGCATCGCTGTCCCCTTGTTTCTAATCCATATCCACAATACACACAACACTACACAAGGTCAATACATTCATGCTTTCTCATTTCATGTCGCAATACAAGATATCAAGTCATTATACATATACATTAGCAACTTATTCAAATTATCATTTTCCTTTACGTCTAGTTTCACTCATATAACACAATTACTCTTATATAATTAAACAGCAACAAATCATTATCAGTGTCATGTACTCATCTCAAAGCATATTTGAATCATTCTAATCAATTTAGCTCATACACAATTTCAGTATTTAACTCACATACACACATGCATATATACATGTATATATATATATATACATATATACAAACAAACACTCACTCATCGGTATTAGATTACAGAGTACTCAATCTACTGTGGGGTCGACGGATAATTTGTCTGACGATCTACAACATATATTTTACTATATTAGATTCTTTTATATAACTGAACAGATGCACAATTATATTATGCATGTAATCTTCCCCTTTACAAGACTAGACTAAATATACATATTTCGAACATCTGTATAAAGTTTGTTGCGCATTGACTAATTTCAAACTTATGGTGCGTTACACCGATAAGGTATCTCAATCTAAGTTTTTTAGGACACATTTTACTACGTGTCTAGTTTCTACCATTTCTTACGGATTCACTTTTCGAGTTCAAACGTTCAAGTTATTGTAGGTTTTCGCCACATCACTCAATGTAACCAGCTGCGACCTGTTGATAGGGCAGCTCGGTTCTAACCAAATATGGGATTGCATCGCTCAACGCCTTGACCTGATTTTTAGCTATATTGTGCCACTATGTGTTTAGTTTATGTAGAATTTTGCGGTTTCTCAATCCAATGTCCGGAACTCACGCAATCCCCATTTTATTGAACTGTGCGTAGAAATTACCTGTAGTCGACACTTATGGGTTTCGCTCGCACTCTCACTCATTCAGCACTCCGTTCACGTGTGCTACCCTAAACATATCTTATAATACTCTTATATTACAATTTTATCAACTTAAAACACATCTTATATGAACACACAACTGCGACCTACTAGCGTCGCAAGTTTTTGTTCCGATTTTTCTAGTTACACAACCCGCATCACATTAACGCCTCTCAAACTCATCGGTATTACTTTGTATATCCAATTTTCTCAACAACAACCACAACTCAGTTTATGCATTTCTCAAATAATTCATTGACAACAATTATGCTATACAGAACATAACATACATTGGCTACCTATATGCATTCAACTTTATCATTAACTACCAAATCAACATATATCTTACCTTTGCTTGCTGTATTTGTTTTCCTTTCCTTTTCCTCCTCTCAATTTGGTTTGTCTCCTTTCTTCACCTTATTTTCCAGCCAACCCTTACCATTTCAACACAAATTCCGGCCCCTCTCCAAGCTCTCTTCACAGTTTCAACATCATTTCCACCATTTTTTTTTCTTCTTCTTATTAAGTCCACCAATTCAACCAAGCTCTCCTTCCCCCCAACTTGTTCAACCTCTTTCCCCCTTACTTCACAAATTCACTGCCACAATTCCAACTTTAATTTGCCAATTCTTGCATTAATTGAGTCAATCTTCTTCCCCTTTAGTTAACTCTTCACTTAGTCGGTTAAATTAGTTTCAATTGGCCAAAATCCTATCCATACATGCATCTCTCGGTTTTTGATTTGTGTCCCTTGGTTTCTCTTGCCCTCTCCCTCTTCACTTTTGTTTTTAATTAAAGGTAACTTTGCGAAATGAGGAATTTGTCAAATGGAAATGGATTATAAAGTATAAATGTTATATAAATATGTATGTATATGTACCATACACATATTGTCTTACACATGGCCTTAACTAATGAAAACAAAGAAATTGAAATGGTATATTATATGGTTATAAGTTAGGCTTAGGTATATGTACATGTATGATACAAATATGGTGTAAAAAATGGGTTGTGCTTACGTACATATCTATACATGTGTGGTTCAACAAATAACTTTCATTTTTGTTTTAATCTAATCTAAGCTAATTAAATTACATATATATATATATATATATATAGACACACAGGCGCGCGCGCACACACACACGGAAAAGGGTTATATCCCATTATTTTTATTTATTTTTATTTACCTAACACATATAATTTACAAGTATTATCCATGCATTTTTATACCTTTATATACATATCATTTTTCTACTTGTAGTATTACAAGTACGTACCATGTATTATAAGCTTGTATTATATATTATTATTATGTCTAAATACACAGTCACGATACTTCATTATTTGAAAAAGAAAAAACAACTTAAACGCATATATTTAAATTTTATTTAAAAATCAAACATAGTTTTCAAATTCATCGTTCGAGTCTATTTAGATTTCAGTAAAAAAAAAAAATTCTGCTTTAGATAATATTTATAAATTATCACACTTGAAATCTAGTATTTTGACATCTATGTCATTTTATATGCTAGAAATATTTGTAACCTTATTTATTTATATTTTAAATTTTCACGCTCTGACTTCACCTACTCTGTACACAAACAAAAATTAAAGAAATTCTTCCTCCAATTATAATGGCATAACCTGGAGCCTGAACTTGCAATCAGTAATTCCCTGGAGAGAAGATCAAGTTAATGAACATCTCCTTATTTCCCACCAGAACAATTTTTCCAACCATAATATCTACCTAGAGAGTAATCATCCATAAGTCCTAAAAAGAAGGCCTCCAAAATCAAATGGCTTCTAATTATAAGCTTCAAATAGAAAACTGTGAAAAGATCATGACAGCATAGAACAATCATACTATACAAGGCAAATAATCAATGTACAACATCAATCTGCAAATCAGCGTAGACAAATGAATTTAATATTATTATGGTGCAGTAGCTTCCATTTCAGATATTAAGATACACAATCATGATTATATTCGCATTTAAATCAAAGATATAAAAGAAAAATACTCCCAGAAATAAATGTGGAGGAAACGAGAACACTATGCAGATTTATTGTAAGAATTGTAGACTTAAGTTCAAGTTGCATCAAGCTTTAACTGTCTCATCCTCATCTTCAATATCCCAACTCAAGTCTTCGTCATCTTCGTCGTCTTCTGCAACACTCAGCCTCTTCCTCAAGTCAGCTCTGTTTGGACTCCCACCATGAGTCACTTTCTTCTCATCAATGCTGCTAAGATCCTCAATCTCATCCCACCCAAGATCTTCTTCCTCAGGCATAGAGAGCTGGCTTGACACAACTGAAAAGTCACTATCTTTACAAGACTCTCCTGGCTCACCCTTACCCATCAAAGTCACTTTCCCATCTGATTTCGATCCTGAATTTTCTTCATTCATTCCATCACTCTTCTCCATACCCACTTTCTCATTAACAACCTTGTCAGTGCTTGGTTCTGCAACATTTCCCTTACCATCTTCATCTACATTAGGCTTAGAAATCTTCTCCCCCTCATCATCATCCTTTACAATTTTCTCAGATGCTTTATCACCCAACTCCTTGTTTTCAGATAAATCACCTTTCGCTGTAACATTAGCCTCTTCATTGCCAACTTTACCAGGACTTTTACTACCCACATCCTCATTTTCCTTCAAATTGGCTTTTGAAGCCGCATTAGTCTTATTCTCATCATCATTGTCATCATCAACATCCCAACTCAAGTCCTCCTCTTCCCTCGAAATCGCTCTCTTCACAAGACTAGCCCTCAAATTCTCAGCTTGTTTAAACTTAAACACCCTATAAAAATACCTACACCAAAAGGTCTCATGATCAACAGTATTAGGCACAACCGTTTTGTATATATTCTCCATAGCACCATTTTCTTCGAACAAGCTCTCAATTTCCTCAGTCTTCTCATCCAAAACAAATGCAGATTTCCACTTGTTATAATCATCTAAATCATCAACTTCCTCACAATAAGTATTCAAATCTCCCTGAATCAGACGAACCTGAGCATCAAAACGACTATACCGATTTTGTTGCCCACTATTATTCTGATTAATATTAAAATTACTATTGTTATCAGACGAATCGGATTCGTGATCAGCGGCTAGAATTGCGTCCTTACCGTGAGAGATGATCTGAGCTGTACCTTTCAACACGGTGTTCCCAAACTCATCAACGACGACACTCACGTTCCCCAGCGATCCCTGGGCCACTTCCAGTTCCTTTTTTAATCCCGAACCGAATTCCTTCAGATCGCGGCAGTAGGTCTCGATGACCGATTCTGATCTGGTGGTTAGGGTTCTGATTAAGCCACCAAATGACCACGCACCGGCAGCAGCAGTACCAGGGTCAAGGTTTGAAGGAGAACCCGAATCTGGGTTTTCTTCTTGTTGTTGTTGCTGGTTGGCCTTGGGGGAGTCGGATTCGGGTTCGGATTTGGGGCCAGGAGGATCTGGGTCATCGGCGAAAACGGATTTAAAGAAATTCATGATGTAATATTAGGGTCTGAAAAGCAAAGGGAGAGAATTACAAAGAAACGGGTGATTAGTTTGTGATTTTTAGTTGCTGTTAAACCCGGCTCTATCTAAACCGGTCCGGTCCGACCAATGCCTCTCTTCTTGCTTTGATGACCATGATCATGATTGATGCACAGTCGTTTTGATCTTTTTATTAATATGGATAAATAAATTCACTTTGCATATATAAATTCTAATTGCTCAAATTGTTAAAATGTCCCTTTTCATCACGTCAAAAATTATAAATATATAAGACTATATTTAGAATTAAAACTATTATTATTCTAAATTTACGTTTTGATCATACTGTACTAGATTTACTGTTAAAATAAATTTACATTTTAGTCGTATTGTTTTAAATAAAATCATTAAATGTCATATATAAATATAAAAAAACGAGTAATTATTACTAAAAGTTATTAATTTTTAAAATATTTTAACAGTCATATTTTTTAAATTGTAAAAATACATTTTAAAATATATCTTAATGGTACATTTCCTTGACATGAATAAAAGTGAATGAAAAAGAAAACACGGCTCCTCAAAATATTAATTTTCATAATTATTCTTTTTATAAAATTTTTAATAATTTTAAAAAAAATTAAGTTTATACATATACAATAAACTTATTATTTAAAAAATTATTAGAAAATTTATAATTAATTTATAATTCTAAGTATGATAATTATTTTATTAAAATAATCATAAAAAAATATCAATGTTAATCAAACTTTTAATGAATGCTGATATTATTTATTTTTTAATTATTTTTTCGTACTACATATAAAATATTTTTTAAATACTAATTTATATTACAAAAAATTAATTTATATTTCTTTTCATCAATAATTTCATATTACAATCAAAGTATAAAATACTATTCCTTCACTCGGTCCATTAAATTTCCCTATAACTCTCTCTTTATAAATTATGTATTAATTATTAATTATTTAGTGTTATGATGTTTTTTTTTTAATTTATAGAATATTTAATTTAATTAAGAATAAATATTAACAATAATATTTGGTGTATTTAACAATATAAATTAAGATGTATTTAAAAAAATTAAAAAAATTAAAACAAATAAGATTAATCCAATTAATTTATATATTCAAAATATGAATTATTAAATAATATTTAATAAATAAAATTCTTGAAATTCAATTCTTCAAAATATTGTCTTTTACAAATTTTATTTTAATAATATAATTTTTTTAAAAATTAAGACATTATTAAACTCTGTAAATATCAAATTAAAAATACTAAATATTCATTTTTAAATTTTCATTTAATAAAAATATTAAATTTTATTATTATATAAAAACACTAATTAAAAACTAATATCCATTCAGCCCTAAAAGACTTTCACTTGGGGTAAGACATCCTTGCAGTACAGTAGCAGTGGCCTCCCCAAGCGCATCTAAAACGAAGTTTCAGAAAATAGAAATGGAAATAATTGTGGGTTGTTGGCCCACAATGATGTAGGGCTTATGACGTGGGGTGTGGTTTCGCGTGAAAATTGCTGCCTCCTGGGATCGGAATATATGAACTCCAAAGCAAGGTAGAATTCCACCACTGTCTGAAATTAGTGCCTAAGATATTCTTGATTGATAGGCAGGCATACCTGCTTTTCCTTTCCACTTACTAAAGCACAGTTGAAGAAACAACATCAATTTTTTTTGCCTTTTGCCTTTGGAGTTTAAAGAGAAATACAGAATTTAATGCTTCCCACCGAAGCATAGAATCGTCTAATGTAAGGAAGCTATCCATTTCTTCAAATAGACCTCTCTGTCCGAGTCTTGTTTTTCACCTTACCTTCTTCACAAGTCCTGGCATTGGTTTTTAACATAAGCAATGCAGGAAAAGAACAACAGAAGTTCCAATTCTCTTAGCATTTGCCAGAAACTCTTCTACTTCTTCGTGGACAATCTCCTTGCTCATGGTGTCAAGCGCAAAAAATTGGGGCACCATGATTCTTGGAGTCCTGCCAAGCCTAATGGAGAGATGATGATGGTGCACGTCCACGATCATCAAAATTCGAAGGGTGATTTGGGTTCTCAAATTGAGATCCACTTCAAGCAATTTGAAGGTGATCAGTCCCAAATAATGAAGGCTGACAGAATTCCAGATCAAGTTCGATCCAGCAGAGACCAGGCAACGGAAAAAGGGAAGAAAGTTAGTGAGCAGCCACCCGGCCGCAAGAAGGAGGTCCCCCTAATTCAAGAGAAAATTGATCAGCCACAACTTCAAGGTAAAAGCTCCTCCAATTTGACAACCCCGGCACGATCAAGAGGTCCCAATAAGAATTGTATGGTTAGCGTAAATGAAAGTAAAGCGCTGGAAGAGAGAAGCAAAAAGAAAGGGAAGAACATACTAAGTGATCAATATTTAACATTAACAATACAGGATGGAGAGGAGAAAAAGACTCCCAGACGTTTAAGGCCACTTCTGAGTGTGGCTCAGAATATCAATGAGATATCGGATGCATTTATCAAGAGGAAGAAGGAAGAAATGTACAAGAATCTAAGCATGGATACAAAAAGTTTTTAGTCTACGTAGCAAGATAGCTAGTGGTTTATTATTTGCATAGTGCAATTACAAAGTTGATGGGTTAAATTGTGTCACTGGTAAGTGAAATTTATCTATGATTTGACAATAAAATGCTCTAAAAGACTTATTATTTATGCTGTAATATTTGTTACAAATTGAAAGAACAGGAATTTGGCAATGCGGTATTTGTGGCATGTTTAATTATGCCTTGTAATAAAAAACAAACAAGTTTGCCAGTGATCAAATTTATAAACAATTATATATCATGACTAACCAGAGGGAAGGCTTCACTTTTATGTGCACAATAGAAAAGAAGTAAAAGAAATTTAGCCATGAACATTTCTCACGTGCAAGTGACCACCCCAAATCCATAATAATGCAGGCATAAAACTAAGAGCGGTTAGTTTCTGATCAATTGAGAGTATTATGGACGATGCGCAATTGAAAATCATAAGTTGCTACAAGAGGGGGGTGGGGGTCCCCTAAATTTTCTAGATTAACAAATATAAGACATATTGCTAGGGCACATGAATATATCTGCAGATGCAGATATATGTATTATGTTTTTTCTGGACGGACTGCTGAAAGGGGTATATCTATCTATCTATCTATCTATCTATATATATATATATATATATATATCCCCCTCCCCCCTCTTAATTAATTCACACTCTAGCTTGCAGGGTTGTAAACGTTTTGTAAGAGAAAGTAGAAATTGGTCAATTATTGAAAATATTTTTGCTTACTCCTTAGCAACCACATAGTACAAATATCCCTCCTTTGCCTGACGACCCATCTGTCAATATTCCTCCTCATTCTTCCAGAGAATGCACGATTGATGAATGATAAAGGTCATACGGCGCCCATAGATGATCAACGGTGCAGGGCTTCCCGGAGTCAAGTCTCAACCAAGGTTTTCCTTTCCCACTCTAATGAAGCAGACTAATTGGTCCAGGGTGTAAACTCCTGCATTTCCTTCAATGTTATTACCTCCTAAACCATGCTGATTCCACCGGTGATTAACAGCCTTAATATTCCCAGCCAAAACCAACAAAAATGGTGGCAAAGAACCCAAACGATAAATCCTCTTCTGCTTTTGGACAACCATCCACTCTTCAACTTTCTGTGAATATCTTCCTTATCTCCACTAAACAACATCCGCCACCATAACTCCTGTATTAAAATAACAGGGTTGTCTTCCATCAAATGTTTTAGCCAATTTCCTGTCTGACCAAAACAATTCAGTGAAATACTTTGTATGGTATAATTTGCATGACAATATTCAGGTGCTGCCAATACTTTTTGATGGGGTTTTTATGCGTTCTGGAATTCTCTACCTAGTTATTTTCACGAAACTTAGTCTGCAACTTATAAAATCTAAATTTGAATTTGTAATTTAAATTCTTGCAGATATGTTGGTTAGTCAGCAACTAGTTTGTTAGCATTTTAATTTTGTAATTTTTGTAATGTTAACTCCTTTTAAAAAGGAGAGTTTGATTCAATAAAAAGTAGAGAAATTTGTTACCAAGAATTTGTTTTCTTTTTGTCACTCTGCATTAATTTGGTATCAGAGCCTTCCAGAGCCTTCAACACTCTTGCTGAAATTGTTATTGATACCATGAGCACAAAAAGTGGACAATCCTATACCAATCGTTCCAGACATACTCAAGCTAAACGTGATGAGCTGTTGAGCAATATTGCTAATCAAGTTACTATCCTTACATACCGCATGGATATAGTTTGGACTCACTGTTTTCCTGTACAACAGACCAATGAGAATGATGGTGGTGATGCTGAAAATCTAGTTCATCCAAAGACCAAGTAGCTGCTACCAAATTATAATTTCTCCTCAACTTTGCTCTGTAATTTGTGCCCAGAATCCATTGAGAGCACAAGACAGGCATTGTCAAAAGGTACAGGAAAGTCCCATGGGACAAGCTGCAAAACAGGTTTGATTAACATCAGTTTAGTTTCTCGGCAACAAGTTTCCAGAGTTGACATCTGCAATGAGACTGAAAAAGAGAGTAGATAGGGGGAAGCTAGATAATGGAAACTTACTCGTATATCCTTCATCTAGTACTTCTGCTATTTGCCCAAATGTCACGCAAGGTAAAATTGCTGTAATAATGGCTGCCAAAACCAATAAGATAATAATGTGATTGGCCGCCTTTTTGTCCCAATTAGTGTTACATGCTAAATCGAAGACATGAACTTTTTATTTGTCATAAGCCATTGATATGATGGAGATGGCTCAATATATATTACAAGCTTCACATCTTACATTCACCAATTTTATTTTCCTAGGGGTAAAATATCATGTAATATTTTTCCTTTTTTCTGATTAAGATTTGCCCTGTAGGTTTACATAGGAGGAGGATATAATTGTAGTCCCACAATAACTTGATAAACACTGCCAATATAATTTATTTCAAGCCAGTTTAGAAAAAACAAAGCTGTCTAGACAAATTATGGAAATAAATAAAAAAAGGGATGGAAAAATATATTATTGTTACCATTTGTCTGGTCTAAATGACAGTCGAACAAGTCGGTCATCCAAGAATTTCCAATTGGCTGAAGCAGACCTGCTTGAAACGCTGGAGGAGGAGTTGAGCCAATGGGTTCTCCAGGTTGTGGAATTTCTCCCACCTGAGTGCCTTCGACTCTCCCATCGGATCTGTAAAACTAACTCAGAATGACATGAAATGTGTTGTGTTTGTGTGCTCCATTAGTCCTGCAACAAGCCCGTTTTACAACAAAACTTCCAGCTTTTGTCTCCTTTCTTGATATGTAAAACACCTTGTCTAAAGGACCTACTCATCCTCTAACTGAAATGAGACCATTGAACTCTGTTTCAAGTCAACGGCATAAATTATCATGTAAACTCAGTTATAAAAACCAAATGAAGAGCACCCATCATACCACTTGTAAATATTGACACAATTTTAAATTTTTAAAAATTTTGACAATTGCATCTCCAACCTGACCAGGAAGGACTTCCAAGTATAATGGCATTAAGATTTATTCTATGGATTCCAAAACTCTGAAGGTAGTCCACGTATGAACATGCAAAGAAGACTTTTAGTAGATTTAACCAACCAACTTGTCAATTAAAAAAAAAATCAAATTCTTAGCTTAATGAAAAGGGAAACTTCAAATTAGATAATATTGAATGTAACATTGAAAGATTATAATAAGGGAGAAATACTTCAAACATGATGTGGATCGAATTGTTAAAGCCAGATCACAAGACACTCAACACACAATGGACATAGTCAGAAACTTGTATGATCTGTTATAGCACACAATGGTACAACTATCAAACTTCATTGTCATGACTTTATCCACCGGACGGAGATCACAATCTTCAACTAGTTGATTTCTAACCTCCAGAATAATTTGCTACACTGTTTTTTGGTTCTCAACCCGTAGTACGAAAGATATAACCAATGGCTGGAAAAGACATCATTGACCATGCCACCTCCTCCACCAGGAAGAAGGAGAAGCTCGCTCCGGAGGAGGGGGTGTAAGGAGATCTAGCATGGTTTCCTTTTCCTTTGGGGTCAACGAAATGCCTCTAACAAGGTTCAAAGCCATGATGTGCACATTAGTCTTTTGTCTATGCTTTTTGTAAGCCCATACTCCTGCAGCAGCACCTGCAACTAGAAGCTGTCCCCAAAAGCCAATACTTTTATGTAAGTAAAATTTCACAGAAAGAGTTGACCATTATTTTAAGATGGTTCTCTTAGGCCACTAAACTGACCGGTGATAGCCAAAAGGCTGCAGTCTGCAAATCAAACTTTGGGGCATAAAGTACCGTCTCCCCGTAATCGTCCTCAAGCTTTTTGAAGACCTCTTTATCAGTTTTCCCAGCTTGAATCTCATCACGAATTAACTGCAGCATTATTGCAAATAGTATCAGTACACAGGTTCAAATATTCTCGCATGCAAAGTTGACGTGAATATTGTTAAAACAATATTTAAGGAAGAAAGGGCATAGCAAGAGATGACACTATGCTGACGCCCATTAAATATTATACCACCAGAGAGTACAAAGCACCTAGTACCAAATCAAAGTTCTAGGCTGTAAATAATTCAGCATCAAGGATTCCCTCGGAACTATGGCATTGATCCTATTGAACAATTCAGTCATTGATAATTTTTCATGGTTTTTATTCCCTGTTAAGTCCAGTAAGTCAGATAAAATCTAATTAAATAGTTGATATAACTTACTTTAGTGAGTAAGAATTCAACTTATGGTCATCTCATACTGAAAGAGACTACTTTCTTGAATCAATATTCATTTCAAAAAAAGAATTACCTTTCTGAGGAGAACGGCAATATCTGCTTGTGAATCTTCAATGGATTGACTCCCACACTCAGTGCACCGGACATTGCGACTGATGTTTCTTGCCCTGGCATCCACCACTTGTTTCTTTATCAACTCATCATCTTCACTTGCCATTATCAGTGTGTATCACCTCTAGTCCAAAGCAACTGTGATAAAGCAAAAGCAACGAAACGAGAAAACGTTACAAAAGTTGTGAAACACACAATACAAATACTCGTATCACAGGACAGTATTGTTTTCACTTAGACATTTTTTTGAACATTTAATAAACAAAGAAAAAAGAGACAAAATGTTGATGACCTATCCAGTTTGGCGTTCAATCTAATAAATGCAATATCCAAATCTACCTCAAGTTCCAAAAATTCCTTCCTGGGTTTTCTTTTCTTTACAGGTTGATTCAATACCAAGTTTGCAAGTCCAAAAATTTAACCCCAACCATGGAATATACAAAATATAGGACAACTTAATAGACATTACCAAAAGATTAAATCTTAAATTCTAACCAATACCCAAATGACTTAAAACTACAATTCAATGATATTTTGAATAAAAGAGAGTAAACCTCTGTTTGGTTGCCAAGAAAATATTTTGTATCCTAGGTTTTAAACAATACCTCAACGACCTCAACTAAGAGAAATATTCGCATACCCTTTCGGATGATAAAAAAAGCTTTCACTTCTGGGTTACCCGTGAAGACAATAACTAGAATTCAACATTACAAATTTTCCTTACTTATTTTTCTCTTTTTCCTAACTTGTTTCTCAGCTGACTGAAAGAAACAGAACAAAAAAGAAGCAATGACATAAAAAAGATGAAGAAAATTAATGTCAACCATAAGCACCTGATACCCTTCGGTGATCGGTTTCCTCTTCTTTGTATTTGAATGGGGGGGTGTGGGTGGATGGGGATATTCGCTCTGCTATGATAATGGTTTAGTTGGGGTTTAAATCCCTTGCTTCCCTCTTCAAGAGGCTCACTCCGACCGTCCAATTTTCGAACACAGGTTAGTACTCTTTTATATCGTTGGATTTTAGGATTTTTGCGAAAATGGCGCACCGTCTGAATCCATTAATAAATTTAATTTAATTTAAAATTTTATTATATTTAAAATCAAAATTTTAACATTTATACAAAATTATACAGTGATCGATAAATTAATAAACAATATTTCATACACAAATTTGTATAAAAAAAAAAATTAGTATCATAAATTATTTTTTAAAAAATATTATTTATTAACTCATTTTCTAAATGAAATTTTTTTAAATACTAAAATTTTGATTCATATATATATAAAAAAAAAAAATTTGGAATTCTGATCTTTTACGTAAATGAGCTTGAAAACTAAACCCATTTTTACCGTACGTAAAATTTAAATTTTATAAAACTTAATGATAAATATTAATATCTATAAATTAATAATTATTTTATTATAAATAATAAAAATAGAGTTACTAATTAAAAATAATAATAATTAATTTTTCGATATTATTTCTTCTTGTGTGTATTGAAATATTAAATTTGATGCATCCTTCCCCTAACATTTCTTCCCCCCAACCAAACAGACCCTAAAGCTAGGGTTTAGGGTTTTCTCTCTCTCTCGAAATTATCGTCGTTCATTTTGGTACAGAGATGAGAAATTTACAGCTATCGTTGAATCAAACACAAAAGGTTAGACTACAAAAGGCTCTTGAAAAGCTCGAATCTCTCTCCTCAAAGTCCAACCCTAACTCCTGTGTCACTGTCGCCGATAACATCCCCATTTACGAAGATGGGATCCTCAAGTAAACGCATTTTCCTACGCAATGTATCTTTGTTGTAATATTTTCTTTCTTTTGTCTTGCTTTAGATTGAATATTATACAGGGGACACGGAACCTCGGACCGTAAGGGGGAGCTGGTTGCGACAGTTTGTGGGGTGGTCGAACGCATCAACAAGTTGATCTATGTACGCTCTTTACGCGCCAGGTAATTGAAATTGGTTAGGTTTTAATGCTTTATGCATTTGTGTTGTTTTGCTTCCAAAATTTTGTTTTGAAAAAAATTGACAATTAATTAGAGTAAGGAACTTAATATCAATGAATTGGTGTTTATGTTACTAGATACAAGCCGGAGACAGGAGATATTGTCATAGGACGCGTCATTGAGGTAAACCAAAATCATCTATTTTTTTTTTTCACGCGAATGAAGTTAATGTGTATTGTGTGTTATAATTCCTTCATATGTTGAATTGGTATAGTGATCATTGTTGTTGTTCAGGTTGCTCAAAAGCGATGGAAACTGGAAATTAATTTCACTTCAGATGCAGTTTTGATGCTTTCTTCAATGAACTTGCCTGATGGAATTCAGGTAGTGTTGGGATGATGCTCTTGTTCGTCTTTTGTAGTTTGGTGAATAATTGTGGTCATATTTCTTGTTGTTTTAGCATTTTAGAAACATCAGCTGGTTTTGGTAATCTCAGTTGAATCAGAACATCCCATCTCTGTTATTCAGATAAAGAAAAATTAAAAATAAAAAATCTCTTCAGCTGTTTGATGTGATTTTGATATTATATTGGTATTTTATATCAATACCCTATAACACTAGTTATGTTCATATCTGTGGCATATGACCATATGAAGCATGGGGCATCTGTCATATTATTACACCAAGGAGCTGCTTAAATGTGCATAGTTTTGTTTTGACTTTTCACTTTATTGTTTGCTAGAGGCGGCGAACTGCTGTGGATGAGCTCAACATGCGCAGTATTTTTACAGAGAATGACCTAGTGTGTGTAAGTGAATTGCTACTCATTTTTAATTTCTCGTGTGGTATTCAACGTGCCATTAGAAGAACAAAACAATATAGTTATCTGCTGTCACCAATAATGTTCTCTTTTATAGGCTGAAGTTCGTAGTTCGCAAGGTGATGGCAGTTTGCAACTCCAAGCAAGAAATCAGAAGTATGGAAAGGTGTGTTCTATTTGAAAAGTTTTCTGATGCATGTTCTGCATTTTTTTAACTTTATCCCATCGCTTTTACATCTAACATTAGGAAGAAAAATGTATGCGGAAGAAATGGCTGATAGTTATCACGTAATTGTCCAATTATCATTGGCATTCTTTGGCTTAGAACTAGACAGTTCTTTTGTGTATACCCTGGGTAAAGAAAGTTGTAACTTGATAATGCTTTGCCATGGGAAAAAACAGCTGTCAGTTTTCAGGTAACTTACTGACGAGGTTGATAACTTAAGTATGTTGTTAGTGGAATCAGAGTAACCTAATGTAATGACAGCAGCGACGATTATGATTCATTTATTTATGATTGATTTTCTTTTCATAGGAAACATAACAGCTGCATTATTGATCTGTTTTTGACTATATTTTTCCATCATCGCCATCATCCTTAATTTGTTAGCATTATTCTGATAATATTCATTCTCATGATGTATGCTACATTGACATGTTTCATTATGCCTTCAGCTTGAGAGGGGTCAATTGCTCACAATTGATCCTTACCTAGTGAAGAGAAGGAAACAACATTTTCACCACCTGCAACAGTATGGAATTGACTTGATAATTGGATGTAATGGATTCATCTGGGTTGGTGAACATGTTGAAGCCAGAGACATGATGTTAGTGGATCAAGTAAATGATTCTGAACAACCAATCACCAAACCTGATCAAAATTCCATGGATCTTGATGAACAAGATGAAGGTTACACTCCACTAGAAACAAGACAGAGCATATGCAGAATTGCAAATGCTATTCGTGTTTTGTCTACTCTTGGCTTCAATATAACACTAGAAGTGATCCTTGAAACAGTTGACCTGAGCAACTCACTGAACCTTGATATACATGAGATGCTTGGATCAGAATTCTATGTTGTGGTTGCAGAGAGTGAAGCTGAAAGGAGAAGCTTGAGCAAAAGAAAGCGTTGATTTTGGCATTTTATTTGAGAATCAAGTGTTCAGGAGAGTTTCCTCCGTTTGATACACTGGAAACTAGGATGAGCTTCTTGTGCTGTAAAAACGGTTCTCATTTACCCTATGTGAAATTCTATTGTTCCAAGTCATGGCAATAGTTTGTTGAGATTTAACAGTTTGGTCATATTTCTTATTAAAAGAAGTTTGAACAGTTTGATGATTTTCCCTGTTAAAATGATTTCATCAACTCGTTGTTTTCTCAATTTATAAAAACGATATCAAAACTTGCACCAGCCGAAAGGTAAACATTGAATTGTAATTTTAAAGTTGACAATAACAAATTCCTTCCGTATAGTTTTCTACTAATAATTGTAAATCTCTATCACATTCTTCCCTTTTTTCCGTGGGAAACTTGTGACAGCAAACATTTGTTGTCCCACCATATGCAGATGCAATGTTTCCAGAAATCAAAGCTCATCTCTAACTGGAGGCTGTAGGCATTGTTCATCCCAGTAGTAGGGGAATTTCAACTTTGCTGCAGTATGAGGCACGAACCAGTCCTTGTATATAAACCTGAAGCAGGAGGCAGAATGAAACTTCTTTGTCGGTCAGAGCTAGAAAATAAAGAACCAAAAAATAGAAGCAAGAAAGAATGAAGCTGTTTTGCATATATACACTCGAAAGTATTACATAACAAACCAGTTAAGAGACATATGTCCACTTGCCATTTCATTAATTTTCGTAATAAGAAGCACTAGGCTAAAGAAAATGGCATAATTTCAATTATCATTTATTTTGTATGCTAGTCTATATCAAATTCATATTATCAAAAATCATATAGGAATGGTGTATGACAGAACTTAGAGATAGTGGGAGACAGCTTTTTCTGGGACCTAGGGTTGCAAATGAACTTAGTTCGCAATCAGCAAAATAAATTATGGAAGAGCTTCAACAAGCTCAAGCAGGCTCATTTTTTGTACTCATTTGCATATGATCCTAAGCTCCAATATGCTTGGTAAAGCTCAATTCAAGCTAAAATGTCAGTGGGTAAGCCAAGCCTAATCTGTCAAAAGTCAAGTTTGTATCGGTTTGACTAGGCTTCTTGGCAGTCCTAAATAGAGGCTGTTCCTTAGGAGTTTGTAAATCTGAAGCAACTGTGAATAACTGGAGCAAGCACTAAAGCGGAAGCAATAAGGCCCACACACTAACTATCAACATAACTTCCACAGAGCAAGCAATAAGATGGAAGCAGAGGGAGCAATGTGAATATCTGGAGCAAACACTAAAGGGAAACAGCAAGGCTCAGAGAATACTGGCATCTGACTTTAAGATGCTAATGTTTTAAACCATAACGAAAATAAAAAAAATATATGAATAACTACAGTAATGATAATTATGGAAGAGCAATAAAATGAAAGAAGAGACAGCACATACACTTTAACAGGTGGGCGTGATATTATAACAAGCACTTGCAAATCCTCACTTTCATTTGTATTCCACACCTGCAACGAGTATCATAACAATCATCAGAGTCTGGAAGACTGTGTAGCATTTGGGAATTGCTGCTAAGAGAAAAATAAGAGCCACTATAACAGGTTTAAAAATGAGAATTGACAATGAGAGTTAAATGGACAATTCAGTCGCCTGGCAATGTGTCATGGGGTCCATGTTCGCCCATGCAAAACTAGTCGTGTGACACCCATGAATGAGAATCTTCAAGGATCAGCCTTCCAAAACTCGCATACTATTTGGTTCGACCTGCCTTAGTCTCATCAAGAGGACGGCTCTAGCCCTCAACCAGTTTTGTGATGGGGCGTGGCCAAATCCTCATCACATGAGACTAGAACCATACACCATGTTTACACTCTGACTAACATGCTTAATTTTTTTTTTTTTTTTTGTTGTTGAGTTGAGGGGTGGGAACAAACCACTTCCACCAGAAAAGTCATGCATGCCATCGTGCATTCAACAATCTTCTTGGCACTCTACCCAATCAGTTGTCACCGATAAGATTCCACCTTACCTATTATTTAACCACAACAATAACACTTGGTGACGATGGGTGCTAACCGACTTACTATACTTTGACCACTCTGTCACTCATCTTTCTCCCATGAAAAATCTACGAAGACACCCACTTGATGCAAGTATTATGGTGTAGACCACCCCACATTACCTTGATCAACTGAGCGGGTGCTCCCTAACTTGCCGCTTTGGTGTTTACTTCCCCAGGAGTCAACGAAACTTGAGTGCAAAGTCTCATCCCACTTTGATACCAACTATCACAGACTGATTTCTCCGTGCTGCCTTAGACGCATAATTTGGAACAATTGTCACTAAACCAACCTTACTTCCCAAACTTCGGAAGCTAAAAATAGAACGAGATGAAGAGAGAATACAAGTGCTTAGAAAATATTTTGTATAAAATGCTTGAATGTTTCGGCTAAATATGAAACTTTCTCTATTTATAGTTGAACACATGTACAATGAATGACTAAAATTAAAATTTTAAAATCTTATCCGATGGCCTAGAATGAATGTAAACCTTAAAGTCATGGATTTCTACCTAACATTGTTGACAATTGGAGTATTTTACCTAACATATTTGACAATTGAGATATTGTATCTAATATTGTTAACAATTGGGGTGTTTTACCCAACATTGTTAACAATCTTCCACAATTGTTGAAATATAATATCATTTAATTAATATAATATCTTCTAGAAGCATCTAGAATGATATGATTTCTATTTTGGGCCAATCTAGTCCTAGGCTTGGGAAAAAGGCCAAGGCGTGACATTTTAAGTTTTAAAAATGCTAGTTGGAGTGTAAACATAGTGTACGGCTATAGTCTTATGTGCTTCGGGGTGATCGGAATTTGGTCACACCCCATCACAAAGCTAGTTGAGGGCTAAAATCGTCTTCCTGATGAGACTAAAACAGGTTGAAATAAGATAGTATACGAATTTTGAAAGGTCGACCATCGAAGAGCCTCATTTATAGGTGCTGCACCAGTAGTTTTGCAAGGGCAAACATAAACCCCGTGACAAATGGTATCAAAGAAAGACGAGAAGATTGCCCTAACACAAAGCAAAGAGAATCGTGGTAAAGAGTCCAATCCTATTAAAGGAAAGCGAACTAGAGCACAAAACAAGTCCCGAGATGCTATCAAGCAACTCGACACCACTGTAGGGAAAGTGACGGAAGGGCTGGTCAACGCGAGGAATCGATCTAATAGTTTGAAATAAACAGTGGATAATCTCGAGAGCAGGTTGGCCTCTCAAGGTGAAGAGCTGGGGCAGCTCATCCATGATTCCACTGAGGAGAAGCATCGTCAAGGGTTAGAAGCGTTTGAGGCCATAATCTTGAGAATTTTGAAGATCATGCAGCAACAAATGAATATGTTGCAACAACGACTTAAAGGATACAAAAGCCGATATTAGCCTTTGTAAGCGAGTAGTAGCTAACGGGGTTCGATCCTTTCATGAGACTACTCATAAGCCAAGAATTGAACATTTAAACCTATGGCATAGAATGAAACGCTAGAGAGCTAGAAGATTTCTTTTATCAAATGGAGTGATATTTCAAGGCAATCGACCTGCGGAATGAACTAAACAAGGTAAAAACGACAACCCTTTACCTTTCCGATCATGCACTTTCTTAGTTGCGTAGGAAGTATGCAGAAATTTAGCAGGGATTATACACCATCAACACTTAAGGAGCATTACAGCAAAAGTTCAAGCGCCAACTCTATTCAGAGAACGTGTCCTATAATGCTCACAAAAGGATGAAAGAGTGTAAATAAAACAAGTCCATTGCAGAGTATGTTGAGGAGTTTTCGATACTTATGCTTCAAGTTTCAAACATGAGCGATGATGACTTACTCTTAATTTCTATGAGGGGTTGCAACCATGAGCCTTTTTTTGATATAAAACAACAAGACGTCAAGGGCATCGCCACCGCTCTAACCGTAGCTAAGAGGTTAATTAATTTCCGCAAAGGAGATGCAGGAAAGCCAAAGCACCATCATAAACCCAACAACGGTGGGGGAGCGCAGGATTCTCATCCTTAACAAAACAAGGATAGGAAAGGCTGGCAACCGAAGGTTTAGAAGCAGCGATATAATTGGAAAAGAGAGAACAAGCTAAGGTTAAATTATTTTCTCTGCGATAGAGACCATTAGTCTAAGGATTGTTCGTGGAAGAAAGTGTTCAATGCCCTGTTAAAGGCACAAGAGTCAGCAACAAAACAAACGAGCATGGGTAGCCTATAACAACTCAATGCTCTCAACGCCAAACATGTACCTAACACTCTACACAGTAAGGCTCTCATGCATATTGAGGCGTTCATCAATGATAAGAAGACTTGCGCGTTATTTGACACTGAAGCTTCACATAACTTTATAAAAAATGTGGAGGTAAAATGCTTGTATCTTAAGGTGGAAAAATGAACGACTTCCTCAAAACAATAAACTCAAAAGCCAAATACCTCGATGGTGTGGTTCGAGGTGTAAAACTACACTTGGGAAATTGACGGGGTAAGGTGAATTTTTTAATAGCACAGCTCGACAACTTCAATACAATGTTAGGCATGAATTTTCTAAGATAGTTCAATGTTGTAACGATACCGCAATACAACTTGGTTTTCATCTTAAAAGAAGGTCCTTGCATGGCGCCAGCAATAGCAAAACCCATTGTGAACTCTACTCTTCTCTCAGCTTTCCAAGTGACAAAAGGTGTTAATTGCGGGGAAGAGCCATTTCTCTATGGGAGGCAGATGATGCCTTGGACAGTGTGGAGTTTGTACCACCACTGGAGATTACAGAAGTTCTTGCAAAGCACAAGGATGTGATGTCGGACGCTAGGAAAAAAAATTACCACCTCTGCGCAAGGTGGATCACAAAATTGAGTTGGAACTGGGAGCGAAACCACCAATGATAGCGCTTTGCCAAATGGCACCGCTGAAGTTTGCGAAATTGCGAATACAACTAACAAAGTTGCTGAACGAGGATATACCAAGCCCTTGAGGCATCATATGGTGCACTAGTATTGTTTCAGCACAAATATAATGATTTCTACACATGTACTATAGGATTTTATGGTCTAAAACATGTATAAATTTAAGTTTTAACACATATATTAATATATATGTATAAAGGTTATGGTTTTTAAAGTTTTTACATTTTCCAAGTTTTAATTTGATAAAGATAAGTTATAAACACATGCAACATCTTCAATCTACACTTTCAAAAACTCTTAAAAACTTGAAGAAAACATTTTTCTTTTTTGAAAATTTTTTTTAAATAAATTTTTTCTCTCTATATGACCGAACCTAGCAAGGTGGGAGATATAATTTTTTTTTACCTTCTTTTATTTGATAATTATCCTTTAGGATTAACTAATCAAAATTAATATATTTGATCCAATGGTATTATATCAAAATAACACTTATTTGGATCAATAACATTAAAACACATTGAACCTTATGCTTAAAATACTTGGACCAATCATATTAAGCCATGACTAATCTAATTTAAATTAATTAATATTTAATTAACTTAATTAATTTATAAAATTAATGACAACAATTACCAATTGGCCCATGGATAATTATCAAAATGACAATTAAGTATATGTAATTTAAAGTAAATTACATATTTATGTAATTATCATAATTCTTTAACTAATTAAAGAATTATAAATACATACATATATATAACACTTATATATACAAATATATTTAATTTTTTAGCCTATTAAATTATTTTCGAAGGTACTAGCCTTCTACGAATAATTTTTTCTCTCACATATAGTTTCTAAAGGTTTAAGAATATTAATGTAGCCATGAAGGTTCAAAAAGAATTAACCGTGAGTCATATTTAAACAATTCAAAATTCAATGATTATGGTTAGCGTATAACAATACGTCATAATCCCTAATTTATAATGAAGTAATTCTTCATTAAATCTTTCTTAGATTGTACGTACTATATGGGTAAAATTCTTCTATTGTCAAATCCTAATCAAATTAGAATTTATGAAATGTTAAAATCCTAAATTTAATATTTATCGAATCGTCAATTAATATGTCTTCAGCTTGCCCATGAACTCTTCATGTGTCATTTATTTTGCTTTGATCAAAGACTTAATTTTAAACATTTATCAATATTCATTTAGAAACTCAAACCTGGATAGAATTAGTGGAAACACTCAATTTTTTGGGTAAATATTGCCATTAATTTTATAAATTAATTAAATATTAATTAATTTAAATTATATGTCTAATTCTTAATGATTAAAAATTAATAAACATGTAAAAGTAATGATTAATTAGATTAATCATGGGCTAATATGATTGGTCCAAGTATTTTAAGCATTTAAATATTCAATGTGTTTTAATATTATTGATTCAAATAAGTGTTATTTTGACATAATATCATTGGACCAAATGTATTAATCTTAGTTAATACTAAAAGATAATTATCAAATAAAATAAAGTATAAAAAAAAAAATTCATCTCTCTTACCTTGCTAGATTCAGCCATATAGATAAAAAAGGAAAAAAATTTCTTTTAAAAAAATTTTCATAAAAGAAAAATGTTTTCTTCAAGCTTCCAAGGGTTTTTGAAAGTGTAGATTGAAGAGGTTGCAGGTGTTTATAATTTGTCTTCATCAAATTAAAGCTTAAAAAAGGTAAAAACTTTAAAAACCATAACATTTATACATATATGTTGATATATGTATTAAAACTTAAATTTACACATGTTTTAGGCCAAAAAATCCTACAACACGTCCATAGAGAACCATTATAGCGCTACAACAAACTAGTGCACTATATAATGCCTTCGAGGGCTAAATATACCCCGTCCAGCAACTTTGTCAATTGTTTCTGCAACTTCGCTAGCTTCAGCAGTGCCATCCAGTAAGGCACCATCACTAGTGGTTTCGCCCCCAATTCCAACTCGATTTTGTGATCCACCTAACGCCGAAGTGATAATTTCTTTTGTAGAGCGTCTGACATCCCATCATTGTACTTTGCACTTATATACTATATGAAATATGTGTCCATCTAAAATCCGACTCTGACGTCTCAGGTTAAAGGATCACATAGTACATTAATACAATCTTTACAATAAATCATTGATTACATGCATACCATGTGATTTATCGTTCTTAAGTTAAGTTTGATAAATAGTTCTCTAACTATAAATCCATACTAATGCCCTTGTGACATGACTCTCATTGTCACCCTCACTAATACCATCTTATAATATTCATAAAAGACATTTAGTATGCTTACTATGTGATATTAATGCCCAATCTATATCACTTCTGTAAGGAATAAATTTGATAATTTTATTTAACTATTAAATAAATTATTTGAATAATTCACATACATACTTTATTATATAGCATGAATAAATAAAGGAAGTAACATATATATGTGAATAAAAAAATTATTTTATTTATTATCTAAATATTATCATATTCACAAACCCTGATACCGACAATAAGAATGGTTTCTAGGGCATACACTTACATGTGCATCGACTACCAAACATTGAACAAGGTAACCATAAAAAACAAGTATCTTATTCTTCTTATTGCTAATTTGTTTTATCGTCTTAGTCAAGCAAAGTACTTCTCTAAACTTGATTTGCAGTCCAATTATTACCAAGTCTACATAGCCCCTGACAATGAGCCTAAACAACATGCGTGACGCGATACGATGAGTACGAGTTATTGGTCATGTCATTCAGTCTCACCAATGCACTGGCCACTATTTGCACATTGATGAACCAAATTTTTCATCCATTTCTGGACCGGCTTGTAATCGTGTACTTAGATGACATTAAAGTATACAATGATACACATGAGGGACATGCAACGCACTTGCGGGTGATTTTTCAAGTGTTATGGGCTAATGGGTTATACATAATGCGAAAAAAGTACTCATTTGCACAATAAGAAAAAAGTACTCATTTGCATAATAAGAAAAAAGTACTCATTTGCACAATAAGAAGTTGAATTCCTTAGACACAAAATCAAGAAAGGGAAGCTTCTTATAAAGCTTCTCATGGATAAATCTAAGATTCGAGCAATAGCGGATTGGAATTCACTCACGAAGGTCACAGAGTTAAAGTCCTTTTTTAAGTTAATCAACTACTATCAAAAATTCATCATAGGCTATTCGAGGATTGCCGCATCCCGCACCGACTTGTTAAATAAGTCTACATCATAGGAATGGTCTAAGGAGTGCCAACATGGTTTCGATAGCTTGAAGCGTGCAATGATGGAAAAGCCTGTACTCACACTCTCAACTATACATTACCATTTGAAGTACAAACGAATGCTTTGAATTTTGTCATCGAGAGTGTTCTTAGGCAACAAGAACATCCGATAGCATTTAAGATCAAAAAGCTCAATGACACAGAATGACATGTCACAAGCCGACTTTCTCTTAGTTGAGATTCACGCCTGTGCAGCACTTACTAGCGTATTCCAACTAGCAAGTCAGCCTAAACAAGTTTTTCACATAATAAACTCAAGCAGGTTAGTTGTCCACAAAAATATAACAACAATAGAAAACAAGAGGAAACAAGTCATTATCGTAATCCAACACAATCCGACATTTCATTAATAAATACGCACAAGCATACAAACCATCAATGGCGTACAAGCATAGAAGCCAATAATGGCGTACAAGCATACTAGCCAACGATGACGTACAAGTGTACAAGCATACAAGCTCACGAAGACAAACAAGCATACAAGCCAACGAAGGCGTACAAGCACTAAATAAGCAAGCGTCTCTACATGTCAAGACAATGCACACAAGCTAGTCTAATTCATACAAGTAGCCCATTTCTATCTACTCGAGGGCGGAGGAGTACACAGCAATCCACCGAAGTGCTGATGGACAAGACCCTTCTGAGGCACCTAGTCATCCCCCTCTAAAAAGGGTTTTGAGACGTTACCCGAGTGGCACTAGGAAACATACCCCATATTTCAGTTGTCACACCCCTGAATAATGCCTGTAGTGAACAGTAACCCACCCCAACAATGCCTCTTTATTTGTGGCCATGAGCTACTAATTGGCACTAGACAAGCAAATGCGAGCAGCCTCTTACATCCTCCCCCACCTAATCTATTGGCGTCCTCAACAATGACGCTATCTTGAAGTCTTCAATCTTCAGTTGAAACTGCTCCATTTCTTCAGCTCTCTCTTAACTGTTTTCTTCTTCACCAAGAATCTTTCACTTCTCGAGGAACTCTTCATGGTGTTTATTCTCCTTGGTTGCTTGACTCTTCGCTAGAAGCTCCTCCACTCCTTCGGTAGTCTTCTTCCATGACTATTCCTTGATCTCCTCTCTTGCAGGTTAATTAAGCGAAAAATCTTTCGTGTCAACGAGTCATGACTTCAACTTGCTAACATGAAAGATCGAGAACATCTTCATCTAAGCTGGCCTCCTGACCTTGAATGTAGCCTTCTCTACTCTGGCAATGACTGAAACTAGACTTCCATACTTCTACACTAGTCTCTTGTCTCAGCTCTCTTTGAATCTATTCTAGCATCCGTTTTGGTTGTACAAAGTCTTCAGGCTTAAACTCAGACAGTTTTCTACTCTTGTCTACCCATTTCTTCCTCCTAATAGCATCTTTCTCCACATCATGCCAGAGAAACCTTTCTTCTATACTTCATAACTGTATGGAGTATAAGTAGTTCCTGTCTCGTTACTAACTCAACAAAACTTCAATTCGTTGATAGGTTCTTCCTTGCACTAAAGCAAAACTACACTACTTCAAGTAATTATGCCCAACTTTTCTGGTTAGCATTGACAAAGTGGCGCAAATACCCTTTCGGCATCCCATTAAACTTCTCAGTCTGTTCGTCAATCAACAACTAATGCGACATAACTAAAAGTTTCTTCTCTCGATCAGTGTAACTCTGCCCCATTTCTGACAACTTTTCAACACTCATAAACTATGAGATGACTTTCTCGCGACAGAACTCCCCCCAATGCGAAGTCAGATGTGTCAATCTGCACTTCCAATGTCTTGCTTATCTTTGGCAAGCTAAAAAGCAACTTTCTCACCATGGCTTCTTTCAAGTAGTCGAAGCTCCTCTACACTGTTCAAATTATTTCCACATCACACCCTTGTTCAACATCTCGGTTAAGAGTGCAACTCTCCTTGAATACTCTTATACGATCTGCCGGCAATGTTCAACCAATCCAAGGAAGGATTGCAACTCTTTTACACTTGTCGGCATCTTCTAAGATTGCACTGCAGACCACGAATCATCATGATAGATCACTATCGACGATGATGCATGTGGTTTTTAGTTCATTCTTCTCTTTAGAAATCCTCATTTGATGGCATTCAAGCACAACTCTAACTTGGAGAAGTATCCTGCTGAACTCAATTGGTCAAACAACTTCATTAACACAGCCGCCCACTTACTGAGAGTTTTCTAGTCAACACACGACCATATACTCTCATATTGCATCTTTCATAACAACACACGAGCTCTAAACGATGCTTTCAACGACTTAATAAAGTTGGCCTTCAACAGTTCATCTACTTACTTCCGAAGTTCAGCTAATTCTGGTTGAATCTTTCTGGAAACTACGCGAACGTGTGTTTGCCTCGGACACTATCCGTCTAGTGACCAATTGCTCTCCTTTGGCAATGTCTTTGGTAGTTGCTGCAGCATCACCTCAGCAACTTCAACAAGACATCCATAATCTCTGATAAGGTTAGCCCTTCTTTCCTCTTCTCCTTTGAGACCGCAATTGCAATGAAAGAAGGTCCCCGCCTCTTAATCATCTTCTTGAATTGAAGCACGGATAAGCTTTGCCTCTGTTGGTGGCTTGACTTTGGCCAACATCACTGCGAGTCTTTCTCCCTTGATCAACAAGTTGTCGACAGATGAAACGGGATAATGCCTTTCTCCAACAAGAAGTCTTTTCCCGCAATAACAGCAAAGTTATCCACCTGCAAAACAACAAGGTCCACTTGACCTTTACAAGTGTCGATGAAATCGACACTTGTTCTATTAACTCACTTTTAGGTAAGACTTTCAGAGTTAACCACCTTCATGTAGTCAATATCCTCCTCGAGCTTTAAACTAAAATACTTCACTCTTGAAGCCAAATGACATTATAAGTAGCTCATATGTCCACCTAATCCTTTCCATGTAATGGCCTCGGCTCTCAGCACGGTTACAATTCGTTTTTTTTTTCTTTTTCTTTTTCTTTTTCTCTTTTTTTTTTCTTTTTTCTTTTCACAGGCTTGCCTTGGCTTACCGAGTTACAATCATTACAACACAATAGCCCCAGTCCTAGGCGCGGTCACAACCTACTATCTCGTAGGCCTGCCCTAGCTACCGAGTCGTAACCGTTGCAGCCAACGGCCCTAATCCTAGGTGCATTTACAACCCACTACCTTGTAGATTTGCCCCAGTTACCGAGTCACAACCGTTACAGTCTGGGGTACCTCACGACCACTAGACAAGAATTTTTTCCCTTTAGCCCTCCTCTGAGATCCCTCAGGGTTTTGTCACTCCACAAGTCCAACCCGAAGTTAGCTCATTCCCACAGACTTTCACGGGTTCAAACCTCCGCAGGTTCAGCTCAAAGCTGACACCTTTCTGTGGAGTTCACCCCCCTCGCTATTCAAACTTAAGATCTCCCTTTTAAGAACATCCACAAGTGAGTGGGAGTATCCATTCTATAAAAGTCCTTTCTTGCGACCTTTTTGCCTTCAGATAGCTCTGTCAGAGCATCTAACATTCACGTCGCTACCTTGTGGCCCGTCTCTTTTGTCTCTCGATTACTTTTCAAATGCTTCTTGCAGTTCATCCTTAACTGCCACAACACTTAGCCTTACTTCCTCGAGGCATTTAATGGCTCTATGCGGCTATTATATCACCAATGTGATCACGTTTCTTTTTCGGCTTCCTTACACCATTAACAATGGTGACTTCATTGGGAAGTTCGGTTCTTACCCACTGGGTCGCTCTACCACCTTTGTTAGAGCCTCAATCTCTAGAATTCTCGTTCCCACTCTCTTTCTCTCTTGAAATGAACAACAATCTTTCGGTTGGGAGTCAACACATGAGTAATCCAACAACCATCCAATGACTACTTGTGCGAATGGGAAATCTCGCACCTCTTTGTCATTGTAACTCATCTCATACTTAAGGTTGAAAGCTTTCCATCAAGTAAAACAATCAGTCTTGCTCGATCACATCTCGAATATCTAACATCAAATCTAAAGATTTCTTTACATACTCGCAAATCGTCTCAGTTTCAAGTCAAGCCATGTAATTGCTTTCGAGCAAGGCATGCAACCTTTTCGGGGAGGAACTTTAGCCTTCATTTCAAATCCTCCACCACAACTTGCCATCCTCGAACAAATACATAGACAACAAGCTCACCTTGACATCTTCATAATTTGCTCTCATAGTCCGAAAGTATTGTTCGATGTCAAGCCAATGTTTTCGAACAAGTTACACCACATTTTCGGAGAGAAGACGATTCTTTAACTCTCATTTCAAGTCCTCCAACATAACTTGGAATCCCCGCACAAATACATGGACGTCAAGCTCACCTTAACGTCTTCGAAACCTGCCCTCACAATCCAAAAATGTTGTTCGATAGCCAACAATGTCGTTTCCTAGCATTTCGGTTCTAATACTTTCAACCGAATGTATTTTAAACTTGGAGTAGCTTCTGACTAAGTTGCAAGGATACAAGTAAGTAAGATCCGTCCACTTCCTATACTCATTCCCGCAACACCCTCACCTCATTGAGGTACTCCTCCGCAATCTCGGATATTATTGCTTGTGTATTTGCAAATTGTGTTTCTAACTCATCGAGACGTCCTTTATTAGATGACTCAAAGTTAAAACCATCGGTTGGCTTTCCTTTCTCGTATGCTCACCCGAGAACTCAAGGACTCTAGTAATATCAGAATTTATCTCAAGTCTTTGGTATCAAACGAACTCATTCTCTACTACGCTACCTCTAAGGCTCGATGATGCTCCTCTAACTCGCTCATTTTCTTTCGAGAGCATTCAATCGAGTTTTCCTTGAAAAGATAGTTTTTGTAGACAATATCACCACAACCTTGAGCTCTGATACCAAATGTCATGGGCAGACTTTCTCTTAATCGAGATTCACGCCTGTGCCGCACTTATTAGCGGATTCCAACTAGCAAGTCAGCCTAAACCAGTTTTCACATAATAAACTCAAGCGGGTTAATTATTCACAAAAATATAACGATAGTAAAAAATAAGAGGAAACAAGCCATTATCGTAATCCAACACAATCCGACGTTTTATTAATAAATACGCACAAGCGTACAAGCCATCAAAGGAGTACAAGCATAGAAACCAACAATGGCGTACAAGCATATTAGCCAACGATGACGTACAAGCATACAAGCTCACGAGGGCATACAAGCATACAAGTCAACGAGGGTGTACAAGCACTAAATAAGTAAGCGTCTCTACATGTCGAGACAATGCACACAAGCTAGCCAAATTTATACAAATAGCTCATTTCAATCTATCCGAGAGTGGAAGAGTACACAACAATACCCTTAGAGTGCTGATGGACAAGACCCTTCTGAGGCACCTAGCCATCCTCCCCTAAAGAGGGTTTTGAGACATTACCCGGGTGGCACTATAAGACATACCCCATATCTCAGTTGTCATACCCCTGAATAGTGCCTATTGTAAATAGTAACTCACCCCAACAATACTCCTTATTTGCAGCCATGGACTTACTAATTGGCCTTGGACAAACAAATGCGGGTGGCCTCTTACACGGCGCTACACAGTGCAAGATAAGGAAATAATGGTGATCGTCCATGCACTGCATACTTGGCAACACTCCTTGCTCGGATCAAAATTTTGGTGCAAACAGATAATAGTGCCATAAGTTACTTTCAAAATCAAAAAAATCTCAGTTTAAAACAAGCAAGGTGGCAGGATTTTTTGGCAGAGTTCAATTTTAAGTTGAAGTACAAACTGAGCAAAACCAATATGGTGGCAGATGCTCTAAGTCGGAAAGCTGAGTTTGCAGCTATTAGCAAAGCTCCAAACGGAGAGTCTCGGTCTCATCATGGAAGATATGCAACATGATCTGTTAGTTAAATACCTCATTAAGTTAGCATAAATCAGGAAGACCAAATAGTTTTGAGAAAAAGTCTCAACCTTTTCCCAAGCCCACGGGCTAGATTGGCTCAACATAAAGTTCATATCCTTCTAGATGCCTCTAAAAAATATTACATTAATTAAATGACATTATATTTCAACAATTATGAGAGATTGTCAACAATGTTAGGTAAAACACCCCATTTGTCAACCATATTAGGTGAAACACCCCAATTGTCAATAATGTTAGATGAAACACCCCAATTGTCAAATATGTTAGGTGAAACACCCCAATTGTCAACAATATTAGGTAGAAACCCATGACTTTAGGGATTACGCTTATTATAGACCATCAGATGAAATTCTAGAGATTTAATCTCAGTTATTTATTGTACATGTGTTCAATTATAAATAGAAAATGTCTCATTTGGCCACAGTGTCCAAACATTGTATGCAAAATACTCTCTAAGCTCTTGTATTCTCTCTTCATCTCTTTCTTTGTATATTTTTAGCTTTTGAAATTTGAGAAGCAAGGTTGACTTAGCGACAATTGTTCCAAATTGTGCGTTTGAAGCCCCACGAAAAAATCAATCTGTGACAAATGGCATCATGAACTACATTGTACCAGAAGAAAGCTAAAAGAATTTGAAGTCATGAACTTGCCCCCTAACTATATGTTAAGTGTACCATGCATATATTAGCTTAGTACTCGATGTACATGCATCACAGGCAGTCCAATGCCGGTGCCATATATATATATATATAGTCTCATAGCTCATGGAAAACGTTAATATTGTGTAACTAAGAGATATACGAACTTGACATCCAACACTCATAAGGAATGTTTGACAAATATAATAACACTTCACAGCCTATACACTTAAGTGCACATCATGCTGACAGCAACTCAAGAGGCAAAGTGTATGAATATCTAATGCTTTTCCAGGTTTACAAAATCAAGGTTAGATATTAGCATATCAATGACAACCATCTAGCTATCCCTGTTTGGTTGCTCTTGGAGGTGTATGAAAACTAAGTCCAAAAGTTTGGAGCATGAGCGGTTGACCCAGCCACCATAATTATCTAGCAATGCAGTTATGAAGATTGCTAATTTTCTGGCTATGGTATGCTCATTTAAACTTCTGTGGACACCACCTTTTCTTAGTCATCTACAAAGAAACTGATGTAGTGTGACTTTCTATAGATGTTAACAGATTGCATGCTTACAATCTTGCTCTAGCTTGAATTCTCAAGCAATCAAGGTAATTTATGTATCCTAACTGTTGGCAAATTATCATCAATAGACTCGTTCACCATCACAACTTTAGTATTAGAGATAACAAGTTTCTCAAGTTTTTATGGTGCTGAACAGTAAGATAAAAAATATTGTGTTTCTTCACTTTATTGTCTACAATGTAGACTCACAAAATAAATATATGCAGTTAACCATCGACAAGCAATGATAGTGGTATGGTTTACCTGGTGAGCATCATTGACAGGAATATGAAATGTGCTATTCGGAAAGATAAAATGTTCTTGCGGCTTTCCAGGGTACTTCTCGTGTGAACTTGAGGCAAGATAGAGAGTGCCATTCCCCTTTAGGACGACAAAAACTTCTTCACAGGAGTGCCTGTGGATTGGTGTTCGTGATCCCAGAGAAAATGTTTGAAGCCAGACCTCTATCTGTAAAAACCCAGGAATGCATACACAATGATTTAATAACTGACATGAATTGACTTGTCTGCTACAGAGGACACCAAATCAACAATGGTTTAGGGCTCTAGGATGGTAGTGTGGGTTCTAAAAGGGTTGCCAATGTAAAAAATCCAAACATTTATGGTTCTGAAGTACCAAAACGATAATATTATGAGAAAGACATAAAAATTAGACAAACAGCTAGTACTTTTTTAAACCATACAACCACTCCGTAGTTACTGTAAGATTATCCATATAACACCCTGGTTAAGCTTTTAATAAGGTCTTTGTTTTTGCATGAACATGAGAGATCCTGAGAAAAGTAAATTCCCAAAAACTGTTAAGAGTATTCATACCTCTTTCATCCCATGTAAGACTGAACTCGCCACAGTAATGTGGGAGAATCCTTCTCTTCCAAGTTATCCTGTGGATGCTCATTAATATTCCTTACCAGTGGAAATCCTGCATCAAAAAATAAATAAATTGAACTGACATATCCTGGCATGAAGGACAAAGAACAGTACTAGGAAATCACATTGAATGATGCTAGCTACTTTTCTCCTTTATCACTAAACCACTAGCAGATACAGTTTTGTACTCTCATTTCGAACATTCTACATGTCAAATTCGCATCACGTTAACAAACTCAAAGAAATCCAATGCACAAAAAGAACAAGACAAATGCCATTACATAACCAGCATCTCAATCTTTATAAAAAATCAAGGCAGTAACAAGAGCAATTCAATTTCACACATTATAATGTTCTAAACCTAGAAAGGTCAACCCAAAATCCATTACTTTCATTGCCCAATTGCATGAAGTTCATATACACATAGCTTTGTCCAACTATCATATTATTTTCTCTGTCAAACCCATGGTTTTGTAATCAGCATAAAACCATTGAACTAAATATTACAAGCTAAAATAAACTTAAACAAGGAGCTAATGCAGCTAGAAGTTTCAAAATCGTCAGCATGAATCATAAGTCAAAAACCCAATAACAAGCCACAACCTGAAAAAGCTTCACTGCAGAACTTGCCGGGCGCAATCGAAAAGCTGTTGGCCAAACGCGATGACTGCCACCACCAGAGAAGCTTCCATTTCGATTTAAATTTACAAGAAAAAAAAACAGTTATCACCGGTTATGTTTTCAGTCATTTTGCTAAAATTGTTTCATTTAACTCTGTCTATTATTTGTTCTGATACTTTAATTGACATTGACACCATATTTGCAAAAAATAAATAAATAAACGCAGAGAAGAGAAGGGAGAACTCACCCCGGATTGAACACTGAGAAGCTTCAGCAATTGCAGACAATAAAATGAAGCTCAAGCACGAAAATGTACCAAGACCTCGGCAACTTCTTCCCGCTGCTGCTATGTATTTCAGCTAACAAATACCAATCTTGAATCTTCTCCCGGCTTGTAAAAAACCGTTGGTTTTCGCAGTGTTCTCTTCGAATTCCGTTTGTGGCCCGGGTTTCTTTTCGTAGCTTCTGGTACTTTCTTTCGGGTCATGGGATTTTCAAAATGGATCCGGAACCCGATCCATTTTTAATTTCATCCTTGTAAATAATTGTTCATAAATTGAGGATATATAATATCAAATTCATATTATTTTTAAAGGAAATTATAATTATAATTATAATTATTATAATATAAGATATTAATATTTGTCTTGTCCTATAAATAAAATACTAATATCTTATCTCGACGGCCGAAGATAAAGATAGCACATTCATTTCTAGTAATGATAGTAATACTCGTACAGGTAGCAGACGACGGTTGAAAGCATGAGACGGAACTAAAATTCACAGAAAGGTCGTAGCTTCACCAACAAAAAACCTTAGCCATTGCTAGGTCGCTCCTCTCCGGACGCCGGCTATCGTTATCTCAACCGACATCCTCAACCAGGTTCGGCTTCTTCTTCTTCGATTTACTTTTAGCAAGCAATTAAGAAGTTAGTGCTCCGGTTTGTTGCTGAGAAAATGTTGGAAAAGAGAGAACTCATTGATGTTGTAGACTAGCAAATGGGGGTTTAGGGTTTTATGCTTGTATGTTGAAGTTTTATTTTCAAATTTGTTCTTTTGAAGAATTATGTTTATTTATTTCAAAATGTCAATGCATCGACTTCAAAAATTGTTAATCTTTATTTTATTATTTACTTTCCGTTGGTGATATAATAATGACTTTTCTTGATGCTTGATCTCAAGTGAAGGGAAAAAAATAGCATTTTTGGTTAATGGATCAAAAACTATGGAAGCAATAATCTGCCGAACTTTGCATAGGTAGTGCTCTTGGTATTAGTCAATCTAGAATGGAACTAGTTATGGAGCTAAGCTAGGTTTGTAGTGCCATAAAAACTTGTAAAACGGCAGGTCTCTTCTGTTAGGACCTGGCATCATTGCCGGGGCTTTACATGCCTTTTGCAGTTCCCATTCTTGTCAATATAACCGTTGCAATGGGTCTTACTTTTGTGCAAAATAACCAGAGATCAAGTTCAGGCTTTTCACTCACAAGTCACAATAGGTTGGGGAGCGGCTTGTTGGTTTTTATTTTTTTTCTTGTAATATTTAAAAAGAAAAAAGTTCAGGCTTTTCTTCTCTTTTTCCAATGGTCTTTTGCTTCTTGCATATTGCTGCAGTGTTGCCATTTGTTGGTATATTTTATGCCTTGGATGAAATAGCTTCATTATGGAACTAATAATCACTGATAAGGTATTGTCTTTGTGCAGATTCTTTGATACTAGTACCTTTAAGAACATGAGTATCAGAAGCTATGTTGGCATTAGAAGATCCAGTTTTTTGCTTGTACATCCAGAGTTACCTGCTTTCACATATTGGAGACCCCCGATAACTTCTTTATCAACTCTTGGAATCAGAAGTGATCATGGTAATGTGATCAGGTTGAGCACTAGGTCTCAATACTCCATAGCTGATAGAAGAACTTCTGTATCTAGTTCTGTGGATGCATCTTTGTCCACACCTGACATCACTCATCTGCGTCGGAAACAAGGAGGTTCCTCATCCTTGTACAGCCGTCCTAGTATATTAGAGATGAAGAACGAGAGAATAGCAAATCGCGCCAGGGTCTATGATTTCTTACGGGGAATTGGTATTGTTCCTGATGAGCTTGATGGGTTAGAACTTCCTGTGACAGTTGAGGTTATGAGGGAACGTGTTGATTTCCTTCACAATTTAGGGCTAACAATTGAAGACATAAACAACTACCCACTGGTCCTTGGCTGCAGTGTGAAAAAGAACATGGTACCCGTGCTTGACTACCTTGGTAAATTGGGTGTTAGGAAATCTACTTTCACAGAGTTCTTGAGAAGATACCCGCAAGTCCTCCATGCTAGTGTTGTTGTAGACCTTGCTCCAGTGGTCAAGTATCTACAAGGGTTGGATATCAAGCTAAATGATATTCCTCGGGTTCTTGAGAGATATCCAGAAGTGTTGGGATTCAAGCTTGAGGGGACCATGAGCACATCAGTGGCTTATTTGGTTGGAATTGGAGTTGCAAGAAGAGAAATTGGAGGAGTTTTAACTAGATACCCAGAGATTTTAGGGATGCGAGTAGGCCGGGTGATCAAACCATTTGTGGAATATCTTGAAAACTTGGGTATTCCTAGATTAGCTATAGCTAGATTGATAGAGAAGAAGCCTCACATTCTGGGATTTGGATTAGAGGAGAGGGTTAAACCAAATGTTGAATCCCTTCTAGAGTTTAATGTTAGAAAAGGAGCACTTCCTTCAGTAGTGGCACAATATCCTGAAATTATAGGAATAGACCTGAAACCAAAGCTTCTTGGTCAGCAAAGTTTACTTCATTTAGTTATCGACTCAAGTCCCAAGGATTTTGGCAGCATTGTTGAGAAGATGCCTCAGGTTGTGAGCGTAAGTAATTCTGCTATTACGAAGCATGTGGATTTCCTAAGGAATTGTGGATTCTCCTCGCAACAAGTGAGGAAGATAGTTGTTGGGTGTCCCCAAGTGCTTGCTTTGAATCTGGATATTATGAAATTGAGTTTCAATTACTTCCAAAGAGAGATGCAAAGGCCACTGGATGATTTGGTTAATTTCCCAGCATTCTTTACATATGGTCTGGAGTCTACAATTAAACCAAGACACAAAATGATTGTGACGAAGGGTTTGAAATGTTCTCTTTTATGGCTTCTTAATTGCTCTGATGAGAAGTTTGAGGAGCGGATGAACTATGACACTATCAATGTGGAAGAGATGGATATAATGCCACCATTTGACATGAACTCACTGATGGGACGAAGGAGCAGTGGGTCTGCTTCTGAATACGAGGAAGACAGTGATGATGAGTATGTATAAAATGATGAGTTTGCCATTCAGATACTTGGTTATCATTGTTCTTTGTTCGTAGATGGGTCTTCTGGCTTAATTTTTCTAAAAGAAATACCATGCTAGAGTGCTAGATTCCTAGAACCTGACTGATTCCTGATGTATACAGTGGTGAGTTTTTACAGCATTATGTAATATAAATTGTTATGAGCATGACACGTAAAGAAATATTTGATCTGTGATGATAAGTAATTTCAGAGCATTAGCCTTGTATTATATGTAATACCTAGTTTTTGATATTGTATGTGAGTGTACATATAGAGAAGAGAGTATACTCATTTCAGTACCTATTCATGACAATTTCATATTTCTATTGTTAATATTTAAGATCGAACAAGTATGGATGAAGAGGTTGAGATCAAAACAATTTAAAATTCTAACTTTTTTGCCTTAGCCTAAAATTCTCTCCCAAAATTACAAGTTAAAATTTCAATTCATACCGTTTTAAGAGGTTAAATCTTATCGGTAAGCACCGGTTAGGAGAGGCTCTGCCGGAAAAGAGAGATCGAGCGAGAGTGCGAGTGTGAAGTATTAAAGCATTTGGTGGTAAGCACGTACATTGGATGCCAAGGCCACGATTTTTCCTTTGCCCTTATGATAACATTACTCAAACAATTTCCTGTATTGATGGATGCTATTCTAAGATGTTATATATACTTCAAGTCTTGAGAGCTGTAAACTGTTCAACATTCTGCAAATGAACTTTGAATTATATACATTATGTTCCCGTAGCACAACAAATGTTGAATGTAATAAACAAGAGAAAATGCTAACTGCCCAGAATCCAAATGTGTACATGTAGCTAAGTATCAATTCATAATCCCAAATCTGTACATGTAACTAGATATCAATCATAATCACGTAGCTCTAAGGAAAGGATGCAATCTGTCTTGCCTCCACGAAACAACCACTTATGCCCTGTTTTACTAGTAATCTTGAAGGGGTTGAAGAAACTTTATATCTGAAAAGCTGCGCAGACCTTTGAGCATGATGAGCCCCTTGATCCAGTTAATTACACTGCTGGATAAAAGCTCCTCCTCTGTCCTTTGTAGCCACCCAAACTATGCAAAGAAGAATATATTTTAATCAATAGAAATTCAGACTATCAGTGGGATATGTAATTCATCATTTCTGAATTAAGAAAGCATACCTTCCATGCATACATTGCAAAGAATGCTATGGTGTCTGCAGACCAGACAATGGCAAATGATTTCCAGAAGAATGGGATTATGACATTAAGTAATGAGATTAGGAGAATGAGACAGTTGAGGGCTTCTTTTTCATTTTTTTGAGCAGTCTCTTGCACGGAGGGATGGAATCGCTGCAAACAATATGGTGTTAAATTTTTAAATACAATTCAAGTCTACAGTGACTAGAAGTCGTTGCACATGTATCAACATAAAATACTTACACTATAAGTCATTGCATATTAATATCTATGGAAATTACTGACACTAGAGAAATTTTTTAGTTATGCTTTATGAAAATCACCTCAACTAGTATCAACATATAATAAAAACAGAATCAGTGATGGTTGGGATTGGAACTTAATAAGCATACTTCTTAATAAAGGCATTTGTGTAAGTATGTTATAATGCTAATTCACCAAATCCATTCAGTCTCATCAACTAAATTAAGTGCAGAATGAACGAAACTTGCTGCTGAGAAGTACTAGAAAAAGAAACTTGTTCATATCTCTAAACTTAGCTTTATATGTGGAATTGAATTCAAGGGTGCATAACATACTGAACATCCAAATGGACCACATCCCCATTAGTCTCCATATGTCAGGTTCATTTGATGGTAAGATGAGATTGAAAGATAAAGCTCCGCCTATCAACATTGAGACATAACCTTGGACCTCAAAAACAGTGTATAATGTAGTTCCAGGTATGGCAGGGTTTTTGGATGCTGTGGAAGCTCTTGGTGCAAATGTTGCAGCAGTTTTCTGAACAACCTGTTTTGTAAATGACGTAATAGAAAATTTAGAGGTTTCAACTAGTCATCTATCAAATTCCATGCAAGCAATTTCAAATTCTGCAGTCAATTATTTTCAATTAACTGTTTGCACTATCATCCAAATTGGGATTGGAATGGTGTGGGGAAGACTCAATTTAGACTTCAAAGACCGAAATCTAAATGCCTAAAACTGCATTACGAGATTTACTGTGCCTTAATTCAATGTAAAAGTTACATTTCTCCCACAGAGGTCCTCATATTGTCTTTTTTTGGAAATTAAGTGACCTAAAAACTACGCCATTGCCAGCAAACACTTTGTATATCTCACACTTTTTAAGACATTGAGATTGAATTGAAGTTCAAATCCATATGACCAAATAATATAAATCTCTGACATTTCTACTTTTAATTCAACAAGAAGGGGAAAAAAAGGCGCATGCAATCAATTGAAAACACATTTCTAATCTTCATATCGAGAACCCATACCTCAATCAAGTACATGCATGGAGCTAAAACGAAAAAAAAAAGCCCAGTTGTAATAAGATTCGGGCATTCTCAAAATTCGGTCAAAATTAACATGCAAATTCAAAAACATTATATTCTGCAAAGACAACCGAGCAGCGGCAGCATGAAGTCTTAAACCAACCTTTTTGAGGTCTTTGTCAAGTGAAGGTGGTGCAGTAGAGTTTTTGCTCGTGTCTTAGGATTCTGTTTGTGGCTCTTCACTCTGGGATTCCTCTACTGTCGTCTGCGCATCTACTTCATTTGCATTGGCATGTATTTTCAAACTCGTGCTGCGAAACTTAGACCGCACAACTTGTTTTTATAGAAAGAGTTAATTACAAAATTATGTTAACAGTAAAATTATTGAATAGTAACATATTTTTTACTTCAAATATAATTTTTTGAAATTAAAAATATAGTTGAACAAAAAAATCATTAATCATGTTAATGTTAAGCAACTAACAAGTTTTTATTTTAGACTTTAACATCTTTTTACTCATTGATTTATTTTTTAAATTCTCAAAATTCAAATAAAAAATTATAATTAAAATAAATAAATTGATACCGAATTATTTATAAATTAATTTTTAACATTTTTTTAAAAAAATTATTAACTTTTTATTAAATTTTATAAAAAAAAATATAGTAATTAAAAAAATTTAATTTCAAAATTTGGGATTTAATAGACAAATAACAAAAAAAATGTATTTTCATTCAAAAAGTAGATAATTGGCCTAAAATATAATAAAATTTTTACTAAAATTAAAAATATAATTGACCAAAAAAATGAGTTTTTTTGATAAAATAGTCTATTTAACAAGTCTGTATTTATTTATAGTCAAAGATAAAAATAAAACTTAATTGTAAGTAAAAAAATTAAATTTTAGATTAAAATACTCTTATTTATAATGTTTGGTTAATAATATATATCAAACATCAAGAATCTCAACGATTGGTCAAGAATATCAATCAAATATCAAGAATTTTGGCATTTAGTAAAAACAAATCTATTAAAAGTCAAGATTTTTAATGTTTAACAAAAATATTTGACCAAATATCGAGATTTTTTAAATATCGAAATTTTCGGTATTTAGATAAAAATATTTACCAACTATCAAAAATTATAGATTATAACAAGAATTTTTGAGAATTTTTTTTATATCAACATGGTTAACCATACAATTAAAAATTATTATTACATTGGTATTACATTAAAGCAAAAATTTGATTATATATTTTTTTCAATGTGGGCACAAATAAATAAATCATATTATGATTTTATTACATAATTTGAATAGTTGAATAATTGATAATATACTTATATTATTGTTATTTATTTTTGACAAATTAATAAGTTATTTATGTGTGAGACCTTCTACAATGTTCTCATTTGGTGTATTCTTCCCAATAAAATTTTAATTTGCCAAAAATAAATAATACTAATGTAAATATATTCTCAATTGTATAAATATTCAAATTCATAATGAAATTATAATATATTTAGTTTATTCGTGTGTACATTATAACAAAATATATTATTAATTTTTTGCTTTAAAATATAATACTAATGTAATAGTTATTTTTAATTGTATAGTTGATAATGTCAACATAAAGAAATTATTAAAATTTTATATTATAATATAGAATTCTTAATTTTTAGTTGTGTATTTTTACTAGACATTGAGAATCTTGACGTTTGATATAAATTTTTAACAAAATATTAAAATTTAGTAGATAGTTTTAGTCAAATATTAAGATTTTATATGTTTAATAGAGGTTCTAGGTCAAAAATTATATAGAGGAATAATTTGGTTAAAAAATTATTTTATTATTATTAAAATTAATTTTTATTTTTTACTTAAATCGCAAATAAGTTTAGACTTATAAAATTGACCACTTTATCATAAAAAAAAAAAAAAAAAAAAAAAAAAAAAAACCCAAAAATTAGGCTACCTCTATTAAAACCCCTTTTTCCATTGAACGGGAGACTTCATGATGCAAACCAATAATTACTAGTAGTTACATAATTTTAGAAAAGCCTCGTTAACAAAATTCTGTTGGTTACCTTGTTTTTATCAAAATTCAAGAGAGAGGAAGACGATGAGAAATGTAGTCCTATCTCATATTGGAATTGTATTTTAATAGTTAAATTTATTGATCATAGCAGATCAAATTTAAAATAAATATATTTAAATTTGTATTTATAAAAAAAATTTAATATCATACTTATATTAAATTTATGGTAAATTTAATTTTTTATTATCAAATTTATTTAAATAGATATTTAATATTTATTAAATAATATTTATAAATTTTTAATAAAATTTTTAAATATTAATTTAAAATAAAATACACCGTTACAATATAAAATACAACTAATATCGTAAAATAATAGTAGGCTTACGAATGTAATACTGTCGTTAACATTACAAGAGCTAGAAGAAGCAACACGCGTCCGCTGCCCAATAAGGAAGCAATAGAAAACAGCTACGTGCATGCATACTAACAAGAAATTCTATTTCTAATAACTTTCAGATGCAAGAAGCCAGGTAAAAACTATTGGGTCAGTAGCAAATAATTATCCAAAGGTATCCACAAACATAAACAAACATGCATTTATGATACAGTCCAACAAACCTTTCAATCCCACGCTGTCGGTGTATGTACCATCGCCACTCTTAGCACAAGCGGATGAGGGCAGAGCATTCAAGAACCACGGAAGTACAATCGTTAAGCAAATACGAGTGGTGGAAGCACCGGAGAAGTTCAAATTTTGTTAATAATTAAAACATTAAAGAATTGAGTTGTAGATGGTGGATATTTTGTAAATTTAGGTTTAATATCCAAACCTGCTAAGCATACCAAATTTGTATTATAAGAATCGGGTAGCAGCGAGTATACGGACAAATTGTCGGGATTTCCTATGAAATGGGTTTTCTTGATTTTTGATGAAAATTGAAAACCCATCGACGGATTTGTGAATTTGATACTGAAAAGAGGGATGAGACTGGAGTTGTTGTCGTATTAAAGATAAGAAGAGCTTCTCATGGGGAATTTTCCCATCAACGGATTTGTGAATTTGATACTGAAAAGAGGGATGAGACTGGAGTGGTTGTCGCATTGAAGATAAGAAGAGCTTCTCGTGGGGAAATTTCTTGTTGGGTTTGTGCTGCCTTTGCTGCTTTTAACAGGTAGCCTTTTTTTGTAAAAAAGAATATTAGCTTTATGATCGAGCTAATAATATAATTTGAAGAGGATTAGAGCTTCAAAGTTGCTGCTTTTGTTGTTCTTAATAGCTGTTTGTTTAGTTGTTTGTTGTTTAGTGATATATCTCGACAGCAATGAATCGGGTTTATTTACTGTATTATGCTGTTTGCTTACTGTAAATCACTTGAGTCAATTATTTCTGATTTATTTCTTTAATAGCAACTTACACCTGTTAAGAAAAAAATTGTGTTGGCAGTCTTGGCTGAGCAATGAAATTTAGACCGATTTTTCTCTGGACTGCCAGAAGAAAGGGTGGACGGTGGAGTTGTACCCTCAGCTTGTTTTAGTTCATTTGTTACTGAGAAAAATGCTAATACTGTAACCATGTTTAAACCCATCAACTTAATTTTAAGCTTCATTGAGATTATTACTGATGGTTTGTCTAGAATTTATCTGCACGGGACAAACAAAAATATGATAGAAACCTAGGTAGTTGAATTTTCATGATAAATCTTCTCTCTTTCATTTTTGTGTAATTTCTGGCAATTTCACAGCAAGGTTGGGCAAGTGCTTTGCTGTGTTTTGGAGGAAGATATATAAAAACATTGTATGATTTAATAAGGACAAGGGGAACGTTTACTGAATTGACTGGTGGATTACCAACTAACCATCCTCAGTAATTTGATTATGATGCTCTCACTAATCTGATTGGTTGAGCGTCAAGTTTGCAAGTTTTTGCATAATTTTTGTAATATTTTTTCCTCAAATAGAGAAATTATTAACTTGCTTCACTCATTGAGTTACGGGTGTGGTATTTTATGTCGTAGGCTGTATGGTTAGCAGGTGCTGTCTAGACTCATTTTTACATGATTGTTGAAGGGGGTTGAAGCTTTCTGGATTAAGATCAGCATGATTTTTATGGACTCATTGAATTGTTTAGAACAAGCTAAAATTATATAATACAGAGTGTATCTTATAATATTTAAAAAAAAATGGTGGTTCAAGATTTAAGAATTCTTCTCAGTTGCTTTTGTCTACAACTGTTGTAAAGATTTATAAGGGGCCTATCTGAATAGTTGTTTTGTATTCTGAGAAATAAGAACAAAATTGCCTACTATTAGCATAAAGTGTTGCAGACATAAAGCATATAGCAGCTGAGGTCTATACCTAATAATTGTTTTTTTATTATCATAATGCATTCTTTATGTATGTGTGTCCCTGTGTGGGTCTGTTTATGTATAGACATGATGCAGCAATATATAACTCTCTTTGTATGTCTATTTGTGAATTGATGTTATTAAATTATCACAACTATTTTGTAGTGGGCAAACACACTCCTGCTTATGACAAATAGAATTATTGACTTCAAACATTTTCCCCCTTTCCTGCAACTGTTTTAGTCAATTGGAGTTTGATTTCTCTTGTTGATTTGGTAGCTTTCCTTCTTATTCAATTCATTGCACCAAAGATAGGTAACCTGCTTTATATAAATTTACCACTTTGATTTCAGTGTTCCTGCTTTTAAACTGCTCTGTTCCATTACAGTGTGAATCTGTTCTTGTATGATATTCTGCATTAGCGATAGGAAGGTTGGTAAGAAGGATGGAAGTGCTTTTTTAAAGCCACTAAATGAAAATATGAGGAGAGAGTTCGTAGATGAAAGCACTAATATGTTATTTTCTCGTATATTGTTTTTGTAGTGCAAAGGTGCTTCAATCATGATTCTGAAATAGTTTTTTATTAATTTTTTGCTACCCCAGTGATGGGTGTTCATAGAAAGATATAACTGTTTCGAAGAATTTGTCTAGTTTATTTTCACATATTTTCTTGAAGTTAAGAAGTCATGGATCAAATAAATTATGAAGGATTGTCATGTAGGTTTTTCATCAAGGTACATCCAGCACAGATCCATAATCCCCATTTCCAAGTTTGGCTATATTAAAATGGGATAAAAAGTTATATGGTGTAAACTAGCTAGGGGAATTTCTATAAAGGCAGCTTAATGGAATTTTTTGGTGCTCCACTTTGCTTCATGCATTCCATTCCATGTCATAGGCGAGATTAGCAATTATATAGTCCATGATTATTTGAATTGGCTTTACTAGTTTACTTGGTGCTTCATTTTAATTTCATGAGCAACTATCTACATGCTATACTCAGTCTTCAACGATTGTAAGCAATGCCAGGACTATAATTTAGTTTGAATCAAGTTCATGTAGATGTAGAAATGATACTTGAGCAAATTATGTGTTCTCCGGGATTTTTTTTGTTTGTTTGTTGAGGTTATTATTACTTTAATGGACTAATACAGCACTATGGTTTTTATTTTATTTTTTTATTTTTTATAGGATTTCGTTTCCGAAGGAGATATTTGTTATTGTGGCCTGTCATTATCTTTTCACTACTTGTTATTGTTTGTCAAGTGGTATATCTTATTATATGGGCTTTTGAGGGTTACAAATGGAGTGTAGCAGATGCTTGGTGGGCAAAGCTAATTGGTTTTATGATGTAAGAACTAATTTTCCTTTTAAATTCTGAAACTTTTGTTTCCTCTGCATGAATTGACATATTGTCTCTTGTTGGTGCTTTTGCAGAGTCCAGTCCTGGAAATCTCCCTCTGTAATATATTTTTTGGTTGTACAACTACTAGCTGTTTTTGTTGCTTTGGTTGACATATTTGGGAACAATTTTGGCCTGGATTCATGGTGGGATTCCTGTTGGGGTCATTTCTTAACAGTTTTTGAACATCTAGGTTTGTAAGTGGTTCACTACAACTCTAATTGTTGTTCATGTGCTGCTAGTTTTTCTTCGCTTTGTTTTGTTCATCCTTCTTCTAAGTCATCCCCGTTTACTTTATATGCATGTTTTACATCCTGCTTCAATTCTTATAGCAAATTTGCATTATTTAATATCTTAAATAGGAACTTTCTCTTGTTGTCATGATGTACAAAAAATCCTGTGCATGGATTTATTTTACTAGTTAGGATTTTTATCATCTTCCTTTTCTGAACATCGAGCACACTATGAATTACAATTTAAGCCTTGTTATAGTGTTCAATGAAATAAATCTCATTTCATCCATATAAAATAGGAATTGATTTGGAATGTTTTTCTGTTTTGCAATATGAAAGGGTCTCATCTTAGGGTTGCTTCCTGTTTGCTGTTGCCTACTATTCAGCTGGTTGTGGGGATTAGCCATCCTTCGTGGGTTTCTTTACCATTTTTTATTGGCAGCTGTGCTGGTGTTGTAGATTGGTCTTTGACCAGCAATTTTGTAGGACTTTTCAGGTTATTTCTTTTCATTTTTTATATGTTGCTGAGTAATAGCTTATTTCTCTCATTTGTTTTTTCATTGATCAGCCCTTGGTCCCTTTGTTGACTTACACTAGTGTATGTAGTTTCTAAGGTGGTGGAGGCCTCTTCAGCTGTATGCATGCTCTAACATCGTCATGCTTTATGCTATCGGCTCCCGATAAATTTCCCACGCATGTTTTATTTGGTAGCTGATTTTATTGGTTTCTTCAAAGTATCTTCTAGATCTGAGTTGCCCGAAATTTGCACTGGTTTTTCTCTTTTACTTTTATACATCATGGTATGTCAATTTATATTAATGTTTAATAATTTTGGTTTAAGATTAGCAAGAGAATCATGTGATGAAGCAAAAATGTTGATCTTTCTTTAAATGATTCTGGTTCTGCAACTCTTATTTGGTGTAATTACTTTTAACAATATTTTTTTAATATCTTATAACATGTCCTGACTGTAGAACACCAGATATGTAAGTTTGCATGTTGGGGACTGTCTGTGGGCACCATTCAAACATTTGAGATCAATTGAGTAATGTATGGTTTGATTGACTTGAGAACTGTTGGTCTTATTTGCTTTTGGGTTGTCTGATTTAGTGGTCATACGTGTCTGGGTGAATTAAGCCTAGTTTTGACACAGTCAATGAGCTCCCTTAGGTTAGCTTTGGTGTTTTAGAAGATGGATGCCAGCACTATTTTACTGGCTCGAAGGTGTTGCTATGGATTATATCATTCATTTCAATTTCACTTTTGGCTATTGGTAACCAAAACATGTGCCTAACAGAAATAAAATCAGAGCTTAGTTATAAATTTACAGCTTTGGGTTATTTCAATCTAATATATGCATCAAGAAGTTAAAACAATGATCCAGAAAAAATTATAAAAGGTGTCAGAAGTTTATATTGTGAAAAACTTTGCTGTACTATCATACTATTGTTCCTTTTTTGGCCGTTTTCTTCCAAGTTTTTTCATGAAGTTTTCTGCCTACTGATGCAGCTGTCTAGCATTCAATGTGATTTGGAGGAAATGGATGTTATTGTGTCCTCCAGAGGAAATAGCTTGACACAGCAACTTCTACCCTCAAAGCATTCATTTTTCATTCGTGAATTGCGGTAACAAACTTGAAACATCCTTCTTGTTTCTGATTCTAGTTCTGAGTCAAGTTCTTGCATACAAACTCTAGAATCTGCCAATTCTGATACAGTAACTTCCCTTTGACTTCTCTCTATGATGCTTCAAAGTCAAAATCTGACACTCTATACATTTGACCAAGACAATACCTGCAAGAATTTAAAATAAGTATCCATTTTTACGAACCCACAGACTGCAGTTGCAAGTTTGACCAGGAATTTTTTTTCGGTCCTTTCATAATAGTTTTATTTATGCATTCTGCATCAGAATAATTTGTAAGTTTTTATGAACATTGAGTAACTAGAAGATAGAGAAAGCATATCTTGTGACATTCTTGAGGTAAAATTTTAAATGCAAGATCTCGTCATTGAGTTAACTGTTTTATTGGATGTTCAAATTTCTTTGGCAGGGACGTTACTAAGAAAATGCAATGCAATGCATTTTAGAAAGATCATGTTAAGAGAGTCCTTGACTCAAACCTGTTGCCTTTATTCAGTCTCCCTCAGCTACTGTCAAGTATTTCTGAAAGAACTATGCCAAATTTAGGAGAAATTATTCTTGACAGTAGAAATATAAAATAACAAAGAACTTGATATCTGCTATCTGTTGCAGAAATCTTTGTCTTGCCGGATTTTTTTTTTCTCCCCTTGCAAAATTTCTTAATCACGATTTAGACATAACTTGGTATTTAGCTTACTAGTTACTGAACTGCTATTAATTTGCAGATCTGGTGTAAGGCATTCAAATGTTTTGTTAAGAGGAGGAGTTTTTCGTACGTTTAGTATCAATTTCTTCACGTATGGTTTTCCGGTAAATATTCGTGAACAATTATATCATCTGCTTTATGGAGTACTCTGTCTTCGTCTTAAATAAAAAATGTAAAGATGTCTAATGGTCATTGACCTAGCTGTTGGCTTCAACCATATATGTCAAACATTTACATTCCATTTTCAATTGAACCTATCCATGCTTATTATCTTCTACGGAAACTTTCTGTGGTGATTTTTGACAGGTATCACTGTTTGCTCTTTCTTTCTAGAGCTTTCATTTTGCAAGTATATGTGCATTTGGGCTTCTCACTTATGTTGGCTTTATTATATTTGCCTTCCCTTATTCCATTTGCATCGATTAAATGGGTGTTGCTTGTCTTCATTCTCTTGTGGGCTGTTAGCACATATATTTTCAATGTAGCATTTGCGCTCTTGAAATGGAAGCTTGGGAAGGTACTCCTCCTATTGGCGTGAAGTTTCATGCTCCTTGTTATAAAAAAAAATAATTAAATTTATTTCCGGATAATATGCAGGACATGGAGATTTGGGAGATGGTTGAGCTGTGGCATTATCCCATTCCTGGGTTTTTTCTGCTTGCTCAATTCTGTTTTGGGGTTTTGATTGCTTTAGGTAATCTCGTGGACAACTTTGTTTTCGTGTACTTGTTTGGTGAGGATGGGCGATCTTCCAATGAAACCTCAACAGTGGAAGGTAACAACTACAACATTCCTTCTTAATATCTCATATTTCTACTTATTCATTCCTGGGTATCATTGGATGATTTAGAAAGTTAATGAATCATCTCTTTCCCTTCATTGGCATTTTTCGATATGATTTTTTTAGTTAATCAACCTATTATAATATTATTGTCCATTTACCAACAAACCTCTGTGGCATTACATATTACAACTATTCTTAAAAGCATCTCTAAAGAAATTTTAACAAAATAGAAAAAAAAAATTATGCCTGATGTAGAAGAAAAAGAACTAAAAATACTGAAAGAGGAATAAATTCTTTATTGATTTTTAATCTGTACAATAACGGGTTAATATAGACAACTTTACTTGAAAAAATAGGAAAGTTGCAAAAATAGGAATGTAAAAAAACAGATTCCCCTAATCAAGGGATTATTCTAAAAATACAATGAATCTTCCTAATCTTAAGAATTTACAACTGTTAATAAACTTTCTAAAACTAACTTCTTTATTTATCGACACTCCCCGTCAAGTTGGTAAATAGATATTTTCCATTCCTAGCTTGGATATAATCATTTGAAATACAGGGCCACTCAATCCTTTGGTGAGCACATCTGCTAGCTAACAGTCAATAGAGACATATGGTGTGTAAATCAAGTCACTTTTCAATTTCTCTTTAATGAAGTGTCTGTTGATCTCATTATGCTTTGTTCGATCATGTTGTATTGGGTTATGCGCGATACTAATTGCTGATTTGTTGTCGCAATAAAGTCTCATTGGTCCATCCCACTTAATATTCAGATCTTCCAAGATAATTTTCAAACATAGTAATTCACAAACTCGTTGAGCCATTGCTTGAATTCTGCTTTTGCACTAGATCTTGCTACCACATTTTGTTTCTTACTTCTCTAAGTTACAAGATTTCCTCCAAGAAATGTGCAAGAACCTAAGGTTGATCTTCTGTTAATTACTGATCCAACATAATCAGCATCTATATAAGTTTTAAGTATTATTCCATTACCCCTTTTAAACAAAATTCCCTTCCCATAACTTTTTTTTAGGTACTGTAGCACTATATCGACCGTTTGCAAATGAATCTCCTTTGGATTGTGCATAAACTAACTGATCACACTAACAGCGTAGGCTATATTAGGTTTAGTGTGAGAGAGATAAATGAGTCTTCTTATAAGGCATTGATAAATCTCTATATTCACTGCAATATCTTCTTTAGCCTTTCCAAGTTTATGATTAGACTTTATTGGTGTACTCACCGGCTTGCACGCCAATGTCCCTATCTCTTTAAACAAGTCTGTAATGTACTTCTGTTGAGAGATGAAGATCCTTTGTTTGGAATATGCATTCTCAATTTCAAAGAAGTACTTCAACTTTCCTAGATCTTTGATCTCAAATTCACTTGCTAACCGTAATTTAAAAGCATGTCTTTCCTTCTCATCATTTTTTGTTACAATGATGTCGTCAACACATACTAGAAGTATAGTAACTCCCCCTGAACTTGAGTATTTGACAAATAAGGTATGATCTCCCTGGCTTTGTTTATATCCCATAGACACCATTACACTTTCGAACTTTCCAAACTATGCCCTTGGAGACTGCTTAAGCCTATACAAAGCTTTCTTCAATTTACAAACCCGATTCTTCCTCAGACTCTTGCCATATCCAAGTGGGATTAACATGTAGATTTCTTCTTCAAGATCTCCATGTAAAAACACATCTTTTACATCAAACTGTTGCAAATCTCAACCATAATTGGCTACCAAAGACAACAAGACTCTAAATATATTTATTTTAGCAATTGGAACAAATGTTTTTTGATAATGTACACCGTATGTTTGAGTATACCATTTGGCCACTAATTTTGTTTTATACCTCTCCAAAGTACCATTTGCTTTATATTTCACTATATAGACCCACTTGCACCTCACCGTTTTCTTTCTTGTAGGTAAATCTACTATCTACCAAGTTTTATTCTTTTCCAATGTTTCCATTTCTATATTCATAGCTTGTTTCCATTTTTCATTAGATAATACTTCGGACAAGGAGGTAGAAATGAGAATATTATTTAAGCTTATCTGGAAACTCTTATGAGATGGTGAGAATCTTCTAAATGTGATACCATGAAAGAGTGAGTGACGAGGATGTTTGGTGCATTCTCTAATTCCCGTTCTAAGGGTAATGGGCAAATCTTGATCTGGGCCACTACTCAAGTGAGGTTCAGGCTTATAAAGTTCATGCTCATTTAATGTAAGAGAATCAAAAGAAGGATTGAGATTAAAAACCGTTACCTCAATTCCAAAATTCGGTTCTGACTCTTGGATTTGCATAAGTTCAGGGATCAAAGGTGCTATCCGCCTTAAATATACTTGACCAAATAATGTTTTGTTATCTTGAACAGTAGTAAACTTAAGATTCGTAGTGATTGGATTAGACACCGACCTGGAGGGCACAGAGCTTGACAAGGAAGGAAAAACAATGAGATCCTTTTTATTTTCTATAACTAAATTTTCCCCTTGAAGATAAGGAGTAGTAAAGTATGACTGACTTTCATGAAAGGTAACATTTGCCGAGACAAAATTTTTTTGAAGGTGGATGATAATATTTATAATCTTTTTGAGTAAAGGAATACCTTACAAAGACACATTTGATTGCTCTGGGGTATAACTTTCTCATGTTTTGACTGAATATGAACGAAGGACATACAACTGAATATTTTTGATGTCAAATAGTTGGTAGTTTGAAGATTGAGATATGACTCTGAGAGCACTTCCATAGGACTTTTATAACGTAGGACTCTAGAAGGTAGACGGTTTATGAGATGTGCTGTTATTTAAACAGTCTCCCTCTAATAAAATTTGGGCACATTATTTTAAAAGAAAAATACTTGGGTTATATGAAGTAGATGATCATTTTTCATCTTGGCAACTCCATTTTGTTGTAAAGTGCTAACACAAGATGATTTATGAATTATCCCTTATTGAAAGTATAGGGTTAAAATTTGATTGAAATAATCTCTAGCATTGTTAAACCTAAATCTTTTAATTTTAACCCCAAATTGATTTTGAACCATGGTATGAAAATTTGGAAGAACAAAACTTACATTAGACTTATTCTTAAGCAGAAAGATCTAACACTCTTCTATAATCATCAATGAATGAGATAAACCAACGTACACCAAAAATATTAGGACTAGTAAAGGGACCCTAAATGTTACTATGGATTAAATAAAAAAGAACTTAACTTCTTTTATTACTAATTGGAAAAGGTACTCGCTTGTGCTTTACAAATTCACAGACATTACATCGAAAAAATTAAATGTCTAATCCCTTAAACAAACTAGGAAACAATATTTTAAGAGTTTTGAATGATGGATGTCCAAGTCTACAATGATGAAGCCAAATTTTTTTCTTTATTTGATGAATAACACTCAAAAACAAATGACACAATTGACTTGCTTTTAGAGAAACTCAGATTAGTTGGTGTTTCAAGGTAGTATAGTTCGCCCTCTTCTTTAGCATGTCCAATCGTTTTCCCTGAAGCCTGGTCCTGAAATACACAATAGATAGGATAAAAAAATCACACTGCAAAACATGTTTGAGTCAATTGTTTTATAGAGACCAAATTCGTGGACAGTTTTGGTACGTGAAGTACATTTTTCAATGTAAGTGATGGACTAATCTTAATTTATTATATTCTTGCTATAGTAATTAGTGAACCATCGGCAGTGACAATTTTTCTAGTACTAGAATAAGGAGTATAGTTACTGAATTTATATGATTAATGTGTCATTTGATCAGTTGCTCCTGAGTCTATGATTCATGAGTTGACAAAGGTTCTATCTGAAGTATTAAATCCAATGGAAATAGGAGATTTACCTGAATGTGCCAAATAGCAAGTACATGAGGGCTTCTCAAGAGTTCTTAACAAGGCTCTCAACTTCTCAATTTCACTCTTATTGAATTCTTCTGTTGCTGGATGCGCTATCACTTCTTCAGTTCTGTCAGCAATGTTGTTGTTTTCAGATGTTTTTGATATGGTTTAAATGGCAAGTCCTTCGAACGCTATAGTAAAACACTACAATAATTTTTTTGGCAATCTGATCTGGTGCGATTCTGGCAATAGTGCGGAGCCAAAACTTAGAAATTTTTCCAGCAATGAAGGCTCATTGAAGAACAAAATATACATGACGATTAAGACCGAAAAAGAAAAAGAAGAAGAGAAATGGTGATTAAGGCCAAAGAAAAAAAAAACCAAAGAATTGAACATTACAGCTCTGATATCATGTAGAAGAAAAAAAACAAAAAATACTGAGAGAAGAAGAAACTCTTTATTGATTTTTGATTTGTGCAACAACGGGTTAATTTAGACAACCCTAGTTGAAAAAATAGGAAAGTTGCAAAAATAGGAATGTAAGAAAACAGATATCCCTAATCAAGGGATTATTCAAAAAATGCAATGAATCTTCCTAATCATAGGAATTTACAGCTGTTAATAGATTTTTTAAAACTAACTTCCTTATTTTTCGACACCTAATTTTAAATTTGATGTGGTAGTGGATTTATTTGGCTACCTGATTTATTAGTGAATTTATCATGTTAAATTTTCTGCTAATGTCCTTGTATTTTGAATTCCACTATTTTGGTGTGATATATTTGTCAATTCTCTTTCTATTTCTGAAAGTTTTCTTTTGGTGTTTTCATGTGATTGAAATTAGATTCTTATCTCAATAATCACATCTATGTATACTTTGATTACAGTGAAGGAAGAGACCAAGGTATTGATTGTGGCCACAATTGCTTGGGGATTGCGCAAATGCTCGTGGGCTATTATGCTGGCACTCATTTGTCTCATTGCCAGGAAGCCTGGTTTCATCCATGCTGTATATCATACGTAAACAATTATCTGTTATGCTTTGCTATTAATTTAAGAAGTTGATCCTTTACACGAGGCCTTCTGACTCTGCATCTTGTAATACATGTAAATGTGTGGAAAATTTATGATGTGGCATGAATTAATGGAACTTATCTAATCGATGCTTTTTTTTTTCACCTATGCTTCAGTGATATTCTTTCTGATATATCTTTTGAGCCGCAACATCAGCAGAAAGATACGCCAGTCTTTGATTCTTCTTTGTGAAGCTCATTTTGCACTCTTATACATTCTTCAGATTGATATGATATATGCTTTGGAGCAAAAAGACCCTTTCAGTTTGGAAATTTTATCACAGCCAGATATGCAGTTATTTGAGTTCATCCCATTTGAATTGTTATCTTCCCAATGGAAAAAACTACAGCTTTTAATTAGTTCTATTCAGTAACTTTTATCTATTATTACCACTGTCAAAGTCTTACCCAGAGGATTTAATCTTAAATGATTATCTGAATTGATGCAGGTCTCCTCAAACACGATAGCTCCTGGGACTTCTTAGAAATACCTTTGCTTGCTTGCTTCTGTGCAATTCATAACCATGGTTTTGAAATGCTATTTTCATTCTCAGCAATTGTGCAGCACACCCCTAGCCCTCCAGTTGGATTTAGCATCTTAAAAGCTGGTCTGAACAAATCTGTCCTCTTTTCAGTGTACGCCACCTCAACTACAAAATACAGTCATGATAATTCTTCCTATGGTATAATTTCATTCATTCTTGATTACTTTGGATTGTCCAACTTTGTCAAAACAATTTCAGTAGAAATTCTGCAATGGTACTTGAAGCCTTACAAGGTGCTCACTTTATGGATCAATCTTGTGATTTTTTGTGGTTTGAGATTATTTTTGCACCAGTTCTTGGCTGGATTTCAACCGTAATTTCTTTTTGATGTTATGATGGGAAAATAATTATGATCTGCTTTTGTTTCTAACAAGGTTTTTGCATGAGAGCATTTTCAAGTTCAAACTTACTCATGGGACAATTCTTGCTATCCGTGTCTCTGAATACTTCGTCACTTGCACTGCCGCTTTTGCTGGCCACTTCTATATTTACTAACTATGCATTTGCTTTGTGTACTTTCAGAGAGAAGGATAGCTTCATTCCTTAGTGCAATTGGGCAGAAGATTCTATGTATTGATCATGTGGAACCTACATTGCGTTTCTGACTATTCTTCTCATAGTATACCTGGTAAGACCCAATTATATATCATTTGGGTACATTTTCCTTCTACTCATTTGGATTATTGGAAGACAACTGTTGAGAAAACAAAAAAAGGCCTATGGTTTCCACTAAAAGTATATGCCATCATGGTGTTTGTCTTCATTTATAGCTTGAGTACTTTCTCCAGTTTTGAGATATGGTTATCCAGGTTCATAGATCTGTATTTTTACTTGGGTTACAATTCCGAAGTGTCATTGCTGGAAAATATTTGGGAATCTCTAGCAGTCTTGATTGTGATGCAACTTTATAGTTATGAGAAGAGACAAAGCAGGTACAACAGGCAAGATTATTCCAATCTCTTGGATTCTGGATTACTAGGTTTTATCAAACGGTTTCTTGTTTGGCACAGCCAGAATATCTTGTTTGTGGCATTGTTCTATGCCTCTCTATCTCCTATCAGTGCATTTGGTCATTTATATCTACTCGGCCTTGTCATATGTTCCACTTTACCGAAAGTTTCTCGGATCCCATCCAAATTGTTCTTGGATTACACAGTATTTCTAGTTACAACTGAGTATCTTTTTCAGATGTGGGGGAAACAAGATGGGATGTTTCCTGGACAAAAGCACTATGATTTGTCCTTTTTTTTAGGTTTGCGTGTATATAATCCCAGTTTTTGGGGCGTAGAATCAGGCTTGAGGTGAAAAGTGCATGTGATTGCTGCATGTACTCTTTAGTACAATGTCTTCCATTGGATGGAGACAATGCCGAGTGGTAGTTTAAACAAAGGAAAGTGGGAAGAGCCTTGTCCATTGTTTGTCTCAGCAGAAGATGCCTTCATTAATGGTTTCCATCCTAATGAGGAAGATAAGCTGTTGTCAAAATCTGGCTCTATAAAACAGGAGATGCCTACAAGCAAATCATGGCCGTCATTCAACTCTGTTCTGACTCAAGCACCTACTTCTTTGTCCTCCATGAGAGAAGAGTCTGAGGCTGGTAACACTAGGAAATTTTCATTTGGATATATCTGGGGAAGCACCAAGGAGAGCCATAAGTAGAACACGAAGCGAATTCGTGCACTGAGGAAAGAGAGATTTGAAACACAAAAGACTCTTAAAAATATATTTGAAGTTTTGGACGGAAAATATGTTTAATCTTTTTGGCCTTGAGATAAACATGATTGCACTGCTTCTTGCCAGTTTTGCTTTGTTGAATACCATCTCTTTGCTGTATGATGCATTGCTTGCTGTTTGTGTTCTTGTGAATCGATGCATTATACGTAAATTGTGGCCCATATTTGTCTTCTTATTTTTTACCATTCTAATCTTGGAGTACTTTGCCATCTGGAAGAATACGTCGCCTTTAAATCAACATATCCCAAGTGAAAATAATGTATACTGCCGTGACTGCTCAAAAATCTGAGCTCAACATTTCCAATATTGCAAGAATTGTTGGTTAGGTATTACTCTCTTAAGCATTTTACAATTGCACTTTGATGTGGTTGACACATGTATACTTTATCATTGTACTTGTAAATGACTATGATAGCCTAGATACCTGTATTTATGCTCAAGTTATTCATTTCTTTTTTGAGTCTGAATCTTCTTAATGTCTGAAAGAATACTAGCATGGTTCATTAATATGGAATCCTGAAGATTTCACGGAGATCTTCACCACCATCAGTTAATAATCATTTTGTTGGTTCCTCTAGGTTGGCCTACGGCCGAAGTGCATCCTGAGTCAGTTGTTTTAGTCATTTATCTTTTATTTAATTTATATATTTATTTTCTGTTTTTATGTATTTTAGAGTCATTTGATTTAATCTGCTAATGTTAGTTGCCTCTTTCCTGTAGGACTGGTGGTTGATGATCCCAGGATGCTTATCAGCTATTTTGCGGTCTTCATGCTTGCTTGTTTTAATCTTCGTGCTGATCTCTTCTCCAGTTTCTCAGGGTCATCAACATATCGTCCAATGATGTCCCAATGTAAAAACTCATTTGTTTGGAGAGATCTCTCTTTTGAAACAAAAAGCATGGGGACCTTTCTCGACTATCTGAGGCTTTACTGTTGTTGCCATCTATTGGATCTTGTGCTTGCTTTGATTTTGATTACTGGAATCCTGGAGTATGACATTCTGCACCTTGGCTATCTTGCTTTCGCACTTGGATTCTTTCGAATGAGACTTGAAATACTAAAGAAGAAGAACAAAATATTCAAGTTCTTGCGCATATACAATTTTGTCATTATTATTCTCTCTTGCCTATCAATCCCCCTTTGTGGGGGAACTCAGTGTGGGGAAGTGTGAGATGATAGACTACATATTTGAGATGATTGGATTTTATAAGTATGACTATGGTTTTCTGATTACTGCTAGATCTGCTTTGGTTGAGATTATTATATTTATGTTGATATCACTTCAGTCATATATGTTTTCTTTGATTACCGCTAGATCTGCTTTTGTTGAGATTATTGTATTTATGTTGATATCACTTCAGTCATATATGTTTTCTTCCCGAGAATTTGATTATGTCTCACGATATCTTGAGGCAGAGCAAATTGGTGCCATTGTGCGTGAGCAAGAAAGGAAAGCTGCCTGGAAAACTGCCCAATTACAACATATTCGCGAGTCTGAGGAGAAAATACGCCAGCGTAACTTGCAAGTGGAAAAGATCAAATCTGAGATGCTGAATTTGCAGATACAACTTCACAGCATGAACTCAATTGCAAATAGCAGTCCCACTTCTCCGGAAACTGAAGGCCTAAGAAGGAGGAGTACTACTTCTCTTACTTCAAATAGGGAAGCTGGGACCCCTGATAAAGGGAAAGGTTTCATCAGGAAGCAAGAGCAGATTATGAAAGAGGATTTACAATTCCCTTTTGAAATTCATGAATTTCCTGTTAGCATGAACATGGAAGATCCAACAGCGGTGGATTCTCCAAAGCATTTGCTGGGATCTCCTTGTTGTGAAATCACTGAGATCGAACAAGTTATTGGTGACAAAGCATATTTTGACTCAAACAAAAATTTTAAAGCAAAGGAAAAGCCGTTAATATCTGTGGTACAACTAATAGATGATGGAGTTTCCCAAGTACAGTCTATTGGAAATCTGGCGGTTAATATCCTTGTCAACTTTTTGAACATCACTCCAGAAGATTCAGACATGAATGAGCCGTCCTCTGCTGTGGATGAGGCATATGATGAGATGGAGAGCCAGAAGAAGAGGTATGTGTCTCTGGATCGTTCATATTCTCTGCAGTCAGAGAAGAGTTTGGATGCTACAAGTTTGCAGATAGGGAGGATCTTCCGTCACTTATGGTCCCAAATGCGGTCTAACAATGATGTTGTGTGTTACTGTTGCTTCATTCTTGTCTTTCTAAGGAACTTCAGTTTGCTTTCATTGGTGTATCTTGCAGCTCTTTTCTTGTATGCTCTATGTGTGCATACCGGACCAAGTAGCATCTTCTGGGTAATTATGCTAATTTACACGGAAATTCATATTTTGGTTCAGTATTTATACCAAATTATTATCCAGCACTGTGGGTTAAGTATTGATTCAGACCTGCTTCGTGCATTAGGATTCCCTACTGATAAAATCACATCTTTCTTTGTTATCAATTCATTGCCTCTTTTTCTGCTCTACCTATTCACCCTCTTACAGAGCTCGATAACTGCAAAAGATAGTGAATGGCTACCCTCTACAGACTTCAGTTCATGTAGGAGGAGTGGTCTCTATAGGGAAGAGGTTCTTGAGAATTATAATTGGAGTAAGAAGGTGCAGGAGCTGCTTCAAGTAATCATAAATATGGTGAAATTGATAATCAGAAGATTCTTCAGGTACTGGAAATCACTGACACAGGAAGCAGAATCTCCTCCTTACTTTATTCAGTTGTCCATGGATGTTCATTCATGGCCAGAAGATGGGATTCCGCCAGGGAGGATTGAGTCTGGAATAAACCAAGTGCTTAAAATTGTTCATGATGAGAGATGCAAGGAAAGAAACCATAATCTTTGCCCTTTGCTTGTAGGGTTCATGTTCAGAGCATTGAAAGAAGGCAGGAAAACCCAAACGTTGCATTGGTTGTTTTGAAGGTGGTGTATGCCTCACCTTTGACCGGATGTGCTTCAGCAGAATGGTACAGATCATTGACTCCTGCAGCTGATGTAGCAAAAGAAATTGGTAAAGCACAAAGTGCTGGGCTTATGGAACAAATAAGATTTCCGTACCCAATACTCTCTGTAATTGGGGGAGGCAAAAGAGAAATTGATCTATATGCCTACATTTTTGGTGCAGATTTGACTGTGTTTTTTCTAGTTTCCATTTTTTACCATTCTATCGTAAAAAATAAGAGTGAATTTCTTGATGTTTATCAGCTTGAAGACCAGTTTCCGAAGGAAATTGTATTTAACTTAATGGTAAGTCAGTCCCTTCTTTATCTTGAGAAGTGATGGTGATTTGGTCATCCTTTACTTGCATTATGGGCTAGTGTGGCTTGTGTCTTCCACTTTATATAGTAGTTTAACTGGATTAAATGTTTTCTTCATGCAGATCATCTTCTTTCTGATTGTTCTTGACCGCATGATTTACCTTTGCTCATTTGCCACAGGAAAAGTGATTTTCTACCTTTTCAACCTCATTCTCTTTACATATTCAGTCACTGAGTATGCTTGGAACATGGTGCCTTTCAAGCAACATGTGGGAGGTTAACTCTTTGTGCTATATTTCTTGCAAAAGCAGTTTCTCTAGCATTACTAGCAATACAAATCCGTTATGGGATTCCTCACAAAAACACCTTGTATCAGCAGTTCTTGACAAGTGAAGTTTCGCAAATTAATTACTTTGGTTATAGACTCTACCGTGCCCTACCATTCCTGTATGAACTGAAATGTGTACTTGATTGGTCATGCACATCCATGTCTTTGACCATATATGATTGGCTGAAGGTAAGTGAAAATATTATCTAGTAATAATATTACACTAAAAGTTACTTTGTGTTTTTTACCTTAACCTCTGGAAGCCATGCAATTATCCACTACCACAGTTTTCGTCTCCTGTATTATATTGTTCTTTTTGTTGTAAATTGTTGTTTTTGTTTTTAGCTAGTTAGGGAATAGAAAATTCAGAAAAAGTAGAATACTACAAGAGTGTTGCAATAATAGAAAGTTTAAAGCTACTGCATCTGGTCAACAATTTTGGGTGAATAAATATTTCAGTTGAATGACAATGGCCCTGATGGATGTATGTTTGTTGGGTGTGGCTTTCGGGTGGTGTCAACTTTGAATTAGCTTAAATAGACCAGTGTCAACTTTTCTTTGTTAGTTGACCTCTGTCTTCTAGATAATTAGGATCTAAAGGATCCTTCTTATTTAATCTGAAAAAATCATTGAGCCCCAACTACTCGGTTGGGCAACAAAAGACTGTCTTCTTTGGGTTTAAAAGTATTGCACAATGTCAAGTATAGTGTTTTATATGGCTACTCATACCATAATTGGGGACTCTATAGCTTGAGCTCTGTTGAATTATCTAATATGATATCATAACCAAGTTCTTATCTTTTCCTTTATTTTTTAACCCCTATTTTGGTTCAGTTTCATGCCAGGCCTATTCAGTTACAGCATTTTTTTTGGACTTGCACGTGAAGGGGAAGTGTTAAACTATTCCATATTTCTCAAAAATAAACATTTGATTTGATACTTATTCTAAAAAATTGACTTAAAAACTTTGGGGTTCAATTTCCTGATAATCTGTACTTCCCTTTCTGATGTTTTCTTCTTTTTTTTCAACCAATTCCTTACTGAAGTTAAAACCAACTTCATCCAGACTCCAGACTTCCAATTCAAATCAAATTTGTTCCAGTCAGTGCTTTTACAATGTTTTTTGTCCAACTTCTGACCATCCAAGGAGATTTATCTTGCTTTCAATTGGTTTCATCCTCAACCCCCTCCATCCTCCCCACCCACGCCCCTGTACCTTTTTTCCTCTAAGCACACACCAAATGAGGGGGGACAGTGGTCGGGAAAGAAAGAAAGAAGCCTAAGGGTAAACTAATTAGAAATTGTTACATGAGTCTGCATCAATAGGATCAGAAGAGTATCATTGGTAAATATGTGTTGCTTAATAGTGGTGTAATGTCTTAACTGCTTAAAATGGATTGCTGGGTCTCTCTGTCATTACTTTGTTGAGTTCCCCATATAGAGATCCATCCTGTAGCAGCATCATTCATCATTGACTTACATGAAATTCAAGATGACTTTGTGATTAGAACATTCAAGAACTTGCAATTTTGTTAATGGAGTATTCTTGTCATCAAGTAAATAATCATTTGCTTGTTAGGTTTTTTGCTTTTAGCAATAGCAGTTTGATTGGACTATTTTCTTGCTAAGTTGTGAAACTGATATACTGCTTTATTCTTAGCTGGAGGACATACATGCAAGTTTGTACCTTCTCAAATGCAATGCCGTCTTGAACAGGGCTAAGCACAAACAAGGACAGAAGCAAACAAAAATGACCAAATGTTGCAATGGGATATGTTTATTCTTCATTTTAATTTGCGTTATCTGGGCTCCTATGCTGGTAAGAAACTTCAAAAGAAGAAAGTAAAGTTAGTATAACAAAACTTTTATGCTAAGTTCTCTTGGGTATATCTCTGCTACCCTTTCTTTATTATTATTTCAATATTTATCTTTTGGTTGGAATACATATCCAGAATCAGTGGCAATTATTTTTTCTTTTAATTTCTATAATTATTGAGAAAGAAATTGAGCTTGCAAGGTCTGGGGTATGTTTTTTTAAAAGAACTAAACTTCTGGAACTTGCAATGGCTAAGACAATTGTTATTGTTTATGTTTGAATACCTTTAGCTCGTTCACAAGGTTCTAAAATATATATGCCTGTCTTTTGATTTACCTCTTAGTAGATGAAGCATGAATGTTTGTTATCTAACCCACGGACATTTTGTTATATCCTTTCCTTTACAGATGTATAGCAGCGGTAATTCGACAAACATGGCAAACGCTATTAAAGATGCCAATGTTCAAATTGATATTAAAGACCACTGGTGGTAGGTTGACATTATATCAAACTACTCTCTGTGAAAAAACCCCATGGGATATGCTCAGTGTCACAGGCCGACTTTCTTTTAGTCAAGATTCGCGTCTGTGCAGCACTTACTAGCACATTCCAACTAGCAAGTCAGCCTAAACGAGTTTTCACATAGCAAACTCAAGCGGGTTATTTGTTTACAAAAATATATCAACAGTAGAGAATAAGCGGAAACAAGCCATTATCATAATATAACATAATCAGATATTTTATTGATAAACTATACACAAGCATACAAGCCAACAATGGCGTACAAACATTGAATAAGTAAGCGTTTCTACATATTAAGACAATACAAATAAGCTAGACTAATCCATGCAAATAGCACATTTCTATTTACCCAAAGACGGAGGAGTACACAGCAATGCTCCCGGAGTGCTGATAGATAAGGCCCTTCTGAGACATCTAGCCATCCCTCCCTAAAGAGGGTTTTAAGACATTGCTCGGGTGGCACGAAAAGACATAACCCATGTCTCAATTGTCACACCCTTAAATAGTGCCTACAATGACCACCCTCAAGCCACAATGAACACCCTCAAGCCACAATGATGCCTCCCGACTTGTGGCCATGGGCTTACTAACTAGCCCTGGACAAGCAAATGCATGAGGCCCTTACACTCAGCTCTAATAATAATCTTGATCTCCCGCATTATTTGGATACATACAATACAAATGATATTCAGTCAATTTGCTGCCAAGCAGATGCAAGTGTTTTGTGGCTTGTTCCTGGTGTGGTTCAGACCAGATTCATCCAGTCCCTAGGCTTGAATAAGGACATGGGTATTAGTTTTACTTGGGTACTTACCAGGGATCGACCTAAAGGCAAGGAAGTGGTGAAGTATGAAAAACCTCTGGCTCGTGAGGATCTTCCAAGCCCATCAGATGTCAAAAATGTCCTTAATGGTTCTACTAACAGCTTTAGGATACGTAATCTTTATCCAAGATATTTCCATGTTACTGGTTCTGGTGATGTCAGACCTTTTGAACAAGAGGTACAACTCTTTTTGTCGCTCTCTTCCCCTCTCTTATTTATTGTTGTCTGATGCTTTATAACAATTACTATGGTTAAGCTATCATAATGTTGCTGAACGTAAATTTCAATTTTTAAGGTGTTTTCTGCGGTAACAGTTATTTATCTCTAAAAATTTACTGGAAAAACTTCTTGATGATTAATGCAAATAATATTTTCAAGCTATTAACTTTTCACCAAGGGGGAAAAGAGATGAATTACACTAAAATGGGTGCACAGAGGTTACTATATGGTGTACCAGCTATCATAACCATAAATGATGTTATATGTGACCTCAGGTTAGATATTCATGCTGAACAGCACATTATTATCTTACAGGTCAATGTAGTTAGTGCGGATCTTGTTATGAATCGTGCAGATTCTGGGTGGTGGTCCTTCCATGATATCAATGCATCTGACATAAAAGGCTGTGGAGATCTTACAGGACCAACGGCGGTCATATTGTCGGAGGAAACACCACCATGTAAGTTTAGAGAATATTTTGTCATGCTGGCGTTGATTGCATGCTCTTATGATTGATCTTTCATACAATCATTAATATGATGATAATACTTCAGAGGGAATTCTTGGCAGACACTCTAAGGAAGTTCAGCATTTGGGGTCTCTACATAACCTTTGTACTTGCAGTTGGTCGTTTTATCAGACTTCAGTACTCTGATTTAAGAATGAGAATTCCTTTGAACCTACCTTCTTGTGACAGGTAAATGCTTATTTATTTCGAGGCCCTTCCATTTTTATTTGCGAAATAGAGGATGTAGTATAATAATAAAATAAAAACAGAATAATAAATACACAGTTTGGATGATTCCAGTGCTGATGGCACTGACTTCATCAACTTACAGGATCAGAAGAAAGAATGGCATTATGTTGGTTTTATTTGGTTTAACATGACCTTTAGCTGTATCATCCTGCTGTTTTTGTTTATGCTATAAGCCCAGACAGGATATGGAACATTTCAAGTAGGGGTTTTGTAATTTGCCCCCATGTTCCTTTTGCATAAAGATAAGTGCAGTGGTAGAAAAACTGTTATTGGCTCCACTTTCCGTTACAAATCAATATATTGTTCTATGTTTTTTACGCAGGTTGATAGCCATCTGTGAGGATATATAGGCAGCTAGAGCAGAGGGTGAGCATGAAGTTGAGGAGATCCTTTACTGAATCCTGGTGAAAATTTATCGGTCACCTCACATGTTGCTTGAGTACACGAAGCCAGACTAGGTTGTCAAAGCTGAATGCCAATTTAGGGTTGGTAGAATTTCACAAGGTTTGTGCTGATGAAAAACCTGACCTACACTCACTTGTACTGAAATATATTTGTACAGAATCTGTTATTGGGTTTTAAGAGCATGGTGTAATGCATACAGATGGGATCCATTTCAACAAAATTGAACAGAGCCGTTTTCGTAAATGAAAACATACAAAAGAGAATTCCAGACACATCCATCTCCGTTGCTAGCTTTGTTTTCGTTGTTTTCTTTCAAATAAATACAAAAGAGAATTCCTGACACGTACTAAAAATTCAAATGCAATTATATAAAATTCAATAACAATAAGATTTAGTACTGTTGTTAAACATTTAAATTGCACCATTCAATTATCTAAATAGAAATCAAATAGCACTATAATCAACTTGGAGCTTTTGCTTTTCTGGATTTTTATTTAACAGCCCCACTTGATGCTTTCGTTGGATGAAGAAGTAACAGCCAAAGTATAATATCTTTCTTATTGGATTTGACAGCAATTTGCTGCTGAAAAATGTTTAAATTTCTGTGCCTCTGCCTGTTCTGTTAAATTCAGCGTCAAAATATGACAGGACAGCTTCCTCGGGAGCTGGTTTTAATTTTGCAGGCATTTCTCAGAACTATTTTATGCTAACCATTCAACCAATCATGACAAGGCTACAAAATGCAACCATTACAACAAATCTAACAGCGACTAACACCACAGAGTCAACAACAACAATAGCTACTCCACGGGAACATAGTTCACAAAACAAAAGACAAATGTAACCGGGAAAAATTATCACCATACATTTTAGCTACACCTCAGGGCAATAGTTGTCAAATGCACAACTGCTTTCCGATAATTGACCAGAGCCGACAACAAAAACGAAATGCAGGTTGGGTCAAGCGTACCATCCACAAGTCAACTGAGTCTCAATCCAATCAAAACTAGTCAGGACCAGCTACATGACAGCTCAATTGCCTCAAATCCCAATTTACAACAAAAATAACTTCTAAGTTACATGACCCATGAACAAATTAGCTTAGGGCAGTTGAAAGTTAATCCTTTTCTGTTCCAGTTCCACCTCCAGCAACAGCCTTCAATGTTTTAAGTTTCTTTTTACTATCGCCAGTGGCAGAACCCTTTTTGACAACATCCTCAGGAATAGTATCATTCATTACCTTTGGAACTGTAAAAGTGAAGTCTGAAAGGGATACATCACCGTATTCAGGATTTGCTGAAAGAAATGATGCTACTTCATTACGAGTTCTTAGTTTCTTCCCTGTTCGGGTAATATAGTAAGCATCCATTTTAGAGAAATCTTTTCGGAGCACTAAGCTTCTCTTAAAACCTTCAGGAGTCTTAGGGATGCCAGGCCTGTCAATAACCCAGACTCGAGAGGCATCATACTCAATATCAGCAGGATCCTGGCAAGAAGCACCTGGTTTACTATCACAAACAAAAGGTTTCTGTGTGATTTTACTTCTAATTTCTTCATATTCTTCTGGTGTAGTAATCACCCTCCATTTAAAGCATTTTTCACATTGTGCAGCATATGTGTCAATTGACCTAATTGCCTCCCCTGCACGTGATTTCTGTCATGAGAATTCAACAGTAGTCAGTTAAATTGCTTAAGAAATTACAAAATATTTCTTAACCAGTAGAATGATCCAGTTATGGAAAGGCACATTCATTCTTGTGTTTTTCCCAAACAGCACCTAATGAACAAATGAAAAGGCAACTAAAGGATTTGAACTGCAAAGCCATAAAACATAGAAAGTTCTAAATAAATTTTGAGCTATGATTCACTTTTTCTTCTCTCTCTCTCTCTCAAGTCATCGAACTACATTAAAATCTTAATCAAAATGAAGTAAACAAACACCAGTCATCAAGGCAAAAATGATTCTATCCCATCAAGCAATTCTCATTAGCACTGCCCTACTAAGTTGTTTACATGGTTGATTCCTCGTGATTAGAACAATAAGAAAAATAAAACAAGGCATTTAAAGTCGCAGTCCAAGGCATAACTACCCATCCAAATTTTTTAGTTTTACTTCATGAAATATCTGAGTCATTTCAACCATGCAACCATAAGTCTACTAGAAGAAATGGGTCTTAGCTCTGTGTTTGACAATAATCTATAAATCATCATGCTAAAGGGAAAAAGGAAACAAATTTACAACATTATTCTAACTGCATACTTTTGCCTCTCTCGTAACAAGCAAGGGAAGCAAGTATATTTTAGTATAACAAATCATTTCTATTCCATACACAAGTAGGATTGCTGACGTATCAGGTCAAATTTTATAGGTTTAACAGGAGGAGGAGAGAAGTTTGTCATTTACTAAAGTTGGCAAATTTTGTGCTCCAATACAAATGACAGAATAATATGTTACTTGTGCATTTTACAATTTAAATTGGTAAAAAATTCCAAGTTCCAATTTTACCACGACATAGAATAGATGATTAGTATGCATTAGCTCATTACCTAATGACAGGTATATTAAACAAAATGACACTTGAAAAATGATCCGCATACATATATTTAGCGCTGTAACTTAATGCTTCAACAAATGGCCTAACATATTTATTTCTCTCATATCCTTAATAGCAAGTCAGTTATACCTACAAACAAAATGGAAACCAAACATTTTGTGGTCCAGAAATACTGAATCTCGTCTAAGTTCATTAGGCAGGACATTCTAACCCTTCTCAAAGGATTCCATCCACAAGTGCAAAGTTTATGGCTGACTGATATTGCTCATCATCATTTAGCTATTGCATTTATTTTTCTCATTGCTGGTCATATGGACATAATTAATTTCGGTTTTAATACATTATCACAACTAAAAACTAAAGCCTAGACCCACTAGCATAAGCAGCATTCCTAACCAAATCTTTTAAATTTGCGATAAGACCGATGAACAGTTTTTATAAAACCTGGTCTCGTGTCAACTGCAACAAACGAGTGCAAGACAAATTTAGAACGCAATCCAAGATCAAATTGAACAACATACCTAGCTACCAAAAACCCCCCACATTCATCATTGTAACGCACAATTTCTAACTGGTTGATAGCCCAGAAAATAAACAAACCCCAATGAAAATAAAAATAAAACTTCATAACGCATACATGGTGGTTTTGCTTTATAACAAAAAGACAAGTTGGGCCAATCGTTTTTCTCAACTGACGAGACCCACAACAAATGACACCAAATAACAACAATAGATTCTCGATTTTCTTCCGTTTCCTACCCTACGCTACAATTTCTCGGCAACCAATCACGGTTCAAGCTAAATAATCAACAGATAAATAAAATATAATTAATAATTACAAAATTAACAAATCAGTTACAAACTCCATCTCCGTACTAAAATCTCGTAACCGTTAATTCTTTAAAAAATTAATTAATTGAAAAATATATCGTACCTTCGACGCCGTTTTAGGTGTTCCATGTTTGCCTTCCATTTCTCTCTCTCCCGCTTCTCTAGAACCTACCTTTCCTTGCTTTTATCTTTTCTTAATTTTCCCCCTTTTTTTTAATTTTCCAAAAAGGGACTGACACGTGGCGATAAATGATGAATCGGTTACGATTGGGGTTATAGAAACTACCTGCACGTCCTCACCTGGCTGTCGGTTAGTGTAAGAACAAGAAAAATTTGGACATTTTTTGTGGGTCCACTTAGAGGGGCATCTCACGTGTCATGGATTTTTACAACTCAGATCCATGTGGGGCCCACAGAGATCTCTTAGGATTAGAATTATGAAAGTAATTTTTTTTTTTTTTTAAGGTTAAAATAATCGGATAATACGATTAATTACTCTCAATTATTAATAATTTTCATCTTCAACTGTTTTATTATGATTAAAAGCCTAAGCCTTTAAGTAATTATATTTAATTCCTTATTTATTTATTTATTTGTGCTTCACAAAAATCAAATATAAAATTTTGTCACCTCATAAGGAATTGAAAATTTCTTTAACTTCAAATCTTGTGAATTACTATAATAAATTTTAATGCTTAAATTAATTAATATCATTTTTTATAAGATTGAAATTTTAATATAAAATAATTTCTAAATATATATTTATATGGAGGGTGGCAAATTCAGTTTGATTTTGTGTAGAATCTAAATGATTTAATTTTTGAAAAATTAAATCAAACTTAATTGGTTTTAAGTATAAAATTGAACTAAAATTAAATTGAACGGTTCGATTTGATTTCGATTCATTTTTTTAGTAAGAATGATTTTATCTAAATATTTTAAATAATTTGAATGATATTTTTTATATTTTATCATTGCTTATAACTAATGAACACGTATCTAACCGATAAAATTTTAAATTTTGATTTGATTTGATTTTAAATTTTGATGATTCAAAAAAAAATCTAACTAAAATTTTCAATTTTTAATTTATATAATCGAGATTATCTAATATTAAATTGCACGGATATATTTGATTTGATTATATTGATTTGGTTTGGTTCAGTTTAATTTAGTTAAGGTTGGTTCACTAATTTTTACTTACTTTTATTCACACGACTAATGATGTTCAATATTATAATCAAGTAAAAATAATTTTAATATATTTATTTAAAATTTTATTTTAAATTATTAATGTTAAAAAAATTAATTATCATAAATTATCATTAAATACGATTTACTTTTTATTTACATATTTAATTATTTTTTACCTTGCATGTATTCCTCGCATTTTTAAGTTGTTTCATTCAATGAAAAATATTAATTACTTTCTATTTTTAATAAAATAAACTAATAATAATATATTATCATATGTCACTTTTCACTCACTATTATATGCATATATAATCTATCTATAAATACCATTCCGCGCATTCTAACAATGTATAATTTAATTTTCTCTCTATTATTTTAATACTTTTAAGTTTCTCTCTATCGAATGTTAGTATATTTAGTTTTCTCTCTGTCATCTTAGTATTTTAACATTACTAATATAATTTAAAATTGATTTCTCAAAGTATTTTTTTGTCGACAAATTTAGTTAATTTTGGATCTCCGTCAACTTAATATTTCAATATTGTTAATATCATTTGAAGCTAATTTATCAAAGCATTTTATGTCGAAATATTAGGTTAATCTTGGATCTCTATCAACTTAGTATTTCAATATTGTCAATATCAGTCAAAGCTAATTTCTCAAAGCATTTTTTGTCGAGATATTTGGCTAATCTTGCATCGTAACTATGACGGTTAGTGTTTAATAATTTCTCGCTTAGTATTTATTTTTTTAAATTTTTGTTATTTACAAGTATCATTTTTTTTATTTGAAGACTTTGAATATTTGATTTTGATGTTGTCTAATAGTGATAAGGGCTTGATTTTTAAAAAATTATGTTTTTTTTGGTATATAATGATTATTCCTTTTCTAATTATGGTGGTTTAATTTATTATTGCTTAGTGGATATTATAATGTATCTTGTTATGCTAAAAATCAATATATAAATCATTTGTGTTTTATTTAATTATAGTTAAGAGAAATAAATAAATGCTATTTTTTATGATGTTTATTGTTTTATTAATTTTAAGTGAATATTCATTCAATAAGTCTCTAATATATATATATATATATTATTGTTGCTTATTCTCAATATCATATTCCAAATCTTATTTTTAAATTGAGTATTTTTTGTGGTATGTTTTATTCCGCAAAATCGCTAAAAAATGTATTTTATTTTTTAAGTTTGATGCAATTGTTCTTGTTTTGTTTTTATTTATTTGTAATAAAAAGCGCATTGCTATTATTAATCTAATTTATTGATTTTGATTATAGGGAAAGAAAAATAAAAGATCCGACAATGTTAGGCTTGTTCCGGCACTTCTTTCGGAATTATCAGAATTCATTCATCAAAAAATAAAAATTGAGGTAAATTTCCTTAAAATTTATATGCATATAATTGGTTATAGTACAATTTCGTGTTCAAATTATACACACACATATGTACATATATATATATATATATA
>JAXCLQ010000001.1:21439313-21457550 GCA_035584115.1 Cedrela odorata | reverse complement strand
GCTGTCGACGTTTTTTTCTTAATCGTCGCGAATTTTAAATGGGTAATTGGTTGGTTAGTCGTCCGTCCGCACTTTGTTAAAACAAATGGCTCCACATCTAAGAGTGTTGAGCACATCCACATGATACAATCCATTTAAAGCATCATCAGAAAGAAAAGGATCTTGAAGATTCTTTAACTTTCATTCTTTCCTTTTTCAAGAAGGAATATGATTTGGGAACTTATATTTAAGTGATTGGATATCCTAAAATAGGTAACTCTTCATTGCCTGGTCCCAATCAAAGTTATTAACTGCTGATTCTGGCAAGTTCTGGTTATGAGCAATATGAAAACACAATCAATGATTTTGTTTTGTGTATCACCTTCAGTTTGACCCTGCTGCTTTACATACTGTGTGGCCATCTGTTTTGGCTCATTTGTTAATGAACTCACACCCCACATACTCAAAAAAATGTTTCTCAGTGCTCACAATCCCAATAAGATTAACTAGCTAGTTATATCAATGAATGCAAACTAATGTTTATAATTTCAACCGCCAGTCTTTTAGACACGATCCGTTTGGCTGACTGCTTGTGCTAATCCTCGTTTGATTGTTGTAGGGATTTAGAAAGCGGCTAATAAATTGAATGCTTTCTAAAGATTGAGATTTAACATATATAAAATTGTAGATGCAGAAAAAATCATTTTTTGAACTTTGTGCACTAGCAATGATCTTCTTATTTTTTTCTTATCTGCTAACTTTGAACTGCACTCACAATCAAAGACTATGGAAGTAAAAAATAGGTTGTTCGGCGAAAACCTTTTTATGCTTATATTATGGTTTTATTTTATAATATAAAAAAAAAGAGCTAAGGAGAATATAAGATTTTTCTAACAAAGTTACATCATCATACGTATTTAGTAGTCATTAATCTCCTTTTATAGGCGTTAATCTCTTAAACTTTGTAGAATTCTATAAAATTTGGAAATAATAATCCAGGTAGTATTTTAATTTCAAAAATCACAAGAATTCCATTTTGTAAGTATCGGCATTTTGGAATTTGTGGGATTGTGAGCCATTCTTGCAGTGTATGTCTATTAAGTTAAGAATTCTTATTATAGAATAATCCGGAGAAAACTTAGGAAAAAAATGAATCCTTCACAGATACGTAACTATAGTGAGGTCTCGAGAGTTTTTGTTTGAGACTTCTTTATCCATTTGAGATAAGTTTATGTGTTGCATGTCTGAGTCATTTATAAGTTGTGGCTGAAACCGTTATAAGCTGTGGTTAAGACCTTTATAAGTTGGTCTCGAAATGAAGTTCTGACCCAAGATCTTTGACATGACTTTAAGGGATCTCGGCTCTTACTACTCTTGAGATCCTTGTTATCCTCTGGATATTTCTTTTTAGATCAAGCTAGGCCTCGGGATATTCCTCTATTCTTAATGTAACTCTATCCTAGGCTCATGGCTCATTGGATTTTACTTAGACTTTAAATTATATCCCCAACATCAAGCCCTTTAGTTTTAGTCAAATAGTGATTATTTAGCAAAAACTAAAAAGTTGTGATTTGAAAAGACGTGCCCATGCGTAAAGTTTTAATATTAACTTTGAAATCTGTAAACCTTCATCTATGTGGCAACTTTTAATTGGCTTATCATTTCGGGTTCCAAAAAAGCCAGTGCAGAACCTTCTTGATGTGCTGAGGCAGTTGGTAAAAGGGTAAAAAGGCTACAAGTGTCTCTTAAGCCCATGAGATTGAGGTTGGGCCTTCGGCTCTTAGGGACATAGCTGAGACATTTGCTCTTTGAGACGTTGCTGTCATCGACCCCTACTGAAGGAGTTGGGGCTCAAGGTGAAATGCAAGAGGAAGGTTATTGTGGTGGATGAGGATGATGGGCTGAGGCAAAAAGAAAGGGATGCCGGCTCGAAAAACTGGTGGTAACATTGTCATACCTCATATTTTCCCAGATGATCTTTCTACTAAGGTGGTTGAGTTAGGTAAGTTGACCTTTATTTTGCTTTTCAGGGAATAAAATATTCTTGTTTTTTTTCTAACATCTTGTTATTTGAATAATTTGCTTAGATGTAATATGTTGTTGTTGTCTACCGAGACGTTGTGAATGCTGTCTCCATGGGTCCAGCAGTTGCAGAGATTGTCTGGTTGGAGTAGAAGGCCGAGGAAGCAGAAAGAAACTTAGCCATAGAGCAAACTCAGCTTGAGGTTGAGAAGGAGAAATAGGCTCGAGAAATGAAGTAGCTTCAAATTAGAGTGGTTACTGCTGAATCTTCCTAGGCAAGGTACAGCAGGAGAATAAACACCCTTGAATATGATCTGAATGAGTCCAAGACAGAATGTCAAAGGCTTCGTCAAGGTTGAGAAGAAGAGGTTTGTGTTCCTGTGAGACGTTCCAAAATCGGTATCTAGGCTTGAATCTGATTTTGCTATATGAGACTTTGTGACATGTGCATCCACCCTTAGAGAAAACTCCTCGGATAGCATCTACTATGAAAGAGTCCCTTCATAACTTCGAGATTTCTCATGTTCCTCCTGCTAATCAGACTGACGCTCCAACTAATCCACCAATCTCCCTAGCTGACTCGAGAAAATTAAATTGTGTGATCCTTTTTGTTGCTTTGCCTCCTTTCATTCTTCATACTCGACACTTTGCATAATTTATAAAACCCAACTTTTGTCAGAGAATGCTCTAAAAAACCAGAACTAAATTGAGAGCATGAAATTTGTATTACTAAAATCAATCTTCTAGTCTTCTCTTTTTGGAGATTGTATTTTCAAGCAAGAACCATATTGACCACTGATATGTTTTAACTTCCAAGCTTTAATGGATTTTAAATATTATTATCATGACTGGAATATTTTCGCTGCAGTCATCTGGGAACTATTCCGCTGAGGTCGCACTCAAGGCTTGTTCGAGCTGTAGACCATATTATTTCAAAGGTATATGTGATAAGCTAACATCTGGAAATTGTGTTACCCATTTGTGGGCTTCGGGAGGAAATTACTTTTGGACATTTGAAAGTAGTTCTCCGAGAACCTCTTTTACTCTTATGCTCTTTGAGATCGTACTCAGCGTTTGTTTGAGCTAAGGATACTATTAACCCGGGATAAATAATAAGCTGACGTCTAGGAACCGTGTCACCCATACTTGGGTTTCAGGAGGAGATTGTCCTGAGATGTTTGAAAGTAGTCCTCCGAGAACCTTTTTTGCTCTTATGCTCTCTATGACCGTACTTAGGGCTTATTTGAGCTGAGAATATTATTACATCAAGATAAATGATAAGCTAACGTCTAAGAACCGTGTCACCCATACTTAGGCTTCGGAAAGAGATTACCTCGAGATGTTTTAAGATAGACCTCAGGAACTATACCGCTCAGATTTGGATTTTTGGATAACCCTTAAGTGAATAAATGATCGGCTTCAAGAACCATACCACCTTGACGAGAAACCCCATTGAACACGAAGCTAAAGAAACCCCACAAAAGAGAAACTAAGCCTGAAAACCTCGAATTGTGATTTTGTAAGAACAAAATCCTTCCAATATCTACTCAAACCCCCAAGGAACCTGCCCTTGAAAACCACTGTAGAATCCCAATAGTCTTTTTCTAGTAAGAACGCCACAAAAGTCGCTACTCCTTTGATAAATTATTTGTTCAATCACTGAACAAGAAGAATCACTCTTCTCACAACACACGAATTTACTTGAAATCAAATTTTAATCATTTTTTTCCATTAATGACATATAATGTGTTTAAATAGTTTTTCACAAGAAACCTTAATACTATCCTTATACTAATAGGGATGCATATTCTATTTGAACTAAAACTCCACTAATAGGATGCAAAAACTAAAATAACCCCTAAACCAAAAAAGAAAAACCTAATTTCGTGCATGGGCTTTTAAAACATAATATTAAAGTTCAGTCCATGACATCAAAATATGAAATAACTTAAAACTGAAAACATAAAATATAGATTGGGCTCTTCCTCACAACTGGGCTTGATTTTCTAATATTTGGGTTAAATGAATCAGTCTAGGACCCTCCTCTATGAAGTCCATATGCTGCATGTCTACTCCTCCCATCTACTTAGTACATTCGGTCATCATATGCTGGGCTAGGCCTGCCATTGTCTTTTTAATCTTCTTTGCTCTTTGTCTTGTAATAGGCCCAACTGGAACATGTAATGGACCACTTCTTTTCACCGTATCTCGTCTCTCCTTAGATTCTTCTTATGCTGTCTGGATCATATCACACCTAGATTTGAGTTTTTGAAAAATATTACCCTGATGTGAATAAGAAATAAGCCTTAAGAACCATATAACCCATATCAAGCTTATGGATAATATTACTTCGAGGAGAATAACAGATAGGTCTCGAAAACCATACTACCCAAATTCGAGTTTTTGGATAATATACCCCAAGGAGAAAAAGATATCGGTTTTGGGAACCATACCACCCAAATTCGAGATTTTAAAAAATATTACCCTGAGGTAAATAAGAGATAGGCATCGGGAACCACCCAGATTTAGGCTTATGGATAATATTACTCTGAGGAGAATAAGATATAGGTTTCGGGAACTATACCACCCAAATTTAAGTTTTTGGATAACATTACCCTGAGGAGAATAAGAGATAGACCTCGGGAACCATATCACTCAGATTCGACTTATGAATAATATTACCCCGAAGTAAATAAAATATGGGCCTCGGAAACCATACCACTCAGATTTAGGTTTTTGGATAATATTATCCCGAGGAGTATGAGAAATAGACATCTAGAAACCAGGTCACCTTTACTTGGGTTTGGGGATGATACTACCCAAGATGTTTGAGATGTGAATTTCTAGGGATCACATTATTCTTTTATGTCTTGAGATTAAGTCTTATACTCTTTCAAATAGTTGGTGACATTGTCTTGCACTTTGTGTTTTTTTTACCCTTTAGTTGGGAAATAATTAGAAACTTTTCTTTTTCCTTTTCCACTACAATATACCTCTTCCTGGTGATATTTTGTCAGAGACTAGTTTCGTAATTCTTGATATATCGGACACTTGAAATACTGTTTTCTATTACTTCTGTTAGTATGGGTTTGAAACTTTTTTTATTATTATTATTATCAGCTAATCGCTTAATCAACTATGCAATTTCTGTGACTCCTGGGTTGTGGTTGATTATCATCATTTTGATTAACCGTCGCTATCTTCTCAAGGGGTTTGTCACTGAAATTTTCCTTTGTCGTTGTTCGATTTCTTGTTGCATAAGTTCGCGTAGTTGTCATGATCTTTTTTTCTGTTATTTCTGACTTTTTGTTCAGATTCTCACAAACGGCGCCAGAGGTTGATGTAGAAAAAACATTCCTTGGACTCTGTGCACCAATAACAATCTTCTTCTTTTTTTCTTGTCTATTAGCTTTGACTTGCGCTCACAATCAAAGGCTATAGTGGTAAAAAGTCAGTTGTCTGGTGAAAATCCTTTGATGCTTAAGTCAGAGTTTTATTTTATAATGTGAGAGAAAAAGAGAACTAAGGAGAATATAAGATTCTTCTAACAGAGTTACATTATCATGCATACCTGGTAGCCATTAACCTCCTTTTATAGGTGTGAGTCTCTCAAGCTTGGTAAAATTCTATAAAATCTGGAAATAATAATCTTAATAGTATTTAATTCTAAAAATTATAAGAATTCTATGTTGTAAGCATCGGCTTTTCGAAATTTGTAGGATCTTGAGCCCTTCTTGTAGAGTATGATTATTAAGCTAAAAATTCTTATTATGAAATAATCCGAAGATAATTTAGGAAGGAAACGAATTCTTCACAGATACGTAACTGTAGTGAGGTCTTAGGAGTCTTTGTTTGAGACTTTTTTTTATCTATTTGAGATGAGTTTAGATGTTACATGTTTGAGACATTTATAAGCTGTGACTGAGACCTTTATAAGCTGTGGCCGAAACCTTTATAAAGTGACCTCGGAATGAGGTTCTGACTTGAAATATTTGACATGACCTTAAGAGGTCTGGGCTCTTACTACTCTTGAAGTCTTTGTTATCTCTTGAATATTTCTTTTTAGATCAGGCCAAATTTCGAAATATTCCTCTATTTTTAATGAAATCTCAAAATATTCCTCTATTTTTAATGAAACTTTGTTATTGAGTCATGGCTCATTGGATTTTATTTAGATTTTAAATTATATCCCAATCAACAATATTAATATGCAATTAAAGAAGTGTGTTTGCTAGCAATGAAAATATCTTTTAGAAAGATAATGCAAATTTGCTACTGCTAGGTCATACCCACATATCATATCATATGGTTGAGATTCCCACAACATTATATATAGTCAAAGATCATATTAATATATATGCTAGCTACAGAATTTCCATGTCAAGTCTAAACTGGGAAACTTGGATATTCTTTCAATCTTTCTTTGCCCAAATAGTAAATTCCAAAGTTAGATAATTGGAAGAGAAACTCCAACAACCACAACTCAAGAATCTCAACTTAAGCTGGAAACCAGTGAAGAAAGGCTGTCATTTAATTTACTGAGGTTTCATATATATATATATATATATATATACACACACACACATATATATATATATATATATACACACACACATATATATATATATATACACACACACATATATATATATATATACACACACACATATATATATATATGTAAGAGCATACCTATGCATTTGGCATCTCCCTTGTGCCAGCAAATCCTGCCAAACCTACATATTTATACCTTTATAAACTTTAATTCTTTATTTCTTTTGTAAATCACATCCAATACTTAAGCAAATCACAGATCCCATTCCTACTTTAACTCTTAAAAGAGCTATTTATTATTTAAACTTACCAGTGCACTGTGACAACTTTTTGACGTCTGCTTATTTTATTTTTTTCAGTCATTTTTAATATACCTGTTATGCTAGCTAAGGTAAGCTCTGTGGGGATGGGGGGGACCTGAGGGTGCTTTCAGATTATTGGTTTCCTGAACCTGAAGGATTCCAAGCTAAAAAGTCCTTAAATCTTTTAGTTTAATGTTTTTCTATTGCATTAAACTATTTAAGCTCAATTTCTTTTAAGAAAGAAAACCATCAAATTCGTTTCTAGAATTTGTAAAAGTAGCAAATAGTTTCGTAACTTCATCCAACTCTCTATGTAAACATTATTATTATTGTACCCAAAAAAAGAAAAACCCTTAGATCTTATAACTATTTACTTTAGTTTACTAAAAAAACCATAACAAAAGAATGGGTGTTTTTGAGACACATAATAAATTTGTGAATTTATTTAATATTTTAATAAATTATAGGGACCAATTTGATAATCACCTAAAATTGAGGATGAAAATTGCATGGACGTTATCTGGACCATAAGAAGAAAATGGACGACGTGGTGAACCCACACCTACATGCACCAACTCGTCTGGGATATTTTTTTTGATCATCATCTGAAATCATGATCATGCAAAGATTGTGATTTATGGGCTCCACTCACTGAGGCTGCATGGGAGTTGTATGAGCCGTGTTTTAGGTGACGTGGCGTTCCAAGCAAGAATCTTACTTGCAATGGATTGGAGTCGTTGGACTCTTTCAATCAATAATATCTTTATTTAATCTCCAAAAATAAAAAATATTATTCTGTTTTTTTAATTTCTTAATTAATTAAAAAGCCCAAACGACATTTCTATACATTCCAATAAACACCCACGTACGTACATTTCTCTCCCACTTGGCACACATAGACACCATTATTTTTCTGCCACGTGTCAGAAACCCATTTCCTGAAAGACTCCTTAGTCTCTTCACCCGCTAAAGAAACCAAAACTATCAGTCACGTAAAACTGAGAGTCTTAGGTAGTGTCATGACTCTCTTCATTTCTCAATCTCATGCCATCATTTAACAAACCAAGAACTTATTGTGTTTGACATCAACTTGTCCGCTATGCTTAAGGTTCTCAACAAAAGGTTCAGGCGTCTGTACTATCGTCTCCGGTGGCCGGTTCGCCGGCGGTCTGAGCCCAAAGTTGTCGTTAAGAAGTTTGGAAAATCCACTTCCAAATCACAAAATGAGACAAAGAATGAACTTTCCGTCAATGAGTCAGCAACAGTTCATCCAAATGGTCAAATTAGTGGCTTGAAATCTGAAAAGACGATAAGGATAGCTACTTTCAGTGCTGCTCTGTTTTCTATGGCGCCTGCAGTTCCTAAATCAGAGCAGTCTTCGAATTTTGACCATGAAAATGAAGACTTTACCAAATCTAGAAAGTCTGTTGAAGTTAATTTGCGAGCAAAGTCAATGAATGATCGTCCAAAGAGCATATTAAAGCAGTCTCCCCTACATTCAAGTTCAATGAACAGTGCAGAAAATATGTCAAAGCAACAAAAATTTGGTAAATCAAAGTTACGGGTATCTATAAATTTACCCGACAATGAGATTTCTCTGCTGCGAAACCGGCAACTGAGTTTCAGAGAAGAAGAGAAGAATGAATCTACAAGTAGTACGATTAGTAGAATTTTGAGAGGGAAAGCTCCTTTAAGATCAACTGTTCCTACAAATTATCTGGAGAATGGTGCTATAAATGGAGATAGCTACAGAAACACTAGGACTGTTCTTGAAGTGCTGAGAGAACTGGATGCTGATATTCTGGCTCTGCAAGATGTGAAAGCAGAGGAAGGGAACACCATGAAACCTTTGTCAGATTTGGCTGCTGCTTTGGGGATGAATTATGTTTTTGCAGAGAGTTGGGCGCCTGAGTATGGCAACGCCGTGTTGTCTAAGTGGCCGATCAACCGCTGGAAAGTGCAGAAGATCTTCGATGATACAGATTTCAGGTAAGTCAATTCCTCGGTTCTAATTAATTACTAATCACTGTTTGTTCCCTTTTATTTCCTGATAAATATATAAAATAAATATCTATTTGTAAATGCTGCTTTTCTTAAGGTTGAAGAAACTTTTCAGAGGACATGAATTTGATGATAAAACTATGCAGTATTAAAAGAAATGGTTGACTGATATAATTATTTTGTTTGTTTTCCTGATTATGTCAATATAAGCACCAAATTCTAAGGAAATTTATATTAATAATTGATTGCTAGATTTCTTATTATTTGTGGTAAATGATTTCAACTGCTTGCTTAGCTCTGCGTTCTGCATTCTGTTTGGTACATAGAATATATGTGCAAACAGCTTTGATACAAGGATGAACGTGTCAGAATCTCAGTAACAGCTGTATGCAGAGACGTAGAACTCCTAATTTAGAAATTGTTTATTATCATCTGGATTCTTCTGAAAGTTGATAACTCATCGGTTCTGCATCTGAAATCATTCAGATAAAGTTTTAATTTATCCTCAACAATTTCATCCATTCCGGTAATTTCCCAGGAAACTTACTGAATTTCAATGTTACTGCCATCCCTAATTCACCTGGATTCTTAATTTTTCACTGTGTTCAAGATCACCCAACAATTTCTTGCACTCATCAACAAGGGCCTGGTGATTTTTAACTTCTTGGGAAAATTATCGGTTTCTGAAAAAGATCTATGCAAAATGATTTCTGCTATTACTTGAAGTTCAGAAACTTGAAGTTTTTCCATCAATCTCTTTTGACTTGTTATAGAAAGGGCTTGTTTGTTTTCAAGATAAAAACAAAAAAAAAAAAACTTGTGGGGAAGCAAGTATTATTTGATGTGTATTGTTATTGCTACAATTTGGGTATGCTATACGTCAATGTATTAGCATGATTGAGATGAATTAATTCTATATCTAGCTAACTACTTTTTCTTTAAAAAGCAACTTGTAGATGAAAACAAAATCATAGACTATGGCTCCTCTTTACTCTGAAACAAGGAGAAATGCAACAATATTTGACTCTTAGGAGCTTTTCTCAATGCAGGAATGTTCTTAAGGCCACCATTGATGTTCCTGAGGTGGGAGAGGTCAACTTCCACTGCACTCACCTTGATCATCTGGATGAAAACTGGCGGATGAAGCAGATTAATGCTATTATTCAATCTAAAGATGAACACCATATCTTAATTGGAGGACTTAATTCGCTTGACGAAACAGATTACTCTTCAGAGAGATGGACAGACATTGTAAAGGTAAAATGTAAAACAGTTTTCATCAATCTAAATTTCGTCACATCAACAACACCAAAAGTTACCTTCCTTCAATACTGATATTGAATCTATATCTTGTAGTACTATGAGGAGATGGGAAAGCCAACACCAAAGGTTGAAGTGATGAAATTTCTAAAGAGCAAACAATACACTGATGCTAAGGACTTTTCTGGGGAATGCGAATCAATAGTCATGATTGCCAAGGGCCAAAGTACGAAACTATCTCGTTCTATTCTTCCCCCTAGCCTATTCTGAATATTTCTCCATTCATTTCAAAACCATAATTTCTTCTTTTTGTGGAGCAGGTGTGCAGGGGACATGCAAATATGGAACTAGAGTAGATTACATATTGGCATCTCCGAATTCGCCATACAAGTTTGTTCCGGGATCATACTCAGTGTTTTCTTCAAAAGGGACTTCAGATCATCACATAGTGAAAGTTGATATAATAAAAGTGCAAAGCATGGATCCAAAGAATGCCAGCAGAAAGCAAAATCAACCTAAACAGAAAGTTATAAAGATAACAGGCTCTTCCCCATCAAAAGGAATATGGAAATCACAGACACCAGAGAGATAGTTGATTTACTTCATTTTATCATCTTAGACACATATATAGATTACCAGTGTTTCCTTATCACAGAGTGGGCAGATTCTTTTAAACTTGCTAGCTCCCTACCCTCCTATGCATAGTAAATCATTTAACTTTGCTTTTTTTTTTTAAGTGGGTCTAGATAGAAACTAAAGGAAGAAAATGAAATATTGGTGTGGTAATTTATGAGTATTTGTACAGTGTGAGTATGGGAGTGATCATAACTAAAATGTATTATTTGAGCTTCTCTTTTGACTATTATACCATCGATTTCAGTACTATTAAGATATGCAATCTGATTAATTAATTTTGTTATCTATTGGTTTGTAACTTGTAGTTAATTCCTATGACAAAGACAAACAATTAGTCAAACAATGAAGTCGTGTCCATTACTTTAGGTTAAATGGTCGAATTTTTCCAGCCAGTGTAGGCGGGTTCATGTGGATATAACACCATCAGTCCAACATCATTTAATAGAAGACCTTGATAGTAATTCCGAAGTCATTAGAAGTGCACATTAAACTCAAAATTTTATTTACAGTGAATTTCACAAGGTAAAAAATTGAAAATATTTTTGAAAATGGTCAAAAATAAGATACAAGGTTACCTGAAGTTAGTTTTTTAGGAGCTCCTAAAGGCAGTCAACTTTATTGCTGCTACAGTGCAAATAGAACATTGTTACAACGAATAGGGTTACGTTATCTTTTACTTAAATTTTTGTTACAACATTGTTACAGAGACATTACAAATAAACTATAGTAAACTAATGTTACTGATTCCCAAACAAATGTAAACAGATTCAAATTTCAATTCGTTTGAACACAAGACTTATGGCAGGAAGTCCAGTATGTTCATATGCTCCAAAATTTGAGAGCCCGTCCATTTGGTAGGGCTAAAGGCTTGGGCTTGGGTAGATTGATTAGGTCCATTCTAACAATCCCACCCATTAAAGACTGCACGATTTCTCCAAAGCATATGCGATTGATAAATCCAAAAGACTCGTAAAACACACGGGGCATTCCTATGGATTTAATTACTTAAAACATGTACTAAAAGCAAATGTTGTTGAAATGAACCATGTATAAGCACGAGAGGGAGATGAAGCATATGTAGAAGATAGAATGAGAGAAATTTCATGCATCGTGTATTAAATCTCCAATTTTAATGGCAATTCTTCCAAAATCATGTGATGAAAACTTGGGATCTCATTAACCCAAGATTTTAACCAAGAATGCTGCCAAAATCTGTGTGCTAATCTAAATTTAACAACCAAAACTTCATCACCTCATTACGAGCATTCGTGACCACCATCTTTTTCCCGCCAACTTCAGTTAGTAGAAAAAATGCAAGGGAATCGATGAAACTAACAATTCCCTAACTGATCAGATTTCACTCCTCCCCGCTTTCTTCTTCAGGTCTTGTTCATATTCTTCTTCTTCTTCTTCCCATCATTATCTTCACGATCATCGGTCATCTCCTCCTCTTTCTTTTCAGGATCACCAGTCATCACCTCCTTGTTCTTCCCACGATCACCAGCCATCTCCTCCTTGTTCTTCCTGTCATTATCTTCACGATCATCGGTCATATCCTCCTTGTTCTTCTCAGGATCACCAGTCATCACCTCTTTATTCTTCTCACGATCACAAGTCATCTCCTCTTTGTTGTTTTCACTATCATCTGATTCTTCATCAAGTCTCGCCACCGTCTTCCTAGCTATACTTTCACCATCGTCGCCAAAAGTAGTATAATGTACGAGATCCGGCTTATCGCTTTTGATCATATCCATACTCACCCGTTCGTCACTCCAGGTCACTTTCTTGTAACTGAATCTTGGCCGTCCGCTGATGCCCAGTGAAGGTATAAGTGGTGGGAAATGTTTCGAGTACATTTCCCCTCTAATCGCTACTCCAGACAGTCTCGATCTCGATGATGACGTACATGCTCTGTACCGGTTTATATCTCCTTTGGCAGTTTCGGGAGGCCTTATTTCTCGGGTAACGTTCGTTCCAGCAGCAGCGTTCTGTCCGTGAAGGCTGGCTGTGGTAGGTGGATTAATATTGCTGGAGTGAGAGGTTCCGATAGAGGAATCAAGAAAGCTGGCTCCGGTAGGTGGATTAATATTGCTGGAGGGAGCGGTTTGCGTAACTTCGCCAAGAAAGCTGGTAAATGATCTAGTCACACCAACGGAGGAGGTCACGGGCAGTTGCCGACCGGATGATGAGGTGCCATGCCGGCGACGGTCAGGAGAGGATGATGATTTCTTGACGGAAACCATTAGTGTTTTCTTGTAAAGAAGAAGAAAATGGAAGTTTTGGTTTTTCTCGGAGATTTTGTGAGAGGGAGTAGAAATTAGAATTACATATTACATGCATTTATATATATATATATATATATATTCACACACATGATTTTAGGTGAATTAATATTTTTGGAAAAAAGAAAAATTGATAAGCTATGACGGAATTCGCACGAGGGAATGCCAGCGTGGCACAGTTAGTTATGGTCGTTATAGTTGGGTAGTTCGTCTCGTCTAGCTCCCCTCCAGTGAGATCATAAGATTGTACCACTCATTATCTGTGCCCAATTTACTGCATAATATTTGTTAATCAAATCATAAACCAATACAAGTTTACCTTCATTTCACTTGGTTCGCCAGGCGTCACCAACTCGAGTCGAGACTCTCCAATCAATCCTCGAACGCCAAAGCGGTGTGCATTATCTCCGACCTCACCTCCCAGGCTACAGTAAACCGATTGACGCGGCAACTTACAAGCGGGCTGTGCCGTTGTCTTGCTACGATGACTACGCCGATCACATCAATCAACTGCTCCTTGATCACGATCAAGATGATCAGCCTCTCCTGTCCGTTGATCCCTTGGTATGCTTCTTTTACAGGTAATAAATTCATCTTTTCGTAGCTCTTCTTGAAACGACATCATTAGCTAATCCAAGCCAAATATTGAATTCAGAGTCCGTTGGATATATATATATATATATATATATTAATTTAATGTTTCACAGTTCTGGGACAAGTTCAAGTTCAATGAAGCCAAAATTGATTCCATATCACGACTCTGCACTTTCAAAAGCTGCTTCACTAATAGCTCACCAAGGCAGTGGTGCAATTCTTCCAAGGTCTTATTTTTATTAACAAAATCTGTTCTATGTAATACATATTATTATTCAGTGCTGTTTCTGATTTTTAAACTTTGATAATCTAGGTTGTTTCCTCCGAGGCATGATGTTAATAAGATTGTATGTTTTATTTATGCAGACATTATAACAACAACAAAAGCCGGGTTTAAGGTTATGGCAGCGTCTGCATTTCCTTTGCAAGGTAGCAGTAACAAAAACTGGTCTCAACTTAGCCGTCAATTTAGTCCCCGGAAAGTCATTATTGGATCAAATATGCAGCACCAAATGTACTGCCACCTTCTTTGCGGTCTAAGGAACTCTGAAATTATCGATGGAATCATAACCCCGTATGGCGTTGTACTAATTAGAGTATTTAGTTTTTTAGAATCCAAGTGGGAGCAGCTATGTGATGATCTTGAAAATGGGTACCCATGTTTGGATATCACTGAGGTTGCAATGCGAGATTCTGTTATTGAGGTTCTTGGTGGACGGCAGCTAGATTTGTCAAAAAGGATTCCATCAATTTTTTGGAGAAAGTAATTGGGGTGGGATTGTAAATAAATTATGGCCTAATGTTCGTTACTTTAAGTGTATTACAACTGGAAGTACGAGGCAGTATTATTCGAAAATTAAGTATTATGCAGGGGAGGTTCTTGTTTTGGGTGAAGATTACCTTGCTTCAGAATGTTGTGTGGGTATTAATTTGGATATTGCGCAACCACCGGATTTGTAATGATTTGTAATGCTTCCAACTGCGGCCTATTTCGAGTTTCTTCCTTCTGATATGGAGAGAAGTGAAGTTGTTGGAGAAGAAACTGTTGATTTCTCTGGTGTTGAGATTGGGAAGATGTATGAAGTCGTCGTGACCACTTATAGAGGATTTTACCGGTATCGTTTGGGTGATATTGTGAAAGTAGTAGGTTTCTATAATTCTGCTCCACAAGTGGAGTTTGTGACGAGAGCTCCGAAAAGTTCTTTTGAGATAATAACTGAGAGAGACTTGATGTCTGCCATGGAAAGTTTCCAAACGGTGCTAAGAAATCTTATGCCGTCGAGATTGTGTAGTTTGCTACTTTTATGAACTTGGAGTTGAGCCCAAAGAAGCTGGTGATCTTTGTGGAAGTTATAGGGGAATGTATTGAGCTACCAATCTCAGTTGCAATTCTTAGGGGGTGTTGTTCCTCTCTTGAGGATGCCTTTGGAAGCATTTATAAGGGGCAAAAGGGATAGAGGTGAAATAAGCCCTTTATCGGTATCCATTGTTAAGCCTGGTAGCTTTGATAGGTTACAAGAAGTAGCCATTGAGATGGAGCACCAGCTAGTCAATACAAACTACCTAAGATTATACGAAATCGTGAGATTGTTGCATTTATGGAAGGATGCTCTCTTGTGACTGTGAGTTTGGATTGTTTAGATGGTTAAAGGATTGGATTATGTGTTCATGCATGTCTTAACTGCTGGTGATAAAAGTATGCTTCTTATTTGATCAATAAAATTGTGATTAGTTGTATTAATGGTTCAACTTATGAAATGAGGTCGAGTTATATACAAAACAGGACAGAATAACTTAAGTTTCGGTTGATGAGCCAGAGCTTTCTATATGATTTGAAGAGTATTGGCTTTATTTCTTCTTTCTATTGGTGATCTAGCCCCCCAATCGTCTTTTATGAATTCACACCAACTCGATAACATACCCAATAAGTTGACTGCAGCGAAAAGAATAAAGGTACCTGAAAACCACAAGCACACACCCACGTAAAAGAGTATATCTGCAGGTCTAATGATGTGATGTGCAGTGTAGTTGCATTTTTGTGAAAAAAAAAATTTCAGTCTGACGAAGCATTAAATCTTCTAAATTGTGTTATTTGTTTCGAAAAAGCTTAACTGTTTTCACTGTCCATCTTTAATGACCAAGTCAGTCAGCTTGCTTTGAAGCATTTCTGTGGCAACAATTACTTGTAGAAAGAAAAAGCATAAATTTTCTTTGTTTTACATTTACCACAGGATCTCGAGGCCATGAGAAAGTCAAAAAGTTTAGGAAACTGCTCATGCGACAAACCAGTTCACTAATGCTGCTAAGCTTCCTTCCTTTAACGTTTGTAGGAAATATCTGCAACAGAGGGCTATTTTCAAATTTTGGTAGAATGAGCAAAACATAAGAGGGAATAATAACCCTTTCAAATTTTGATTATCTCGGACATTATAACCCAAGGAGTTGCACCCATTCCTGATGAAAATGAACCTACATAGAGCTAAGCTCAAAGAATAGTTGTCAGGGACAAGGAAAATGCAAGGAATAAGTTTTTTGCTGATGAACAAACTGAGTGGATGATATGAATCCCAAAAGCTGTTGAAATTTATTGCCAGTACACCAGTCAAGGTTAGAACGGGAACTGGGTTGAGTGCAAATTCGTGAAAGTGGTTGACAAAAGTTTTCCATATATTATTAGTTCAAAAACTTGAACAATGTCATTCGTGCTAATATTTGACAGTTTACCTTCAGAAAGAATGAAGCCCCAAGAAGTAGGAGGCTAAGACTAATTCTGTTGCGGCAAACTACAATATAACCAACTCAAGAAAATTAGCCTTCTGTAGAGGAAGATGGATTTCTAAGAGCAAATTTAATAGAAGGAGCTATTCTTTGCGGTAAACTTTACCGATAATAGGGCTTTCTTCCAGCTCTATCAATCCTAACTATATTGAAGCAAGTAACCACAACCTGCAGGATGTAATCGTTACCAGCTATTCTTATTAGAATAAAATATGTAGGTTTTTCAAGAAATTGTTGGACCTCCTGGGAGATAGAAACCTGAAGCAAGGCATAGCTTATGGTTCTGACACTGGGAGAAAATCCTGAGACAATACAGATATAACAACTGAAATGTTAGTGGTAAAACAAAACTTTTTTTTTGGAATTATCAACCACCACTTGTTTGCATATGTTTTTAGAATACTTCTTTTACCATATTATCCAGGTAAAAGGTTCAGGGTACATTGGCATCAAAATGTCAAGACTTTCTTTCTTCCCCCATCATATTATGCTAGGAGCTTTCCCAGGACCTTTCATTTTGATTATGGTGAAAGCATACCTGCTGTCTGAAAAATATTGCTGGCAATAAACGAGATTCCATTGATTCCCCCAAATTGTTGAATGACCATCAATCCAACTCCAATCTTGTCAGAATTAATGCATAGTAAAGAGAAGTTAATGAATTGAGAAGAATTTTGAGAGCAGAGATTATGCACAAAATGGTTTTTCTGAGCAATGGAAAATTATTAATGACTGTACTATGATTTGAGATAGAAAATCTTACGATGACTGAGCGCAAGTATCTTTTCTGAAACAAATCCAGCACTCCGGCTTTTGGGAGGCGTTCAAGAGTCTCTATGTACTCCTGTCAAGCAATGACATAACTTAATACTTCTTTGGCTTGTTAATTTTTTTTTTTTTGGGTCAATTCTCTGCCATATTGTCAGTGTGGAATGTGGTATATAAGTTCATAAATAAAACCTGGATTTCAGCTGCCTCATCTGATATATCGGCATCCTTGCCGCAAAGTTTCTGTAGTGCAGCTTCTAACTTTATATGCTTTCCTATATTTTCCTGTATCCATGGTAAGGTCAGTTTCATGTATAAATCTCAGTTCTTTCATGGGTGTTATTAATTGCTGTTTCTTACCAGCCATCTGGGAGACTCTGGAATCAGAAAGGGACCTCGAAGCAAAATTGCACATGGGATGATTCCTGCAAACGTATCATGAGGCTCCCATTACAGTATAATTCCAAGTATCTTTTTCTTTCTTTGTTTTGGAAACTTGAATACAGGAATGATAAAGCCAGTTTACCTGATACAGCTAAAGTTCTCCATGTTAGCACTGTCCCAAGTACGAAGGAAGTGGACGCTTTCGTAACGATCAAAAGCTGTACAAGAAGAAAAGAAAAACAATTATATTTGATATTTACTTAACTTAGTTCTTATAATTAGATCTGCAAAATGTTCTTTCAAGAAATTGTGTTCACAGGTGCAGGATAGAAATGAAACTGAAACTTTTCTGGATTTGTTTCATTTGCATGTTTTACCTGATTTACAGATGTTAGTGCAACCCGAAGTTTCCTAGGTGAAATCAACGTATGAAAAGACTCCCATTCCATAACTGTTGCCAGTCTTCCAATATCCAAAGACGAAGGCCCCTTTTGTTTTAGTCAAGACATCAAAAAAAAACATACACACGCACACAATTGAAGTCGGATTTCTAGGAAACTTTTTCTGGTTAGTAAGGATGAATTCAGAGGTTAAGATTACACGGACCACAGCAAAATAAATAGCAAGCCACCCTGCAATACTGAAAACACTTGAAACACTCATTGCCTGTACAAATT
>JAXCLQ010000001.1:21426186-21439213 GCA_035584115.1 Cedrela odorata | reverse complement strand
AAATTGAAAGTTAAGTGAATGGATGTTAGTTCATGGAAATGCAGGAGAAATCTGCATCATATCTGCCTTTGTCTTGTATCATATACCTCTGCTAGAGACCAAGAGAGATCTTCAATAATAGCATTCTGAGTAGGAGATGAATACCCAACCTCAAAACCAATAAACAATATAAATATGTTAGGATCTTTATGCAGAAAATTAATTCAATTTACTTCCACACTATATAACACCCATTATATGCCATATTACATTTATAGGAGTACATATATAATTTTAAAAATAATAATTTTTTTTAATAATAACTTAAATATATAGGTAATAATAATAATAAAGGCAAATAGAAGGGACTTGATTAAATTTATTTTATTAGGTCAACAAAATTTACGTATAAATTCATATTTCTATTCTAACTTAGCCACATTCTTCAAAATCTAGGGAATCTAGTTTAGAAAAAGAGAAAGAATTCAACTATTCAAAAGAGGTTAGTATTATGTTAATGTTATTATTGTTTTATTTAATTGATTTTGAATAAATTAGGTTTAATAAATGATGATATATATAATGCCTAGAAATAGAAATTTTGTAGTAAATTACGGACATTTCATAAATTTTTATTTAAAACGTATTTATTTTTTTATGGATTTCTTCAATTTATTTTTAAATCTTAAAAAAACACTCAGTAAAGAATCTATAAAATTTTATTTTGTATAAATCGGTCAAGAAATCAATTTATTATGAATTTTCGAAAATAATTATTAAAACTTGGAAAATATGAATTTTTGTATTGGATCTAAGATAAAATATTCGTTTGACATCTAAGATAAAATATTCGTTTGACCAACTTTAACATTTTCAAAAATTTTGAAATTTTATATACTGATTTATACATGTATCTATGGTTTGTATTTAAATTTTGAGAATTTTTGGATAAATATAAAAATAGTTATGAAATTTTGAAATAGCGAGACTCAATGTCAAAAGTTTCTGGACAGTAGATTTATGTTTACAATTTAAATTTATTTGAAAATAATTTTGACATTCGATTGATCTAGAAATTTTATATATGTTATATGAATATGTCTATAAGGTTATACAAAATCTTAACTTGATCGGATAGCTGATTTGAGAGATAAAAATTTAGGAATACATGCTGTTCAGTTAAAAAAAAGAATTTGTTAAAATTGAAAGGAATGTGTTTAGGTTTTTTAACATGCCATTAGAGACAAGATTAAATTTCGGAACCTCTAATAATTAAGGTTTTATGTGCCTTAAGGGATTTAATGTACTGATTTAAGGATTTAGAATATGTAGATAGTTATGAAAAATAATTAGATTAGGTTAATCGAGAGAAATCAACCTATAAGATAAAGATTTTTGGGTAGATTGATTATTATATAGTAAAAATTAAAGCATATGGTTATAATCGAGTTATATTCTTATTATGTATAGGTTTTTTTGTAAGGTGAACGTTAGGAACATTTGTTTATTTAATTACTTGGACAGAGGTAAATAATTTCATTCATAATATGAGTTTATTATTTTTTTTTTGTAATGAATTATGAATTTTAAATTATAATACTTTCATTAAATGATTATAAAATATTTGTTATATGATATACAAATTTTATTATATGTTTTTACCAAATAGTTTTACAAGAAGGATAATAAATTACAAAATGTGTTGAAAATTTTTATGAGAAAACATATGCAAGCCAAAATGTTATACAATGATTTTTATGCAATGTTTTGAAATGAAAAGTTTTAACTCATCTGTCTGTAGTTTATTGAATATAATTCTGATCGACAACGTCGATACATATATATGAATATAATTGGACCAGCTGTATACCAAAAGATTATGCACAATGTATATGATATAGTCGGGTCATCGGGAATATAGGTGTCAAAATATATGAGATGGCTAAGTCACCGGGAGTATATATGTCAATATATGATATAGTCAGGTCACCAAGAGTATAGACGACACTACGTGACATGAGCAAATGAGGAAAATAATTTTTGATTAAATGATTTTACCAAATTTTGAAATATGATTTGTTATGTGAAAAAAGATGATTGTGTTTTTATGAATATACATCTATATAATGATATACTATCTTAAAGTTATACATATATAAATGTATATGATTTGAAATAGAAAAATGTGTTTAATTATTAATACGCTACATTACTACGGGGGTCACCTCTTGAAAAGTCTTGGGACCCACAAAGTGCCATGTAGGGATGGGGGTCTTATCATTTGTGTTTTACAAATATGAATTTTACGTCTTTTTTACTATGATATAATATTTTGAATACATATATGTTTCAAAATATCTTATAAATTGATACTTATGATATAAAAATAGTTTTGAAAGTCATGTGAAATTTTTGAAAATAAGCTTGCATAAATTTATATATGTATTTTTGAAAAACCATTATGATAAGACAAATCATTAAATATTATGAATAAGATTACTTACTGAGTTAACGACTTACCTTACGTCATTTACCTTTTTGCAGATTGAGTTTCTTAGAGTGGTGAGTATTTAACAAAAGTGAAGAATTTTGTTGGACTTATTCTTGTGTTTTGATAGTGGAGTTAGATTTGTTATAAATTTTTATAAATTTTCTTTGAATAAGATTGTGAATATTTAGACTCTTAAGATTTAATTATTTTTGGGAGATTGAATTTGTATTAGACCTAGTTTATTTAAATAAAAATTGAGGTATTTCAATTAAGTTATTTATTATTTGAAATTGTGATCTAAATTGTATAAGAGAGTAACACCTTGATTTGACATAATTTTCATATGTTAAATTTGAGGTGTTACATTTGTGGTATCAGAGCAAAAGTTTGAAGTTCTGTAGACTCTAAATGATGATATAATTATTGAGGCAATGATTTAAAATTCTATCTACTTCAATTAATGATATAATGATTGAGATTATGATTTGAGGTTCGTAGACATTAGGAATGACTAAAATTGAATTTTTTAGACATGAAGATAAAATTTCATGATTTGTTACAAGGTTTGAGATTGTTTAGACTTTACGAATGAGTAAAATTTAAGTTTAGAATTCTATAGACATTAAGAGAATTAATGAAATTAAGGTTTGAAATTTCTAAGAGTTCAAGATGTAACATAATTATGACAATGAAAGTTTATGATTCTGTAGACTCTTGATTATAATAGTTAAAGGGAACTAATGTAACATAGTAACAACTCCAATCTTTATATTAGATACATATGTATTTATATGTAATTATGTTTTGTTTTAGTGTTATAGTAAGAGGTTAAAGTTCAAGTATTGACAAGAAAGGAAACAACTACTTGAGTTATTTAGGTTATTGCTAAAAATTCTAGAAATCAAGCTGACCTTATTGTTTGTTATCAAAGATTATGTACAAGGTATGACTAGTGTGACATAGTAACAACTCTAATCCAATAACCTCAAAACCAATACTAAAGTAAATACCTTGAATGTAGTAAAGACATTAAGAAATTTTAACCCATTTTTGAATGCTAAATGAATTCATTGGTGTATGATTAATGGATACAAAATTTAGAAGTTAAATACTGTTTTATTGATTATATTAAGTAATCAGATGGTCATATGTGTTAGCCATTATTCTAAGATAAGTGATAAGACACTAAATGTTAATGATATTGCATTGATACATTTCAAAGAACTTATTTATGAGAACCAAAAACTTGAGTGGTATAAGGAAACTTATAGTATAAATATTGAAGTTGTGGCATTGATGAAAGATAATGGATAAAAAATCCTAAGAAATGATTATTCGATTTGTTCTTATTGTGAGAGTATAGTAAAATTTATTTTAAAAATATTGATGCATGTCTTATGTGAGAAGTAAGATCTTAGAATAAGTTATTTTCCTCAACTAGTAGGAAACCTAAATGAATATTGGTGAACAAATCTAAGAAAAATGTATAAAAGGAATAAGTAAAATGCTAAGGCTTGTAATTGGATAACAAAAAGTACTTTTTTTAACGAATATATTTATTATTTAAGAAATATTATAGAAAGATTTAAGACCATTGTTATGAATTATGTGTTGTATTAAGTTTGAATTTTGCAATATGTGTTAAGAGAATTATCTTGAGTTATATTATTTAATAGTATTAAGTGATTTTTTTATAGGCCTACTTTGGGGGTTTAGTTTAATGAATAAGAATAAAATCCAAATTTTATTTTATTCATAAAAGAAACAATATAAAATAATGATTTTGTTTTACGAGATTTATAAGAATTGATTACTAAGAACTAAAATTTATTGATCGAAAATGAAACATAAACTGTAAATATATGAGGTTTGTATAAGAGTTTATTTTATGTTCTTTTAAGAAAAGATTTCTGAGGAGATTGGAGAAGGTTTATGAAGAAGAAATTTAATATCATAGAAGTAATAAATTTTTTTTTTTTTTTTATGAAGACCAAGAGTGTCTAAAAAATATGACAATGTCTTTATTTCTTTTAGGTGTGGATATGATGTTTTAAATTGGATTAGATTTACAAAAATTTAAAACATTTGTTGACATGTTATACATGAAGAGGATGCATAGTTTCCTAAGATAAGAATTTGTGTTCATTTATTTATATTCAATAAATTTTCAATGATTAAGGAATACAATTAGGAATTCTACAATTATAGAATATGTTTATCTTCATGATACTTAAGAGACAAAGTTTACAATTTTTTTTTTAAAAAAAAAAAGGAAGAAGAAGAAGAATAACAAAAATAATTTATGAAGGAAGATAAGTTGATAAGTTACTTAAGAGATTTCAATCGAGGAATTTTTTGTAATAAAGGTATATTAATGAGAATATTTTAATATATGTAATGATATTGAATTTTATATGCAAATTTAGGATAATAAACTTGATTGGTTGATGGAGTTTATAATTGAAGAAATATTGATTATATAGATAAGACGATCTACAAAAGAGTTATTCGAGGTAAATAGAAAGAAAGAATTAGTTACTAAGCATAATTTGAGTCTTATGTTATTGATTTATTATTGTTATTAATGAAATTATTTTAATAAGATTGAAAGGACATGTAAGTTGGCATTGTATTCGCTCAAAGTGTTGAAATTCGATCTTGATTGATGATTAAGATATTATTAAATATACATGTCCGTAGCATAAATTTGAAAAGATTTAGAGCAAGTAATAATATAGATAAAATCGATGCTACCTTGTATGATTTTAAATGTAATATATAGATACATTAGTTTGTAACTGATTTTGAAGTCCATATGGCAAAATTATGAGGTATTATAAGAAGTATGTTATTTAATTATTTTTAGGTTTAACATTTTATAAATATGTTATTTTTGAACATGGAGTGGATTGAGAATAAAAGTATCAACAAATAATTTGGGTAACTTAGTTTAATAATTTAATTGAAAAAAATTATTATTAAATATTCCTGAGTTAAATAATGATTTGCTACAATACTATAAACTATAATCGAATTGACATGATATAATTCTTGATTGATATGAATAAGATAGTTAGAAGTTTATCTTGAGAATATCGAAAGTACCATTTGATAATTAAGATTTGTATTTATAAGAAATCTTACTTATAATGTTATGAAAATTTCACTAGGATATTATTCATTCTATAAGTAGAGGTCGGTTTAGGTAACAACACATAATAATTTTTAATGTAGTTGTTAGACTTTAACCCTATTTAGTGGTTTATAACTTTAGAAATTCTTTGCATAGGTTATATATATTACTCAATATATTGGTAAATGTGTTTTGATATTATGTTTGGACAATGGTTGAATTAAAGCAATTAGATTAAAATTGGATTATATTATAAGGATAATGCGTTTGATATCTTAAATTTTAGATTTTAGATCTTATATATATATATATATATATATATACAACATACATGTTGAATGTTATGTTAACCTTAGTCAATCTGTATTACATAAAATTTTGTATAAGTTATTTATAGATTCTATTATGTTTTATAATAATGGATGATGACGTTAAAGTTTAAGCATCGAGGTCATATAAACTTTAAGTTTAAATATAATAATTGGAATGCAAGTCAATAAGATATATGATTTAATGTTATCTAATTTTTGAAATTTGTTATTGGAGTTGCTTAGTGAAAGTATGATTTATTAATAATGATATTTGTTTCTACCATAAATGAATGTACATTAGTAGAATAGACTCATTAATTATAAATTAATTTAACTATGTTACCATATGTTTCAAATGATGGTGGTAATCGCTACTAGTTTAATCAAGTACATAAGTTCAATTACTTGGGTTATGGTGATTCCATAAGATGATCATTATAGGTAAATGCAATGTGTATTAGTTGAGTTATAGATGATTAATAAGGCATAAATTCTGAGGACGAAATTTTCTTAAGGAGAGGAATATTATAACACATATTATATGGCATATTACATTTATAGGGGTAAATATATAATTTTAAAAATAATAAATTTTTTTTTTATAATAACTTATATATATGGGTAATAATAATAATAAGGGAAAATATGAAGGGTTTGATTAAATTTATTTTATTAGGTCAACTAATTTACGTATAAATTCATGTTTTTATTATAACTTAACCACATTCTTCAAAATCTAAGGAATCTCGTCTAGAAAAAGAGAAAGAATTCAATTATTCAAAAGAGGTTAATATTATGTTAATGTTATTATTATTTTATTTAATTGATTTTGAATAAATTAGGTTTAATATATGATGATATATATATATATATAATGCCTAGAAATAGAAATTTTGTAGTAAATTACAGACATTTCATGAATTTTTATTTAAAACGTATCTATTTTTTTATGAATTTCTTCAATTTATTTTTAGATCTTAAAAATACACTCAATAAAGAATCCATATAATTTTATTTTGTATAGATCGGTCAAGAAATCAATTTATTATGAATTTTTAAAAATAGTTATTAAAACTTGGAAAATATAAATTTCTGTATTGGATCTAAGATAAAATAATCGTTTGACCAACTTTAACATTTTCAAAAAATTTTAAATTTTATATGCTGATTTATACATGTATCTATGGTTTGTGTTTAAATTTTGGAAATTTTTGGATGAATATAAGAATAGTTATGAAATTTTGAAATAGCGAGACTCAATGTTGAAAGTTTTTTGATAGTGGGTATATTTTTACAATTTAAATTTATTTGAAAATGTTTTTGCCATTGGATTGATCTAGAAATTTTATATATATTATATAAATATGTCTATAAGGTTACTACAAAATCTTAGCTTGATCGGATGGTTGATTTAAGAGATAAAAATTTATGAATACATATTATTCAGTTAAAAAAAATGAATTTATTGAAGTTGAAAGGAATGTGTTTAGGTTTTATAACATGCCATTAGAGACATGATTAAATTCTGAAACCTCTAATAATTAAGATTTCATGTGCCTTAAGAGATTTAATTTACTGATTTAAAGATTTTGAATATGTAGATAGTTATGAGAAATAATTAGATTAAGTTAATCGAGAAAAATCAACCTATAGGATGAAGATTTTTGGGTAGATTAATTATTATACAGTAAAAATTAAAGTATATGGTTATAATCGAGTTATATTCTTATTATGTATAGGTTCTTTTGTAAGGTGAACGTTAGACACATTTGTTTACTTAATTGCTTAGATAGAGGTAAGTAATTTAATTCACAATATGGATTTATTTTTTTTGTAATGAATTATAATTTTTAAATTATAATACTTTTATTAAATGATTATAAAATATTTGTTGTATGATATACAAATTTTATTATGTGTTTTTACTAAATAATTTTACAAGAAGGATAATGAATTACAAAATGTGTTGAAAATTTTTATGAGAAAATATATGCAAGCCAAAATGTTATGCAATGTTTTAAAAGAAAAAGTTTTAACTCATCTGTCCGTAGTTTATTGAATATGATTTTGATTGACAATATTGATACATATATATAATTGGACCAGCTAGTATACCAAAAGATTGTGCACAATGTGTATGATATGTCTAGGTCACCAGGAGTACAGGTATCAAAATATATGTATGGCCGAGTCACCGGGAGTATAAGTGACATGAGCAAATGAGGAAAATAATTTTTGATTAAATAATTTTACCAAATTTTGAAATATGATTTGATAAATGGAAAAATATTATTGTATTTTTATGAATATGCATCTATATGATATACTTTCTTAAAATTATACATACATAAATGTATATGATTTGAAATAAAAAAATGTGTTTAATTATTAATACACCACATCACTATGAAAGTCACCTCTTGAAGAGTCTTGGGACCCATAAAGTGTCGCGTAGGGTTAGGGTGTTATCATTTGTATTTTGCAAATATGAATTTTACTTCTTTTTTACTATGATATAATGTTTTGAATACATATATATTTCAAGATATCTTATGAATTGATACTTGTGAAATACAAATAGTTTTGAAATGTTTCATGTGAAATTTTTGAAAATGGGCTTGCACAAATTTATATATCTATTTTTGAAAAACTATTATGAGAAGATAAATCAAAAAAATATTATGAATGACATTATTTACTAAGTTGACGACTCACCTTATATTATTTACCTTTTTGCAGATTGAGTTTCTTAGAGTGGTGAGTATTTAGCAAAAGTGAAGAATTTTTTTGGACTTATTCTTGTGTTTTAATAGTAGAGTTAGATTTATTATGAATTTTGTGAACTTTCTCTAAATAAGATTGTGAATGTTGAAACTCTTAAGGTTTAATTATTTTGGGAGATTTAATTTGTATTAGACTTAATTTATTTAAATAAAAGTTGAAGTATTTCAACTAAGTTATTTATTATTTGAAATTGTGATCTAAATTATATAAGAGAGTGACATCTTGATTTGGCATAATTTTCATATGTCAAATTTGAGGTGTTACATACTAACCAACTAGAAATGACGCACTAGTCAACTAGAAACAACTCCTAAGTAGATTAAGAATTAAGAATAGAAATCAACACAGAGAAACACATATACTTGATTCGGCAAGATGCCTACATCCATTATACAAACTTTCTCACCTAAACTTTATTATCAAAATTAAATATTACAATTACAAAAAACAAATTTAGAGTTTTCTAACAAGCACAAGAACCCTTAATTCTACCAACTATCACCCTGAAAATTGACACTTGAAACAGACTTAATGACTAACCTTATATCCTCAGTTTCTAGATCAAAGAAGAAGAAATTTATTTTCAATTACCCTAACCACCAAAACCAAAACTAACTAATATCAGCCATCGTCATTTAAAATCCATCAACTGTACCCAGACAATTCTGAGTACACCTCATCACAATCTCTACCTTGTTCGAAGAATTTCCTTCCCAGTGCTTGTTTAAGTACTTGCCAATGCTTGCTTCTCATTTCATTTATATTGTTGCTTCAATCTTCCTTCTGTCTTGAAGATAAAACTTTTCAAAGAAATTCTTCCTTGAAAGAATAACACCTTTTGCAGAGAATTGTACAAACGAACTTCTAGAATTAGCTTCAAACAGTTGTTAACCTCAAACACAAATTGAATTTAGCACTAGGCAAAACTTTTGTTAACATATCAGATGAATTAACATTTATATGTATTTTGTTCAACTCAACCAAACTTTCTGCCATCATATCTCTAACGAAATAGAGTCTAACATCAATATGTTTAGTTCTTTCATGAAATACCTGATTCTTGGTTAAGTATATTACACTTTGATTATCACAATGCACAATCACAACTTCATGTTTTAGTCACAATTCATTGACAATTCCTCTTAACCACAATGCTTATTTCACAGTTTTAGTTATAACAATAAACTCAGTTTCTTTTAAGGACAAAGCAATAATTGGTTGTAGGCTTGATTTCTAGTTAACTAAGCAATTGCATAAAGTGAACAGGTATCCTGTAGTTGATCTCCTTCTATCTACATCACCAGTAAAGTCTGAATTAACATATCCTGTAACTTGCTCCCTTTTATTTACTAATTTTCCCTATATTAGTCTATAAATAAGAGTACTTTTAAGGTATCTTAATATCCATTTTACTGTATTCTAGTGCATTTTACCAGAATTTTCCATAATCATGTTAACCATACTCACAGCAAATGCAATGTCAGGCCTAGTGCATAAGGAATTTTAGTCATGTTATTCTTCTTATCTTCAAATTCTGAACATTGAGAAATGGACAATTTTAAATGAGATGCCAATGGAGTTTGAATTGTCTTAGCTTTTGTCATACTAAATCTTCTACGCAATTTCTTCATATAACTTTCTTAAGATAGAATCAGTATGCCTTCTTACCTATTTCTTCTTATTTCTACTCCCAAAATCTTCTTAACACAACCTAAGTTCTTCATTTCAAACTCACTATCAAATAATCTTTTCAATTTGTCAATTTTATACCTCTCTTTACATGTTATAAGCATGTCATCTACATATAACAGAAGGTATATTGCTCCACCTTGATCCAACACATGATAGTAGACACAACTATCATATTGACTTCTTTGAAAGCCATCTTCTATTAGAAACTGATCAAATATCATAAACCATTGTCTAAAAGATTATTTTAAGCCATATAATGACTTCTTCAATATACATACATAGTCTTTCTTGTTTGGAATTACAAAACCCTCAGGCTATTACATTAGAACATGTTTTTCAAGTTCCCCATGTAGGAAAGCAGTTTTAACATCTATTTGATCAAGTTCCAAGTTGAGAACAACAACCATAATTAGAAAAATTCTTATTGAACTATGCTTAAACACGGAAGAGAATATGTCATTGTAATAAACTCCTTCTCTCTACGTGAAGCCTCTAGTTACTAGCCTTGCCTTGAACCTTATAGCTTTACTAGCTAAATTACCTTCTTTTTAAAAAAAAAATTCATTTAAAAGTTACAACCTTCTTGTTTTCAGTTCTAGAAACTAGAATCCAAGTTTGATTCTTAGTAAGTGAATTCATTTCTTCCTGCATTGCTGGCTGTCAGTGTTCTTTATCCTTGCAATTCATAGCTTCCAAATAGGTTCTAGGTTCATCTTTAATTACAGACTCAGCAGCTGTTAATGCAAATGATATAAGATCTGCATAAACAAACCTACTTGGAGTTTTGATGTTCCTTCTTTTTCTATCTTTGGCCAAGCTATAATTTTGCAAGCTTTCTTCTTGTTGTTATGGCTGAGAAGGCATAATTGACTCTTCTGTTTCAGCTTGTTCTTCTAATTTCCTTAAGTTTCTCTAGTGCTCCACCTCAAAATCCATTAGCTCTTTATCTTTCTTATCTTTCAGTCTCATCTGGTGTTTGTCATTTCTTTAACAAAGCTAACTCATTGAAGACAACATCCAAATATTCTCAGGTTATCATACCTTGCTAGACTTACACTCTACATCTCTTCTGATGTCTTGGAGTCAATTGCAGATGATGGACTTTTATTGATCAGGTAATAGGCTGTGGTAACAGCTTCTGCCCAGAAACTCTTCAAGAGTTTTGAATTCACTAGTATACACCTCACCTTATCAATCAAAGTTCTATTCATTCTCTTAGCAAATCCATTTTGTTGAGATGTATTCACCATTGTTTTATGCCTAACAATTCCATTTCTTTTACAGAAATCATCAAAAGTAGTGTTACAGAACTCTAGTCCATTATCAGTTCTTAGTCTTCTTACCTTTCTATCAGTCTGAGTTTTAATAAAGGCTTTTCATTCCTTAAACTTATCAAAAGCTTGATCTTTTGATTTTAAGATGTAAACTCAAATTTTTTTAGAGAAATCATCTATCAAAGTCATGAAATACTTTCCTTCTTTATGAGATGGAACCTGAGCAAGGCCCCAAAGATCAAAGTGAATATAGTAAAGTGTTTCCTTTGTTATATGTATGACTTACTTTGCAAACCTTGCCAAATATGCAATTTTCATAGAAATCAAGATTATTTATCTTGACATCACCTAACAATCCATGTTTACTAAGTTCCCTTATCCATTTTTCACTCATATGACCAAGTCTTATATGCCATAACTTGGTCTTATCCTTTTCAATTTCAATGGAAACTGTTACAGTACCATTTATAAAAGAACCATCAAGTACATATAATCCATTTTGTTTTGTCCCTTTCATTATCAACATAGACCCCTTTGTAATCTTTATGTTCCTGTTTTCAACTTTAAAAGTACATCTTAACCCATTTAGCATACCTAAGGAAATTAAGTTCCTTTTTAAGGTCAGGCACATATCTTACCTGCTGTAGAGTCCTAATCATACCATCATACATTTTAATTTTAACATCAACTATTCCTATTATTGAATATACCATGTTATTTCCCATTAGGACTTTTCCTCTATTTATGTCACGATAGGTAAAGAAAAGGTTCTTATTGAGATATATATGACATGAACATCCAGAATCTAAAACCCATTAACCTTTTAGATTCTTGTCTGAAGCAATAAGTAAGTTTGCACTTTCATAGCCATTTCTAAGATATTTGAATCAAATAACCTTTTAGAAGCAATAACTGCATTCCTTTGCCTTTCTTGGATCTCATTTGCTTTGTTTTTCCTTTTAGAGCAGTCCCTTCTGTAATGCCCTTTTTTATTATATTGATAGCATTTCCTTTTCTTTGATTTTGATTTAGATATTCCAGAACTGGGTTTATTTCCTTCTTTTCTTTATGTTCTTTCTTTTTCTGTCAAACTTTCATTAGTGTTTGACTCCTTTTCTGACTTATGTAGCTATTTGCTGTTTAAAGCATCTTTAACATCTTCCATGAATAAAGAATCTCTTCTAAACAATAAGATATCTACAAAATGCTCATATGAACTTTGAAGAGATCTGAGAAGCATGAGAGCTTGACCTTATCTTCCACCTTTATGCCTATATTTTCAAGATCACTTTTAATCTTGTTACAACTATCAAGATGTTCCTACATTGATACTCCTGACTGCATAGAAAAATTATAAAGTTAT
>JAXCLQ010000001.1:21391133-21402648 GCA_035584115.1 Cedrela odorata | reverse complement strand
TTTATTTATTTATTTATTATCATTATTTAATTATAATGAATTATTATTAATTATTTTATTTTAAAATTATATATAATTGTTACTAAAGATTGATACATTCTCAAGAAATCCAGTATTATCTCAATTGATTATTATGATTTAGTATCATTACTCGCATCTTAAACGTAATACAATAATATATTTCAAAATATTAACAAGAAAATTATAATTATGCTACTTATTAACATTTATTTTAACATTAAAAAAATATAATTATAAATACGGCATACTTAAGGCTTAGGCTTGGCCATGGATAAGAAAGTTGGCAGATCCTCTACGTTCAAAAGTCTACAGCATCCACAATTTTATTTTATTTAATAACAATATACTGAATTATAGAATATCTGACCAGTAACCTGGCATAAATTGAGAACCCTGTTATCGTTTAAGCGGTTGAGTGACAGCGTATTCATATCCGGCCAACCGCTTCTTTATCTTTCCTGTCTTTTTTGCTCTTGTGTTTTTTTTTTCTGCCATCTCTCTGTCTGGGGTTTATCTGCCTGAAAATATCAGTTTCTTCTTCTTGGTGTGTTCATCAGAAACGTTTTCGATTGTTCTTATTGATTAGTTATCTGTTTCTGCTTTTTATATTGAGTAAGTTTGTTGTGTTTGAAATCATGGGTGTCTGATGTTTTTCGTGTTTTATGATTTTCCCAAAAATGTTTTCTGATTTTGTTTCTTGTTCTTCTATTCTGTCCTTTGTTGGATGTTATTCTTTTCTGTAATTTGCATCAATTCAATATCTTTGCACTCACGTTAGCTGTTGTTCTCCATCTTCTCTGTGTGATTTCCTCTATGAATTTCGCTACAGTGTTAAAAATTCGAATGATTTATCTTATGTTGTTAGCATATGTTTTTGGTTAAAAGTGTGGCTTACCATACCTGAAGCAGAATGCTCTGTTGTCCTCTGTTTCTGGTCAAGGTAAAATTCTAAGCCTCTCAATTATTCAGAAATATTCTTTAATCTGCATTGGAATTTCAAATTAATAATTCATCTTGTTAGGCTTTGTGATCTTTGGCTATGGAGAAGAAGGAGGATTCAAGCTCACCAGTTGGTGTTCTGGAGGATTACTTTCGGAACGAAAACTCAGAAACATGTTCTTCGAAGGAACCCACCCCAGACTCTGAAGCTAAATCAGATTCCAAACCCAATTCTCGCTGGCATTTATTTCATGACTTATTTAGAAGTAAATCAAAAAAACCACTAGTCACATTGTATCCTCTCAGTGTTCTGAAGCTCCTACGAAGGAGCAGTAGTCTGAGAGATGGCATTAATATGCCAGGGGATCTTTTCCTAAATTCGTATGACTCAGAGTCTCCGCAGAAGATTTTCTCCCTCAATGAGCTACAGACAGCCACCAATAATTTCAGCTCTGGTATGAATTTTTAATGTCATTTAGGCTTTAAGTGTCTGTAATTTGACCATGGCATAAAATAATGCGTATTCTCAACTTGGCTTGTGTGTAGAAAATCTGATTGGAAAGGGTGGTTATGCTGAAGTTTACAAGGCGAGTCTGCGAGATGGACAACTTGTAGCAATCAAACGGCTAACGCGAGGTACAGCAGATGAAATTATCGCAGACTTTCTGGCAGAGCTTGGGATTATGGCTCATGTCAACCATCCAAATACTGCTAAGTTAATTGGATATGGGATTGAAGGAGGAATGCATATTGTTCAGGAATTGTCTCCAAATGGGAGCTTGGCTTCCCTGCTTTATGGTTAGTCTTAACATTTCTGACTGCTTGATCACAAATTGTTCCTTCTGATAATTTCAAGTATTTCATATCAATTAAACAATCACTCTTATCGCAGGTATGAAAGAGAAATTGAAATGGGATATCAGGTACAAAATTGCATTAGGAACAGCCGAAGGTTTACTTTATCTTCATGAGGGTTGTCAGAGGAGAATCATCCACAGAGATATCAAGGCTGCCAATATTTTGCTCACCGAGGACTTTGAGCCACAGGTATTCTTCAAACATTTTTGCTTTGAACTTTCAAATTTAGTGTCAAAATTTCCATATTATACAGTGTCTTTCTGCTACAAATCATTTACATCAACTAGAAGGCACAATCAATATTACAGTAGATGAGGCTTTAATACATGTTCCTTATGTTTCTATATAAAGTTGGGGGATTAATTTTGTGGTTTAAATGGTAACTGCTGGTGATTTCAGATTTGTGATTTTGGTCTGGCAAAATGGCTACCGGAGCAATGGACTCACCACACAGTATCCAAAGTTGAAGGCACATTTGGGTTGGCAGAGCTAACACTTTTGCCGTCTGTTATTCAATCATAGATATTACTTACAAACTTATTCATTGGTTTCTCACCATTGCAGCTATCTTGCTCCCGAGTTCTTAATGCATGGGATAGTAGATGAAAAGACCGATGTCTTTGCCTTCGGTGTATTGCTACTGGAATTAGTCACAGGGCGCCGAGCTCTCGATTACTCGCAGCAAAGCCTTGTCTTGTGGGTATGTTTTCCATTTATTTTTCCATTTTTGTGCACGGATATGTAAGCAGACACATTAAAGACTTAGGATTCATTTATTCTGTGTTTAATTTTAGGCAAAACCCTTGATCAAGAAGAATGCAATTAGGGAGTTGGTTGACCCTTCTCTTGCTGATGACTACGATTCCCGGCAGTTGAATCTTGTGCTGTTATCAGCTTCTTTATGCATACAACAGTCTTCAATTCGACGGCCACAAATGAGTCAAGTAACAACAATAATGAAATTAAGTAAGCTAGAGGTGTGATTCAACAATAATCCACTCCATTGCATTGACATTGGAAGTACATGACTTGCAGGTGGTACAACTGCTCGGTGGCAATCTTTGCTGCTTGAAGTATATGAGAAAATGTCCATCACCTCTCCTACTAAAAACTCTCCGCGAAGAGCTCCAAACCGCAGAACACTATAACTCGACAAAGAATCAACTAAAATGAACAGGTTGCAGTGCAGTTGAGAAAGCAAGAAGCTTTGCTGAACTGTAACATGCCGGGCTCTAAACTTGGTTTCCGTTCAGCCATCCACCAAAGTCGCGGGAACAATTACAAAGAAGAACAAAGACACGGAAGATAAAAGATTTATCAGCCCGTCTTACGTACATATACAAGAAAATTACAAAGAGGAAAGAGAGAAAAGAATAACGAAGGAGAATAGAACTCAAGGGCAGGACAAAGATTTAATTCATTATGTTATTCCAAAAAAGGGACATAAAGACGATAGCTTAAGCCATTAATGATTTCTTGTAGATTAGATTCAAGCTTGCTCCCCCAGTCAGCACACTGCAAGCACAGTCACAGTCACAGACTGCGCCGAATACCTTATCACTGCGGTCTGCAAATAGTAGGCAAGCCCATTATCGGCCCATTTCCACTGCAAGCCCGTCGGTGGAATTATTAATTAAATAAACTATCACTGTCTGACAGTCACCGTATAAAAATATAATTAAAAGATATTTTATTTATTTCCTTGCGTGTTGTAATCCACACTCACAATCAACCCCCCGTCTCCCTCAATCCTCGCCATTTCTTGGAATATTTATATAACACTAATATTTCTTTTCGGACAATAACATACGAGTCCCTAATTTCTAACAAAATTATAAATAAAAGCATATATTATAATTTTACGGACAAATTCAATGAATGTAGTAGTTCTATAGCATGGACTTAAATAAATAAATATATAAATTATAGAATTATTTATAATTTTAGAAAACTTTGGAACCTAAATATCATTAACCTAATATTTTCCTGAAAAGGATAGCACGGTAAATCTGTGACTGTAAAATTTTCTTACAAGTTACAACAGGCTTACAGTTCCACCGCCCGAAGTACAGGCGGAGTAGTCTAACACAACAACAGAGATTAGTGAGAAAGTAGAGAGAGAAAGCGAAAGAAAGCGAGAGAAAAAAATGAGAAAGGATGTTGTGGAAGGCTTCAAAGTCAAAGCTACTTGAAGAAGTTTAGAAGAGAAGCAATTACTGTCTTATATAGTTGTGTTTGTGTTGATTTTGATCGGAGAGAATTCGAATGATCTTTCCGATCGCGAGGGATCGGAGATGCTCGTCTCTGTCGTGGGTGGAGGTGGCGGTGGAGGACGGAGGTGGTGGTGGTGGTGAAGAGTTGTTAGGTGGAGGATGAGGAAAGGAAAGGGAAGGAACACTGGCTTGTTGCCTTCGTTGAAGATTATTTCATCTTGTTTGAAGACTGTCTCTACGAATGCTAGCACGGTTGCTTCTACTGTACGCTCTGCTGGTGCCTCGGTTGCTGCTTCTATTTCAAATGCTTCCGAAGATCACAAAGATCAGGTTACTTTTTTTTTTTTTTATAAATTTGTTCATCTTCTTAAGTTTAAATAAAGCTCTCGGTGTTAATTGGAAACTCTAAGGAAAAGGATTGGCCCGCCTATTCCGACTGGGGAAACAGGCCATTAGACAGGATGATTTTTGGACTTGATTGATGTAGTCAATTTAGTTCCTATAACTCAATTCTCAGTTTTGTATACTGTACTGGTTCGTTATTGTTGGGCTACTGGCCGGACAGGCCTTTGTGAAATTGTTTTGCTTAGTTTACTGTTATTGAAGGAAATATGAGAATGAAAGATTAGTGATCAGACTGTTGAGTGTAACATCTGTGGAGTTGATATGGTTAAAGATTAATTTTTGAATTTTTGGATTGAGTAGGAGTGACCATCTTATAATGATATCATGCACACATTACAAAAGCAGAATTTGTACCTTAACTAGTCTTATCGTTTGTAGCATTCGATTTTGGCGAATTTGTATGGTATGTTGGTATGACTTCCAGTATTTCCGTGAACTACAGACATTTTATTCACTTTTGTTCTAGGATAACATATTTGTAGTAGAATCATTTTTTTTTCAAGGGAATGTTTTGTTTTTCTGAGCTTCAACATTCATATGCCAACTCGTGATCTTCACGGTTTGTTTTCTATGTTATTTATTGATTTATTTTTTGAGAAATGTTTGAATTTCTCAAAGAAGTCATTTGGGTTGCATTTAGCGATGTTGGTGCTGTTACAAATGTATGGAAAAAGAGATGCAAATCTAATGAAAATCTGCAGTTACATATGGAAGAGGAATCAGTTATTTTTTTTTTTAAAAAAAAAAAATTCATATGTGAATCTTATCTTCAGATTGAAAGGTAAAAGAAACCAAAAGATATTCCAAGTACATGAGCTATATTCTTAAATTGTGAAAGCAAGGCTCTTACGACTGCATTTTTTGCTCTAATCTTTTGTAGTTAGTCTTCAAGCTATGTTTACTCGATTTTATTTTTGCTCCACTTATTTATATATTTGTTTTTCATAGGAAACCTTTGCTCATTTATGTGTATTTGGTCAATTTTCATTCAAAGTTTTGTTTCTGTTAAGATTTCTTTTTCACTGGAACATGCAAGGTTAGATTCTTAATCTTTGTTTCATGCATCTGCTACCATTATTTTTATTTTTCATTTTTGAAAATCAAGTTTACTTGATTGCACTTGGGAACTTGTGTTGATGAACAGGTGACATGGGCTGGCTTTGACCAGCTGGAGCTTGGTCCATCAGTCTTCAAACAAGTTCTTTTGCTTGGTTATCAGAACGGCTTTCAAGTCCTTGATGTGGAGGATGCCTCTAACTTCAGTGAACTTGTCTCTAAGCGTGATGGTCCAGTTTCATTCTTACAGATGCAACCCATCCCTATGAAGTCTGATGGAAACAAAGGATTCAGAATATTACATCCTTTCCTACTGGTTGTTGCAGGAGAAGAAGCCAACAGTTTGAGCCAGGGTCAAAATCGTAGCCATTTGGGTGGGGTCAGAGATGGTAACTTGGAGTCTCAATCAGGAAATTGTGTCAACTCTCCTACGGCTGTTCGGTTTTATTCATTTCAGTCTCACTGTTATGAGCATGTCCTGAGATTCCGCTCATCTGTATGCATGGTTAGATGCAGTCCTCGGATTGTAGCCGTGGGTCTAGCCATGCAGGTCAGTGTTGATTGGCATCATTTTTAGGATGGTATAATGCTGAAAATTATGACACGATATTGTCAAACGTTTCCATCTATTTAAAGAGCATTAACACACATTTTCACGAGTAGGGATAGAAAGTACAGATTAACACTTTGATATTAAGTAACCTTGACATAGACTTATCAAATGGTTTTAACCATCTTTTAGATTTTATTTCTTCTCTTCCTTTGGAAGTCTAAGTTTTAATGTGGATGATTCCTATTGCTAAGGGATATTTTTTTTTCTATTTCAATTGTCTGGATTTGCTTAGATGAATAATGATGAAGTAATTGTTTCTAGTTCTAATTATCATATGACGTTATTCACTTGTCATTGACTTAAGTTCACCATTGGTGCTGTAATATTCATGACTGACCTGCTTCATATACGGTGGCAGATATACTGTTTTGATGCGCTCACTCTCGAGAATAAATTCATTGTCCTCACCTATCCTGTTCCCCAGTCGGCAGGACAAGGAGCAGTGGGGATTAATGTTGGTTATGGTCCAATGGCTGTGGGTCCAAGGTGGTTAGCCTATGCTTCCAACACTCCGTTATTATCAAACTCAGGACGTTTAAGCCCGCAAAACCTTACACCTCCAGGTGTTAGTCCATCGACATCGCCAGGTGGTAGTAGTTTGGTGGCTCGGTATGCAATGGAGCATAGTAAACAGTTTGCTGCTGGTCTAATCAACCTGGGGGACATGGGTTACAAAACTTTGTCGAAGTATTGCCAGGAGTTGCTTCCTGATGGGTCTAATTCTCCTGTATCACCAAATTCAGTCTGGAAAGTTGGTAAACATGCTGGAACAGATATGGACAATGCAGGAATGGTTAGATTTGCACTTAATCTGAAAAATATTAGTACTCTCTTTATTCTATTTAGCTTTTGCGCTATACGTGAGTGAGATTTAAGAGTATTAATTTATTAATTCATGTCAGTTAAAATTTATTGATTGTAGGTTGTTGTCAAAGATTTTGTTTCCAGAGCTGTTATATCGCAGTTTAAAGCTCATACCAGCCCGATATCTGCTTTGTGTTTTGACCCTAGTGGGACACTTCTGGTTACTGCCTCGGTATACGGGAACAATATTAACATCTTCCGGATTATGCAATCTTGCACACGAAGTGGATTGGGCAATCATAACTACGACTGGAATTCCTCTCATGTGCATCTTTACAAGCTGCATCGTGGAATAACATCAGCTGTTAGTATACTACTACATAGAAACTGTTTTCCCTTAGATTTTTTTGTGCGGTCCATATACCATAGTCACTCATTTTTTGCATGTGATTTACCTGACAGATGATCCAGGATATTTGTTTTAGTCATTATAGTCAGTGGATTGCCATTGTCTCGTCTAAGGGGACTTGCCATGTTTTTGTGTTATCCCCTTTTGGTGGCGATACTGGGTTTCAAACTCTTAGTTCTCAGGGTGGAGAGCCACTCCTTTTTCCGGTTCTGTCTCTACCTTGGTGGTGTACCTCATCTGGCATCACTGATCAGCAATGTTTGCCACCCCCGCCCCCTGTTACCCTCTCTGTAGTGAGCAGGATAAAATATAGTAGTTTTGGATGGCTTAATACAGTAAGCAATGCTGCTTCATCGTCAACAGGGAAAGTCTTTGTGCCATCCGGTGCTGTTGCTGCTGTTTTTCATAATTCTATATCTCACAGTCCTCAGCATGTTAACTCAAGAACCAATTCCTTGGAGCATCTGTTGGTTTATACTCCATCAGGTCACGTAGTTCAGCATGAGCTTCTGCCATCAATTGCTGTGGGACCAACTGACTGTGGCTCAAGAACTCGGGCAGCTTCTTCAGTGCACATACAAGAGGATGACTTACAGGTGAGAGTAGAGCCTGTACAGTGGTGGGATGTATGTAGGCGATCAGATTGGCCAGAAAGAGAAGAAACTATTTCTGAGGCTACTTGTGATGGACAAGATGCTGTTGAAGTAGTTCAGAACAGATCTGATTGTGAGAATGATTATGGAATAGATTTTCTGGACATTAATGATTGTGTTGGTGGAAAAAAGACTTTAAAAACTTGCTCTGTAAAGTCCCATGAGAGATCCCACTGGTATTTATCCAATGCAGAGGTGCAGGTTAGCTCTGGGAGGTTACCAATATGGCAAAGTTCTAAGGTATTTCTTCTGTAAAGTTGTAATGCTTACTATTCCCTGCTATATCTTTGTTTGATTTATTTCCCTCTTTTCTCTAGATTTATTTCTTCATGATGGATTATCCAAGAGTTAATAGTCATGCTAGTGGAGAGTTTGAAATTGAAAAGGTGTCTGTCCATGAAGTTGAAATCAGACGGAAGGAATTGTTGCCGGTTTTTGATTATTTTCAAAGCATCAAATCAAGCTGGAGTGATAGGTGATGATCTATATGTTTATGGTTCTTGCAGGCTTTTGTGTCTGTATATTAACTGTTATCATGACATGTTAGTATCTGTTTGTGTCTTTATATTAACTGTTGTCATGACATGTTGGTATCTGCTTGTCAGAACTCAGAAGAGTTTTTGGTTAAGATTGTTTTCAAGCTTGTAATGTTCCTTAAGGATATTGGTTGCTAAAATTTTACTCGAAATAGGTTGACATTGCTGGACTTCACAAAATAATCTTTCCAATAAGTTTTCTTAACCTTGATGCATTTAAATATTCATTTTGCCGCAGAAAAATAGGTTTGAAGTAATATTTATTGCACAAACAATTAGCATAGGAGATTGTTGTTTTTGCTGTATTTTTTGAGTTGAGAGTTTGTTTTTGTTGTGTTGTTAGTTAGAATGTTTTAGGGAAGCAGGATTTATTGGTTTCTTACTACATATGTTAGGTGAAGAAGGATATATAGTACTTTTACAATGTGGTTTTGTTTAATTCAACATCTAAACCACCCTTCTTTGGGGTTGATCTTTTATTGATTCGGGTTCATGTGATATTAAAACTCTCGGCACTTTGGTGTGGAATATAGTTTGCAGATCTAATTATTCAATATTGTACATGCAATCTCATGGGTACTAGAGTTGTAGCATCTATTTGTCTTTCAGTTTTTATAATGTTAAATTGACTTACCGCTGGTTCAAAGCAGCTCCCCATTTCTATGCATCAAATGATTATAGAATATGTCAATCATGCATAATCATGAGGGTTTTTTCTTCTTTTTGGGGTGTGTCATGTTTATGCATGAGATGCACATGCATCTTTTTTGACTTTACATTCATAATTTATTTTAGTGCCTGGTTTGTTGTTTCATACAGAGGCCCTGCTGAGGAAAAGTGTCCTCATTCACCATCTCCGGAGCCTTATCAAGTTGAAGACAAGACCACACAACAGACTATCATTTGTCACTCAAAGCCAGCATCACTTAGCTCTACTGAAAGTTCTGAGGGGGGTAAGTTATTACTTTTATTAATTTTTCATCTCTCTTTCCTTTAGAAAGAATATATTCTGGAATCTGCTATTTGGAAGGAAGAGAATTTGGAATATGATATGAGAAACCTTCCATCATTGTTGTCCCTTCAGTGGAAAGGATTGGCACTGACTGATGATATAATCTTTTGAAGTAAATTCTGAAGAGTGCTTATGCATTTGGTAAGGATTGGCACTGACTGATGATATACATCTTTTGAAGTAACTGCTGAAGAATGCTTATGCATTTATTGTCAAAACTGTCTTTCTGAAGGAAATATTGTAAATATATTAATCAGATTTAGTTATTTTGTTACTATGATCACTATTTCAATCTAGTTATGCATTGTGAGTTGTGACAATTTGAGCCCATATATTTTCAGTTTTTAATGTGGCAATGTCTTTTTTCCTGGTGATGATGATCATAGTGAAATATTTGGTACTCATTTTATTTTTTTAATTTTCATCAGGTTCCTCAAGGAGAATTGAGAATCTGCTTGACTTGGATCATGTAAATAACGAGAAGTTTTATATACCCACTGGCCAGGATCTGAATGAGATTTACCATGGAAGACAAGAGAGTGCCATGGTTGAAGCATCCACTCTGAATAAAAAATCCTTAGTCATTGTATCTTCTTCTGCCGAGCATTCAGAAAATGTTAATCCTCATGTTAACAATCATATTCCAAATAGTTTGGCCCCATTAGAGAGTAACTTGCCTTCTGCAGGAAGGAATCCTGATGGGAGTGGTCTTATCTCAATGTTGGGTGCTGACTGTTATGATTCACATATGGGCATTACTGTGGATGGTCCAACACTCCCTTCAGTAAATAGTCTAGTAAATCTCGAGCTGTCTTTGCAAGAGGAGCATTGTAAAGTGTTGGAGCACAATGGACTCCACAAGTCAACTGATGTTGTAAGTGATGATGTCGACAGCAGCAGTAGTCGCTGTGAGCGGGAAAAACTTGAAGAGGATGCTGAAAATGATGAAATGCTTGGTGGCATGTTTGCCTTCTCTGAAGAAGGTTGGAACCCTGAAGCTATAGCTGCTTCACTCCTTAATTGCTATAATTTTTTATTATTATTATTTCTAACTACATTTATGTTGAAGCTTCTGTTTTTCTGATAATTGGGGCTGATCCTTTTGCATGTCTGTTTTTTTTTTTTTTCCTTATTTGATTGACAGGTTGATTATGGAAATTGCTGGATTTTGGGTTAAAACCTTTTGAGGAGTCATCGCCTCCCAAAATGTTGTAGAAAGCTTGATTTGAGGTCATTGAAAGAAGCTGTACTGTATAATCTTTTGATGATTGAATTTCAATGCAACGTGTGAGTAAAGAGTGCTGTGGTGTGGTTGGCAATCTGATGAGCTAGAGTCTGCTAATATCTCTCTCTTTCTCTGACATGTACATTTTGTAGATGGAAAGTTATAAATTCATTAATGGTTTTACCTTTGGGGGGAAAAGGGTGAAGTTAAAAACTCTTGGTAGAACTTCGATTTGGCATTTCCTGTCTTGAACCTTCTTCTATCAAGCTGTGTCTGTACAGATGAACTCTGTGTGAACAAATTCTCTGCAAGTTGTAGAACAATATTTGTTTATCACAAAAAAAAAAAAAATTATAAATTGACATTTTGTTCTTAAATACTCTGCCTATCTCTTATCTTATCTCTTTAATTCCACTTCCTATTTTGTTGTTCATTGTTGATTGACTAAAGAATTATACAAACTCCATTACCATAATGCCTCAAAAACAATTGGTAATTTGCTGAGCCGAAAGTTGTTGAGGCATCATTCATTATGGGATGCATATTGAAACGAGAAGAGTGGTGGCAATTCAGCTTCTGTTTCTGGCGCTTTGTGGACTTCATCAAGACTATCATATCTCATCATGATATATCTATCTTAAGTGGACAGCACCACCAAGTGCTTATCCGGTCATGCTCTTCAACTAATAGCCATTTTGATCGGTTAATTATAATTATTATTATTATTTGATTTCAATCTAAGACAATGACTAGTACATTTTATCATCAGGG
>JAXCLQ010000001.1:21378263-21391033 GCA_035584115.1 Cedrela odorata | reverse complement strand
ATATATATATATATATATATATAAGAGAATTACAAAGGGGATAGAGAGATAAGAATAATGAAGGAGAATAGGACTCGAGGGCAGAACGCATAAGATAGAATCAATTCATAATGTTAATGTATTTCAACACATGTACAGAACAATCTTAAAATAGCTTTGAGTAATTGATGATCTAAAATAATAATTTACAAGTCCAATTTTCTAAATTTAAATTTAAAAGGGGTATTACTACAATTTACAATTTAAAGCTATCCTAACATTCAAAATCAAATACAATAGAAAACTGCAAGACTCGCATTGCATCAATCTTATAAATTTCCCTGGAATAAGATAACATAATGCATTGATGACTTATTGTGGATTAGGTTAAAGCTTGATCTCCAAGTCAGCACACTGCAAACACAGTCACAGACTGCGACAAATAGCTTATCACAATAATGAAACTGCAGTCTGCAATTACTAGGCAAGCCCATTCTCGGCCCATCAAGTAGAGGAGAAAGGGAAGGAGAACGAGAGAGGAAAAAAAAATTATGAAGGAAAAAAGAAAAAAGTGAAGAGAAAAAAACTGAGAAAGGCTGTTGTGCAAGGCTCAAAGTCAGAGCTATTTGAAGAAGTTTGGAAGAGAAGCAATTGCTGTCGTATTATATAGTTGTGTTTGTGTTGATTTTGATCGGAGAGAATTCGAATGATATATCCGATCGTGAGGGATCGGAGATGTTTGTCTCTGTCGTTGGTGGAACTGGCGGTGGAGGACGGAGGAGGAGGTGGTGGTGATGAAGAGTTGTTAGGTGGAGGATGAGGAAAGGAAAGGGAAAGAACAATGGCTTGTTGCCAAATTCGTTGAAGATTATTTCATCTTGTTTGAAGACAGTCTCTACGAATGCTAGCACTGTTACTTCTACTGTACGCTCGGCTGGTGCATCGGTTGCTGCTTCTATTTCAAATGCTTCCGAATATCGCAAAGATCAGGTTACTATTTTATTTTTTAAAAATTTATTCAGCTCTCGGTGTTAGTTGGAAATGATTTTTGGACTTGATTGATGTAGTTAATTTAGTTTTACAGCTCAATTCTTAGTTCTGTTTTGTATACTGTGCTGGTGCGTTATTGTTAGGCCACTGGCAGGACAGGCCTTTGTGAAATTATGAGAATGAAATATTAGTGATCAGACTGATGAGTATAACATCCGTGGAGTTGATATAGTTAAAGATTAATTTTAGAACTTTTGGATTGAGTAGGAGTTTCTCTCTTATATGATGTCATGCACACATTACTAAAGCAAAAAATTTGTTCTTTAACTAGTCTTATCATTTGTAGCATTCGAATTTATATGATATGTTGGTACGACTCAAATATTTCTGTGAACTACAAACACTTTGTTCACTTCTGTTCTAGGAAAACATATATGTAGGAGAATACATTTTTTTTTCAGCTATATGTTTTGTTTTGATGAGCTTCAACATTCATATGTCAACTCAGTGATCATCACACTTTGTTTTCTATGTTATTTATTATTGAAGGATGTTTAATTTCTCACAGAAGTAAGGGTTGTATTTACTGATGTTGGCGCTGTTACAAATGTATGGAAAAAGAGATGCAAATCTTGTAAAAATCCGCGGTTACACATGAAAAAGAAAGCGTTTTTTATTTTTTGAAAAAATTCTTATGTGAATCTTATCTTCATATTGAAAGGTAAAAGAAACCAAAAGATGTCCTAGTACATGAGCTATATTCTTTAACTGTGAAAGCAAGGCTCTTATGAAAGGATTTTTTTATTCTAATCTTTTGTGGATAGTCTTCAAGCTATGTTTACTTGATTTTATTTTTGCTCCACTTATTTATTTATATATTAGTTTTTCATAGGAAACCTTTGCCCATTTATGTGTACCTGGTCTATTTTCATTCAAAGTTTTGTATCTGTTAAGATTTCTATTTTACTGGAACATGCGAGGTTAGATTCTTAATCTTTGTTTCATGCATCTGCTATCATTATTTTTATTTGTCATTTTTTAAATATCAAGTTTACTTGATTGCACTTAGGAACTTGTGTTGCTGAACAGGTGACATGGGCTGGCTTTGACCAGCTGGAGCTTGGTCCATCAGTCTTCAAACAAATTCTTTTGCTTGGTTATCAGAATGGCTTTCAAGTCCTTGATGTGGAGGATGCCTCTAACTTCAGTGAACTTGTTTCGAAGCGTGATGGTCCAGTTTCATTCTTACAGATGCAACCCTTCCCTATGAAGTCAGATGGAAACGAAGGATTCAGAAAATTTCATCCTTTCCTGCTGGTTGTTGCAGGAGAAGACACCGACAGTTTGAGCCTGGGTCAAAATCGTAGCCATTTGGGTGGGCTCAGAGATGGTAACTTGGAGTCTCAGTTGGGAAATTGTATCAAATCTCCTACAGCTGTTCGGTTTTATTCATTCCAGTCTCACTGTTATGAGCATGTCCTGAGATTCCGCTCATCTGTGTGCATGGTTAGGTGCAGTCCTCGGATTGTAGCTGTGGGTCTTGCCACACAGGTCAGTGTTGATTGGCACCATTTTTAGAATGGTATAATGTTTAAAATTTTGACACAATATTTCAAACGGTTCCATCTATTTAAGAGCATTAACACACATTTGCATGAGTAGGGATAGAAAGTAGAGATTAATACTTTGATAATAAGTTACCTTGACTTAGACTTATCAAATGGTTTTAACCATCCTTTAGATTTTATTTCTTCTCTTCCTCTGGAAGTCTAAGTTTTGACGTGGATGATTCCCATTGCTTAGAGTTTTTATTTTTTTTCTATTTTAGTTGTCTGGTTTTACTTAGATGATTTATGATTAAGTAATTGTTTCTAGTTCTAATTCTCATATGACATTATTCACTTTCATTGACTTAAGTTCATCATTGGCGCTGTAATACGTGTGACTGACCTGCTTCAAATATGGTGGCAGATATACTGTTTTGATGCGCTCACTCTCGAGAACAAATTCAGTGTCCTCACCTATCCTGTTCCCCAGTTGGCAGGACAAGGAGCGGTGGGGATTAATGTTGGTTATGGTCCAATGGCTGTGGGTCCAAGGTGGTTGGCCTATGCTTCCAGCACTCCTTTATTATCAAATTCAGGACGTTTAAGCCCACAAAACCTTACACCTCCAGGTGTTAGTCCATCAACATCGCCAGGCGGTAGTAGTTTGGTGGCTCGGTATGCAATGGAGAATAGTAAACAGTTTGCTGCTGGCCTAATCAACCTGGGGGACATGGGTTACAAAACTTTGTCGAAGTATTGCCAGGAGTTGCTTCCTGATGGGTCTAGTTCTCCAGTATCACCAAATTCAGTCTGGAAAGTTGGTAAACATGCTGGAACAGATATGGACAATGCAGGAATGGTTAGATTTGCACTTAATCTGAAAAATATTAGTACTCTCTTTATTCTATTTAGCTTTTGCGCTATACGTGAGTGAGATTTAAGAGTATTAATTTATTAATTCATGTCAGTTAAAATTTATTGATTGTAGGTTGTTGTCAAAGATTTTGTTTCCAGAGCTGTTATATCGCAGTTTAAAGCTCATACCAGCCCGATATCTGCTTTGTGTTTTGACCCTAGTGGGACACTTCTGGTTACTGCCTCGGTATATGGGAACAACATTAACATCTTCCGGATTATGCCATCTTGCACGCGAAGTGGTTCAGGCAATCATAACCATGACTGGAATTCCTCTCATGTGCATCTTTACAAGCTGCATCGTGGAATAACATCAGCTGTTAGTATATTAAAGCATACAAAATGTTTTCCTTTGATTTTCTTGCGTGGTCCATATACCATATTCTCTCATTTTTTGCTTTTTGCATGTGATTTACCTGACAGATGATCCAGGATATTTGCTTTAGTCATTATAGTCAGTGGATTGCAATTGTTTCATCTAAGGGGACTTGCCATGTTTTTTTGTTATCCCCTTTTGGTGGTGATTCTGGGTTTCAAACTCTTAGTTCTCAGGGTGGAGAGCCAGTCCTTTTTCCAGTTCTGTCTTTACCTTGGTGGTGTACCTCATCTGGAATCAACGATCAGAAATGTTTGCCATCCCCACCTCCTATTACCCTCTCCGTAGTGAGCAGGATAAAATATAGTAGTTTTGGTTGGCTTAATACAGTAAGTAACGCTGCTGCATCTTCAACAGGGAAGGCCTTTGTGCCATCCGGTGCTGTTGCTGCTGTTTTCCATAATTCTATATCTCACAGTCCTCAGCATGTTAACTCAAGAACCAATTCCTTGGAGCATTTGTTGGTTTATACTCCATCAGGTCACGTAGTTCAGCATGAGCTTCTGCCATCAATTGCTGTGGGACCAATTGACAGTGGTTCAAGAATTCGGGCAGCTTCTTCAGTGCACATACAAGAGGATGATTTACAGGTGAGAGTAGAGCCTGTACAGTGGTGGGATGTATGTAGGCGATCAGATTGGTCAGAAAGAGAAGAATCTATTTCTGAGGCTACTTGTGATGGACAAGATGCTGCTGAAGTAGTTCAAAACAGATCTGATTGTGAGGATAATTATGGAATAGATTTTCTGGACATTAATGGTTGTATTGGCAGAAAAAAGACTTTAAAAATTTGCTCTGTAAAGTCCCATGAGAGATACCACTGGTACTTATCCAATGCAGAGGTAAAGGTTAGCTCTGGGAGGTTACCAATATGGCAAAGTTCTAAGGTATTTCTTGTGTAAAGTTGTAATGCGTACTATTCCCTGCTATATCATTGTTTGATTTATTTCCCTCATTTCTCTAGATTTATTTCTTCATGATGGATTCTCCAAGAGGTAATAGTCATGCTAGTGGAGAGTTTGAAATTGAAAAGGTGTCTGTCCATGAAGTTGAAATCAGGCGGAAGGAATTGATGCCAGTTTTTGATTATTTCCATAGCATCAAATCAAGCTGGAATGATAGGTGATGATCTATTTATTTATGGTTCTTGCAGGTTTTTGTGTCTCTATATTAACTGTTGTCATGACATGTTAGTATCTATTTGTCAGAACTCAGAAGAGTTTTTGTTTAAGATTGTTTTCCAGCTTGTAATGTTCCTTAAGGATATTGGTTGCTAAAATTTTAATTGAAATAGGTTGACATCGCTGTACTTCATAAAATAACTGTTCCAATAAGTGTTCTTAACCTTGATGCATTTAAATATTCATTTCCAGCAGAAAAATAGGTTTGGGGTGTTATTTGTTGTAATAGTTGTTGCTCAACAATTAGCATAGGAGATTGTTGGTTTTGCTGTATTTTTTGAGTTGGATAATTTGGTTTGTTTTTATTGGTGTTTTTACTCAGAACATTTTAGGGAAGCGTGATGTCTTGGTTCTTACAACGTATATTAGGTAAAGAAGAATATATAGTACTTGTATCATCTGGTTCTGTTTAATTCAATGTCCAAAATCACTCTTCTTTGGGGTCGATCTTTTATGAATTCAGGTTCATGTAATATAAAAATATCTAGGCACTTTGGTGTGGGATATAATTTGCAGATCTATTTATTCGATATTGTACATGCAATCTCATGGCTACAAGAGTTCGTATCATCTATTTGTTTTTCTGTTAGGCTAACATTAAATTGACTTTCTGCTGATTTGAAGCAGCTACCCATTTGTATGCATCCAATGATTAAAGAACATGTCAATCATTCATAATCATGAGGGGTTTTTCTTCTTCTTTTTGGGGGGCTTGTGTAATGTTTTTGCATGGGATGCGCATGCATCTTTTTGACTTTACGATCATAATTTATTTTAGTGCCTGATTGATTGTTTCATACAGTGGGCCTGCTGGGGAAAAGTGTCCTCAGTCACCATCTCCGGAGCCTTATCAAGCCGAAGACAAGACCACACAACAGACTATCATTTGTCACTCAAATCCAGCATCACTTAGCTCGACTGAAAGTTCTGAGGGGGGTAAGTCATTAATTTGTTAATTTTCATCTGTCTTACCTTTGAAAATAATATATTCTGGAGTCTGCAATTCGGAAAAAGAAATTTTGGAATATGATATGAGAAACCCTCCATCGATGTTGTCCCTTCAGTGGAAGGATTGGCACTGATGATATAATCTTTTGAAGTAAATGCCGAAGAGTGTTTTATGCTTTTGTTGTCAAAACTGTCTTTCTCCAGGAAATATTGCAAATATATTAATCAGGTTTAGTTATTTTGTTACTATGATCACTATTTCAATCTGGTTTTGCATTGTGAGTTATGAAAATTTGAGCCCATATATTTTCAGCTTTAGAAAGTTAAGGCTATGTCTTTTTTGCCTGGTGATGATGATCATAGTGAAGCTCTTTAATCATGGTACTCATCTTATGTTTTTAACTTTCATCAGGTTCCTGGAGGAGAATTGAGAATCTGCTTGACTTGGATCATGTGAATAATGAGAAGTTTTATATACCCACTGGCCAGGATCTAAATGACATTTACCTCGGAATACCAGAGGGTGCCATAGTTGAACCACCTACTCTGAATAAAAAATCTTTAGTCATTGTATCTTCTTCTCCTGAACATTCAAAAAATGTTAATCCTCATGTTGACGGTCACATTCCAAATAGTTTGGCCCCATTAGAGAGTAACTTGCCTTCTGCAGGAAGGAATCCCAGTGGAATTGGTCTTATCTCAATGTTGGATGCTGACTGTTATGATTCACATATGGGCATTATTGTGGAGGGTCCAACACTCCCTTTGGTAAATAGTCCAGTAAATCTTGGGCAGTCTTTGCAAGAGGAGCATTGTAAAGCATTGGAGCACAATGGACTCTGCAAGTCAACTGATGTTGTAAGTGATGATGTCGACAGCAGCAGTAGCCACTGTGAGCGGGAAAAACTTGAAGAGGATGGAGAAAATGATGAAATGCTTGGTGGCATGTTTGCCTTTTCTGAAGAAGGTTGGAACCCTGAAGCTATGGCTGTATCAATCCTTAACTGCTATAATTTTTTTTTATATCTAACTACATTCATGTTGAAGCTTTCTGTTTTTCTGATAATTGGAGCTGATCCTTTTGCATGTCTTTTTTCTTTTTTTCTTCTTTTTTAAATTTCATTGACAGGTTGATAGTGGAAATTGCTGGATTTTTTGGGTTTAAGCCTTTGAAGAGTCATGGCCTCGCAAAATGTTGTAGAAAGCTTGACTTGAGCTCATTGAAAGAAGCTGTACTGATATAGTCCTTGGATGAATTGAATTTCAATGCGCGGAGTAAGTAAGAGTGCTGTCGTGTGGTTGGCAATCTGAGCTAGAGTATGCTATTATCTCTCCCTCTCTCTCTCTCTCTGACATGTACATTCTATAGAAGGAAATTTATAAATTCATTTACGGTTTTACCTTTGTGGGGGGGGTGGGGTGGGGTGTGTGTGTGTGGAAAGGGTGCAATTAAAAAAACTCTTGGTAGAACTTGATTTGGGTTTTCATTCCTTGTCTTGAACCTTCTATCAAGCTGTGTCTGTATAGATGAATTCTGTGTGAACATATTATCTACAAGATGTATAACAATATTTGCCTATCAGAAAAAAAAATAATGATAAATTCACATTTTGTTCTATTAAATACTTGGCTATCTCTTCTCTCATTTCTTTAATCCCACTTCCTAGTTTGACCTATTTTGTTCTTCATTGTTTGATTGATTGACTAAAGAATTATACTAACTCCATTATCAGCTCTAAAGCAATGCCTCAAAAAAAAAAAAAAAAAAAAAAGTGGGGGGCATCATTCGGCATTACACCATTGATACTGATATGAGTTGTGGCATTTCAGTTTATAGTTTCTGTCACTTTTGTGGTCCGAAGGCTATCGATTCATCAAGATTTTATATTTTCTTGGACAGCACTAAGTGCTTATCCAACCGTGTCAGAGCCAACCCCTTTCAACTTATAACCATTTTGATTGGTTAATTATTTCCTGCAATAGTATACAAGGAACTTGAACATATATTAATAAACATAAATAATTAAATAATCATGCCGTATTTTATCCTCAGGTTTGAGTGGGACACGCGTGTGAAAGAAAATGACATTGATTATTTTTTAATTCATGCTATGATTATACCCTCCTTGGATCCCTAGTTTTGATTTAATATTCTTTATCTGCAAAATAAGATAATAAACAATAACAAATGAAAACCAATGTGCTCTGGGGTTTGTCAAAAGGCGTCACGAATCAAACATCAAATCCTTCAGGGACAGGACAGAACAGAACAGAACAGAACAGAACAGCACTATACCTTGTAAAACAGTGAAGCCTTATCTAAATTTAGGAACCATTTTTGGTAAAGTCAATTAGTGAGAGTTTATTTGACAACCTCAACCAGTATCAAAAACAACCGTTGTCGCCAGCTCTGATTGCTCAGTATTAAGTCAAAAGATTTATAAATAAAAAATAAAAATAAAATCCACTTGTGAGTATTAACTCCTAAAGATCTGCCGGTTTCACAAATCGTTTTAGGAGTGGACTTAGGCAAACGAGCGAGAGAACTAGCAACCATGGATGTCGTCAGTCAGTTGCAAAGGCAGTTAATTGATTACAGTGCATCTCTTTTTCGTGAGGTCGGTATCTTCTCTTTGTATTCTAGGATTTCACGTAGAAAGTATGATACTGTGATTAAATCTCCAGATGGGTTTTGTTCAATTAGTCATCCTGTTGTTTGCGCGGATATTTTATTTCTATTGATAACTATTTCTTGTAAAACCGATTTATTTTGCCTGGATATATATTTCATGAGGGGTTTCTATTGTTTGTGTTCAGGGATACGTGGATGATCAGTTCAACCAGTTGCAGAAACTGCAAGATGAGACCAACCCAGATTTTGTGGTCGAGGTTGTGTCTCTCTTCTTTGATGACTCTCAGAAGCTTATTAACAATATGGCCAAAGCTTTGTGAGTTCTCTCTCTCGTTTTTTTTTTAAAAAAAAAAAACAAAAAAAAAAAAAAAACTTTTCTTGGCATGTTTGGACTTGTTGTTTTTGTAGTTGATTCTTAATAACTGTAACTGATTTTGTGATGGGTTGAAAGCAGTTCATATGTTGGAGAAATTGCTAATTGGGTTTTACTTTTTTCTTTAATGATGTTTAGAGAACAACCGAGTGTGGATTTCGTGCAGGTAGATTCCCATGTCCATCAATTGAAGGGTAGTAGTTCCAGGTACATGCAGTTTTTGCTATTTGTATAATTCTTATTGTCTAAACTGCTATATATGATATGTGCTTCTTGGAATATGTTAGAAAATAAATGAAGCAATGCATAATTGTTGCTAGGAAATAAGATCAAATTGTGAAGGGATCTTTTTTATTTTTTAGTTTCTAAGTGTTTGATTAGAATATTGTTTTCTATGGTTAACAGTGTTGGTGCAGCTAGAGTTAAAAATGTATGCATTGCCTTCAGAAATTATTGCGAGGCCCAAAACCGTGAAGGGTGAGCTTTTGTGATGCTTTCATATTACATGATTTGTAATTTGCCAATTACGATTTGCAATTTATATAATTTATCCAATTTACCCTTGAAATTTTATTTGTCAAAAAACATTTGACACTGCATTATTTGATTCAAATGATGACTAAGTTTTGAGTCTGAAGTTCAAAAAGTCCAATATGCTAACATTGTTATTTTTGAAAATCGGTATAATGAACTTGTTTCTGTGTTTTAATTAAAAAAGGTAAGCTGTTTCAAGTTACGACATATGAATGTGTGGTTCTTTTATGTTTAGTTTTGGCCCTTAAATGTATTAACTTCTATAAGGTTAGAGACTTTTTCTATAACTTCTATACAATTTCAATCTTTAGTGCAGAAGGCCAAATAGCTTTTGCCCTTGTGGACTATATCTATTTATTCTATCAAATTGTAACAGCTGGTGTGTCTTTATCTACCTTGAAATTGCTTGTCTTGGATGGAAATTAATATTAGTATTAGGGAATTTGGATATCAAATAAATTAAGAAAAGAGTTGATGGGTGAAAAAAGGGTCCATGTATTTCAAGAGTGGGTTTGTCTTTTGTCTCAATTAATTTTAAGGATGGGATAAAATAGCCAAAGTTCCCATAGTTCAATGAAATTGAAAGAAAACTGGGTGTCCTTTCATCGGTGATTCATTTCTATGTGATATGAAGAAGAGATGGGCTTATGTCTAAGTCTAACTGGATATGGAATTGTTCAAGATTTGTACTTCTATTTAATCTAATAGTGACTAAGCGGTGATCTGATAGTCTCAGAAATGTCTGTCTGATAGTCTCAGAAATGTCTGTTGCAGGTGTGTGAGATGTCTGCAGCAAGTGAGTCATGAGTACTCTGTCTTGAAGAACAAGCTTCAAACACTATTCAGGGTAAGTGTGTGCGAAAGACTTTTGAAACAGCTGACAGTTTATTGGGTATTTTTAATAATCCAAGGAATGCTTGTGTCTACAAGGGAAAAACAGATGAAGTAGAAATTATGTTTGGTTGCTTGTATTGCAAAATTCGTTTTGAAAAAAAAAACCATTGTTCTTAAAATTTTAACTAAAAAATGGAAAACCACAAAAGCATGTTTTGAAAATTTATACAACTTTTCCTCGAAACAACTGCTTTACTCATTTTAAAAAATCATACCAAATGCGTTTTCACTATTTTTCATTTAAATAATTATTTTACAAAAATTACCAAACATTTTTTCTGTTCTTAAAAGCAACATTTTCAAAACATTGTTTTTATGGTATTCAAAAACAATTTTAAAAATGTTACCAAACACACCCAAAGTTTCTATCCTCAATATAATGTTGAAGAAGGAAAAGTTGCTCTTTTGAAATTTTTTTTATTTTTGTGTTTGAAACTGCCTTTTCAAATAAACCCACTTTGATTTGTCATTTTAATGTTTCAGCTTGTTTTACTTGTGACTTAGGGAAATAAGAATTAGAGGGATTTCTTACTTCAATTTGCCATCTCCTTGGATGTTCAAAAATATTATTGAATTGCTGCATTCATAATGTCTCATTCTTACTTTCTGTCTTAAATTCGGTTTAATTTTCTTTCTCTGTCTCCTTGTTTGGCGACTATAGCTGGAGCAACAGTTCGTTGCTGCTGGTGGATCAATTCCTACGCAATAAAATGCATTGATGTTATCCCCTGTTGGTAAACAGAAAGGGAGTGATCTCATATTGTTACTGTTACTTTTTGTACGAGTTTCTGTAGTTCTTCTTTCCAGCTGCTTTGATCTGATGACAAAACGATATATTATTAGCTATATGTTTAAATTCTGTAGAGGAGATTGGTAGTGTGCATAAACGTTTCTATCTCTTCCGCTATAAAGCATACAATGACTCATTACTACTCATTGGTCTACATTTTCAGATCAATCTGATCAGAAGGCTGAGGCTGAAGCTTTTCCCTAGTCCTTTGCCATATTTGTCTTTAACCTGATCTAATAGTGTAGATCCCAGTAATTGCATGCAGCTGATTTTGGTGTTTGAACGATATTGTTAAACTTGAATTTTATATATAAGCCACCAGCTGAATGAATGTTTATAGTCTTGCTAGCATTATGTCAGTTGCATTTGATGTGTGGATTTGGGACTAAAGCTCAAATTTTAATGGCTTTGTCAAATATATCCAATTTTGTGATCAATATGTCCAGGCGAGTAGATTTGTTTTGTTGCTTGACTTCCTCCAATTAGGCTTATGCCAAAAATTCTTGCCAAATACCCTAGTCAACTTGACAGAAGTGAATTATGATGTAGCAGTCAAGGACGACAATTGGCTTGACTGCCATCAGAAAGCTTCGTCAAGGTATGATGATCAAAGCATGTTATGGCTATTTATGAAATCTGTGGTCCTGAGGTGGCTAAAGAATTCCAGCAGGTACAGTCTGGTCACTGTAAACCTTGCTGCTACTGAGAAAAAAATGGTACCATATACTAACATTTGAAGAAGATGTTTCTCTGGTGATCAAAAACTAAAGTAAAATTCTTTATCTTCTCTATCAGCGTGTCATTGGGGTGGTGTGCCAATTATCTGTTGGTTCTGCTTATGGTCTTAACACATTTCCTTCAGAAACCGTGCAGATTTTCTTTTCTACTAATATATTTTTGCTGTAGCGAAAAGGTTCCAATATAGCATATAACACCTGATTTTCAGAATAAAACCTGAGGAAAGCTTGTGCTCTTCCTGAAAAACAATTGCATTCTGGTCCCTACTCCTTATCTGCTAGGTTGGTTTTAGACTTAGTGTTGGGGGGCACAATTGCTGCTCTTTCAGTTTACAGTAAAGGTATTTGCCATGGCAAATTCGATTCCATATGAACCCAACTCTTATTCTTCACTGATTGACATTTGTAGATGAGGGAATTAAAACATCACCTAGTTCGATTCAATGTTGATCTGGGTTAGTTACTACATTTTTGCTAAGGTCAGGTGAGAAGATGACAAGTCGTGGAGATTCTATTAGACTAACTAGTAGTAAGACACTCAGCCAACTTTATTTATTTATTTTGACAAAACTTTAATTTTCATTGGAAAACAAGAAATTGATATAGCTTTGTAACCAAGCTATCGCATTTATGTACAAGAATGTATTATTGTCTGTCTAGACAAGCTTAGAGGCACACGTGGAATGCAATTCTCAGCACGACATCAATGCCTTTCTTGTTATAATTATAACTAGCTTTAGTATTCACTATTCAGTAAAATTAATGATTGAATCAACTGTCATCCACTTAAAATATTGACATTTTAGGTATTTTTTAGTTGTTTACCAAAGAGTGGCTTAGAAAACAATGATGACCCGACAAAAAAAAAAAAAAA
>JAXCLQ010000001.1:21356206-21368402 GCA_035584115.1 Cedrela odorata | reverse complement strand
AGCTAGCTAGCTAGCTAACATTCATCACCCAAACCTGAAGGGAGTGTCTGTCTGTCTGTCTGGATCATCATCCAATTCATTTATATATTTCCTGTTAAAGAAAGCATCGATCAACATGTGAAACAAACAAGATCATGAGATCAGGTAAGTAAGATGACATAAATTAAAGCTTGGGGCACATGGAGCATAGTAAACCAATTACCAACGGTTAACAAAAAGATCAATCTTATAAGACTATATATATATATATATATATATATATTTCTTTTTAACGTACTGCTTTGTCTGGTTAGTTGGTGAACGGAAACCTGCCAAATAGGTTAAAAACAACACACATCCCATCCCCATGCCCTCAGTCATCGAAGGACTCAACACCACTTGTTATCACTGTATCTAAACTCGAATCCCATGTCCCCTGAGGATTGGATTGTTTGTGTTTACTGTTTATCTTGTAAGTTTATCCATTTGGTGATATTCTAATTCTGTTGCTTTGCTTTATGATATGCCTAAGCATAATAAGCATAAACACAAGGCATATTATTTCTTTTGAAGTGGAGGCCAGGCCGCCCTCATAATCATTTGAGGAATGCATGTTGCATGATTAGGGGGGTTTCTTTATTGATTATATGATACAATCCAATGCATAGTTTAGTTTAGTGCTTTGGTTTGGGATATATTTTCTTCAACTTTGTAAGTAGGGGCCCTCTCATCGTTTTATGTTCCCTTGCCAATACCACGTGGAAAGGAACTCCAATGATTTTATGTTCCCCTTATAAAGGTAGGGCAACCAACCCCCCAAGAAAGACCATCCATCTTTATGAAGTAAATAATATTTGATTAAGGCACGTACTTTGTTATTATTTCAAAAGTTGTTTCTTGTTTTTTAAAAGCAAAATGAAGAGGCAATTGTTTGTTTCTCTCCCATAATTATAAAAATAATAATAATAGTAATAATTGGGGAATGGCCATGGTCTATCCTATCATATGACTTATCGAAAATAGCCTAAATAATTTTTTTTTTTTTTTTTACTTAGAGTTGTGTATTTTTTTCTGCCAGATCAGTTATCTATCTAAATTTATTAAATAAATGAAACATTATTTAAATTTTTTAGCAAAATTATGTTTTATTTTTCTACTAAAATACATCTCATAAAGTGAATCAAATTTTTATAATTTTAATAAAAAGTATGAGATAATAAATAAAGAGATCAAATAAAATAAAAGCGGATTCCATATGATTATTAAGCTGTTAAAGGAATACCAAAATTATTCTTCAAAATATTAGAAAAAATATTTTTTCTTATTCTTTTACTGAATTTTTCTTATTAATTTATTGAATTCTATATTCTGTTTTTTTATTACGATTATATAATTAACTTAGGCATTTGAGTAATTTTGCTAGCTGCCAACATTTTTTTAATTTGTATTTATATTACATGCATCTAATCCGAGAAGAATAAAAAAAAATCGACTCGGGTTCATATTATAAACATTAAACCCGAGAAAAATTAAAGAATTTGAAAACTTTATATGATCAAATTTACTCCTACGAAAAAAAATCACGTATTAACATTTAAAAAATAAAATTTAAGTATTAACAACGATTAATAGTATATTAAATAATGACGCCGCATATCAAATAATCATGAATATAAATTCTGTAATTTTGTATGTGTAACATGGGTAAATCGTTAAGCGATAATTAATTATTAATATCAAGTTTAAATGTGGGGCTTGTATAAACTCCTTGAGAAACAGAAAGAAAATGGATGGACCAATTACAATTCTAACCGATTGGGCTATTTTGCCGCATTCATACAAGACCCACGTACAAACATACATGCACTGTATGTTCTTATTTCTATTTCTAGTACGAAGCTATGAATGAAGAATTAATACTGATAACAGCCAGTAAAGGGAATAGAAGAAGAAATCGAGCAAACAGACAAACTGATTTACGTAGGGCGATACAATACAACCTTTATTTAGGAATTTTGTACACTGTATCGAGATCATAATCTTCACATTGGTTCTTTCTGTACACCACCAGTTTTGTGACTTTGAAAATGTGCAAGTCATTTTGCTCATCTCCTTTCTTGTCTCATCATTTTATCCTATAAATTAACTGCATTTTGAATAGATGTTATTCAACACCAAATACCATACCATAAATAGCTTGTTAGTGTCATGAGTAAAAATGTCTCCTCCGGATTCTCTCCTTGTTTACAGCAGTTGGAGATTCTCCACTGCCCGGAAATTCCCATCTGACAACATCTCCGTCCCAAGAAGAGCTGAGAAGCATTGGGTAACTCGGGTGCCAACTACAATCTCTAACCGGCGAAGTATGTTGCTTGAGTACAGCAACTTGATCACCACTCACCTGCAACGACCATAATCCAAAAGGATAAGGACAAGCAGACATGAGTAATATGCTTGATATCCATGCTATAGATCAGTTTGTAACATGAAGATCGTCATATCAGTGATTTGGTGGTCATCAATTGAAAATATCATCCATGAATAGAATTTTCAGCCAAATATTATAGAGAGATAATATATCACATTTATAATCCAACAGAGTGTACTTCCCTGTCCTGCCCAGTTCATCTTTCATGCAAAGGACTGGACTAGTTCAAGAGGATTGCCATGTTTAGTTTGAGATTAAATAAGAGTGATTAATGCATGAGAATAATATTTTATTACCTACCAAGTCACAAACATAAACACAAGAATCATGGGATCCAATGTAGGTATACTTTTGGCCAGTGCTGCATAATGTGATTCGAAAAAACAATATTAGTTCAGGTATAAAATTGGGTGTCATTGCAGTCAGATGGTAAACAAAATCTTGCCACGTAAAAATAAGAGTCAAAGCATGCCTAAAGCCAGCTGAAAGCATTACAAAACTCGGGCCTATTGGATGATTAACAAGCACAACTTTTTCAAATCACAAGGGAATTTTTACATGAAAAATAAATAACCCAGAAACACAAACTCACAAGATGGCGCTGATCCGAGGAAAGCGATCTATCTGTGACTGTCCAACGCAAACTTTTGGCATGAATGTCCTTCTGTAGTTTCCCCCCTCTCTCCACATCGTCTACTCTAATTTGGCTCGCCTGAAATTAACATTTTGAATGATACAAAGTATAAATTATAAAATTTTACTGCAGTCACCTTTTGCAGTCTCGGCTATTGAGGGATGTGTAGGAAAATAACCTAGTGAACAAAATTAAACTAAAACCTCCTTTAGGATATCACTAACTATAACTACTTCATACATTTGAGGGAGTGCCCTGTTTCGGATGGAGCAATAAACATGATACCTGAAATACTGCAACAAATAAAGAACCATAGCTGAGAACTGAGAGACATATGCTCGTCTAGCCGCCTATTTCACAAGACAAGGTCCTCTGACAGGCAAATAGATACTTAACATATGACAACAATCTGCCGATGAGAACCTCCCTCTTACTGAATAATTACCTTCTCTGCCTGCCAACTTCTTTACTACAGAAACACGCAAGTCTCGCTTCCGGGGTTTTTCTTTGCTTACATGATTATGTGGTTCTGATTTCAGTTTCGCGAGCTGGGCAACTTCGTGGTCCAAATCATTCAACTGTTTGTTGGATTTGCTGATACTGTTACTAGCTTCATTGATGGGATTCCCACCATCACAGAATTCAGAATCTAACTGGAGTGTCCTCATGGCATAACCCATTTCGTGAATGTCAAATCCACTCACTGTTACATACATTTTAACTCAAAACCATTGGCAATATTAGTACTACTTAAGCATTAAGAAAATTAGAACTGTGTTGGACCTTCATATCACCTTTGTACAGGTTCTTAAAGTGTCCGCGCCCTGCAAAATTTATTATGATCAGTCAAATTTGAAGTCAACTGATAAACTAAATCTATTCGTCAAACCTGCATGGATGTCGAAGCCCAATTCCTGCTAATTACATGGGCTCAAGGCCCATTACCATACAGTACTGATCTTTTTTAGATTGGACTCATTGGGCTACTGCATTCATTCCCGCGGATGAAATATTATTTATAATTACAAAAGACATTTTTTAAAAAAATTCCATATTATTCTGAATAGGGCGGCTGGGCCTGAGCATACGTCGGCTTCACATGTTTTAGGTAACAAAAAGATGCAACCGTGATTGCGGTATGCTAGCCATCTCCAATCGCGTCATGCTCTCTTTATCAAGTACCGAACAATGAAGCGCGTGTGGAAACTCTCAGACGTAGCCCAAACCGAGCTGCTTTATCTCCACAGACGCTACAATAAACCCAGAACCCTACCGCCACTTTCCGTCTCCACCCTCACCGAGTCTGCAAATGACAGATTTACAAGAGACCTCTGTACGTCGACAACCAACTACGCGTTCTCAGATGTCGTTAAATTGTTTACCGAGAAGTTATATTATCTGGACACGAGGGTAAGGGAGGATCTGGCCAAGACGGTGTCGGTTTTACGAGACGAATTGGTGGAAAATATTGATGATTTGTATAGGGTTTTGGGGGTTTTGGACGAGAAGGGTTTGTCTCTGTTCAGGAGTCATATTGATGGATCTGCCTTTGTTGAGCTAATGAACCAGTTGGGTTCCTCGCCGCAATTAGCAATAGAGGTGTTTATCGTTTGATTTAATAACTTGTCAACTAACTTGCTTTTCTTTTGCTTGTTTATTTATATTTTCAGTAGCAATTTAATTTGTGTTGCTATGCAGTTAGTTTTGTTTGGTGTAGAATTTATGTATTTTATTGTGTATTTCGCTTATGACTTATGGTTACATTCACATTCGTGAAGATTTTTGTTTTATTTTGTTTTATGGATTAATTCCACTGAACTTGTTTTGTTATGTATAACATGTAAATTGGATTCATCTTTTTTTTTTTTTTTTTTAAATTAATTTTAGAAAGTTGGTTACGTTGAGGTTTGGGTTAATTAAAACGTGTAACTTGGATGAAACTGTTCTCAGTAAAATATTCAAACACTTCTTAGTTTGTGGGAATTATCTTTACATTATAACAATTTTACAAAGTGTTGGGAATGGAACATTTTCAACTGGAGTTATCAAAATTATTTAACCCGATTGCATTTATGTCTTACATGTTTAGTTATTGATTTTCAGGTTTTTAATTGGAGGAGAAAGCAGGCTGAGTGTGGCACTCCAATGACAAAGGAAGAATATGCTAAGGGTATTACACTTGCTGGTAAAATTAAGAATTTAGATCTTGCGGTTGAGCTATTTGATGAGGCCACTAACAAGCGACTTAAGACAACCACCACTTATAATGCTCTAATGGGTGCATATATGTTTAATGGCCTAGCTGATAAATGTCAGTCATTGTTTCGGGACTTGAAAAGGGAAACAAATATTATTCCTTCAACTGTAACTTATAACATTCTTATATCAGTTTTTGGTCGCTTGTTACTGGTTGATCACATGGAGGCAGCATTTCAGGAAATAAAGGACTCAAATCTCTCCCCAAATGTGTTCACATACAATAATTTAATTGCTGGATACATGACTGCTTGGATGTGGGATAGCATGGAAGAAACTTTTCAGATGATGGAGGCAGGGCCAGTTAAGCCAAACACTAGTACCTACTTCCTAATGCTTCGTGGGTATGCACATTCGGGTAATTTAGATCGGATGGAAGAGATATATGGATTGGTAAAAAATCATTTTGATGGTAAGGAAATTTCATTAATCCGAGCCATGATATGTGCATATTGTAGGAGTACTGTCACAGATAAAATTAAAAAGATTGAGGCTTTAATGAGTCTTATTCCAGAAAAGGAGTATCGACCTTGGTTGAATGTGTTATTGGTTAGGGCTTATGCTCAAGAGAATTGTTTAGAGCGAATGGAAAAATCAATAAGTGACGCATTTGAGCATAAAACATCTGTAACGACAGCTCGTATTATGAGGTCCATTATTGCATGTTATTTACGATGCAATGCACTGGACAAGCTGGAAAACTTTGTGAAGCGTGCTGAAAGTGCTGGGTGGAGAATCTGCCGGTCCCTTTATCATTGTAAAATGGTCATGTATGCATCAGAGAAGCGTTTTGAAGAAATGGAGAGTGTCCTTAAAGAGATGGAGAATTACAGAATTGACCGCTCTAAAAAGACATTTTGGATAATGTACAAGGCCTACTCAATGTGCGGTCAGAAACAGAAGGTCAAGCAAGTTTTAGGATTAATGTGCAAGTGTGGGTATGATGTTCCTGTGGAATGTTTTCCATCATAATGTAACAATTCATGCCGCAGCATATGATGCGATGGAAGTTGCAGAAAGCATTCGGGTGTCTTTTTGAATGGTTCATCATCTGTAATATGGAATTCAGATTCAAATAGTTTATAGGTACACATCTTTTTTCATGTTTAGTTCTTATATAAATACTTAGTATTATGTTCTCTGTGGTCTCAATCTGTTGATAGCAGTATTGGTTAGTGATGTTTATCATTCTTATTACCCTTCGCTGCAATCAGTAGACAGGCATGGAAGCTATCTGATTGATTTTGAAGTTTAAATCATGAAATTAAAGAGAGTAAAAATAAAGAAAAGTAAGGTAAGAGAGCACTTTTGGAGACAACTGCATGTTACATTGTGAATGTTAAAGAGAGAATTATATCTTTGGTAGAGAAATAAAATAGGAAAATTAAGTCCATTTCATCCAAAAGAATTAAACTGCTCCTTTTTTTTCAATCTAAAATTAGGTTGCCTATTAAAAGTCATTTCATCTATCTTGGCACTTGACCTTTTATTATTATTACTTCTTGTTCCTTCACTTCCTATTCAATTATTTACTTGTGCAGTCCAGCATTAAGAAATTTTTAGATTTTATTCTTCTTACCAGGACTTTCTTAGCTACCAATTTTTGGAATATGATTCCACGCCATAAATTCACCAAGTATTGCATCGGTCAATATTAACTTAAATAGGCTCTCTTCTTTTGGGTTGGGGAAGCAAGAATGAGGAATTTATCGGATATAACTATGGAGTGATTAGCACCAAGAGGTGGAGGATTGATGGTGTCTACTTTTATCATCTTTTCTTAAATTGCAAGTGTAATGTAGGAGTTACTTTAGTATGCTGAAACAAGTAGTTAATTGTCTAAGCAGCAGTCTGATTATTGATAATGATATGATTGGATAATTTAGGAATTGATAGACTTGCCATGAGACCAATTTATTTGTTGCTTTTGAAGTTTAAGCAAACATATATTTTTCTGAAAAATGTTGACTAATGTCATCACAATGAAGACATTATTATCCTTGTGGAAATGTACTCAATCCAAAGTTAAATGCATGTTTCATCAGAATATGGTGTATCTGATTCCTGGCGTCCCATTTTCAGTAATTTTTCTCTAACTCGGAGATTTTCATTGTCCTTAAATGATATAAATCTTTCAGCATGAATGCCAGCAATTTCTGGTGTATGATATATCTCAACTTATCTTGCCATTGTCATAGTTATCTGACCTGTGGATTTAAATGTGGTTTTCTCTCCTTTTATTTTAGCTCAGAAGACGATTAAATAGTACTATGGTATTCTAGAGTTTACTAATTATGTTCTTGTGCCCTGAATATTTTCTTATGAGGAGCTCAATCTCTGCCTGACAGAAACATCTGTCCATTAAACAGTCTTGTGCTACTCATTTGTCAAGTTTTTAAAAAGTATTAATGACTGATTCAGCCCTATCAGACTTCTAATAACTAAAATCCCGAGACATCTATCTTTTGTGGGTAAAGCTACTGGCTGGATTTCTTGCTGAACACCTATTACATATGCTGTTAGTATGGATTTCCGGGAAAAGAGATCAGAATTTGTATATTAGAACTTTTTGTCTGGTGCTCTTATTTGGCTTAACATGCTCATTCTTGAAAATATATTCAGTTGTTTATTGTGGTCATTTTGTGGTTGCTCAAATGATTGATTGATTATTCTTTTTATTGCAGACAAGGACACCAGTTTGCTGAATGTTTTATAGAAGAAATAAAATTCACCAGGACATGCAGGATGGTGTATCATTGTGCAAAAAAAAAAAAAAAAAAAGAAAGAAAGAAAACAGCTCAAGTCCTATATTTTTTAGTAAATTGACTTGACTTGATTTTGTCGAATAGTTGAGGATAGAGAAGGGAGACAATTTTTGCTCTAGATTGAGGAACTAACTGGGGTTAAGTTTGCAAGATTGAAGCTATTGGTTGTCACGGCTCAGGAACACAAGTGCAACTTAAAGGGCTGACAGTGACCCATAAAGTTGCGCTGTAAAGTATTAGATATTGGTACTTCAAATGGATTTTTGTGATTCACATTCAAGAATTCTCTTCTTCCGATGATTTGAGGCTTTTCAACCGCACAGGCTAGAGTTTATGACTGAAGCCTGCTCTGTTGTAACATGTCTTGTTGATGCTTAAACAGGAATTGTAATGTTGGGATGTTTTTAACTTTTTTGATAAACTAGTCCACTTAATAAGTCTATATTTATTTATAATAAGAGGTAAAAATAAAATTTAATTTTAGTTAAAATATTAATTTTTACACTAAATTATTTTTTGTGTAATATTTAGTTTAGAATTTCTATTAAATGTCAAGAATCTCGATATTTGATTAAGAATTTCTGTCAAATATTGAGAATTTTGATATTTGGTGAAAATTTTTTATCAAATATTAAGATTTTTGACGTTTGACAAAAATATTAAACTAAACGTAGAGAATTTTATATTATAATATAAAATTTTTATTTTTTTTATGTTGATATTATTAATTATATAATTAAGAATAATTTTTATATTTGTGTTATATTTTAAAGTAAAAAATTGATAATATATTTTATTATAATGTGTGCATAAATGAATTAAGTATATTACAATTTTATTATGTAATTTGAATATTTATACAATTGAGAATATATTTATATTAGTATTATTTATTTTTGGGTTTCATATATAAATAACTTGTTAATTTGTCAAAAATGAAATAAATAACAATAATATAAATATATTATTAATTGATTAAATATTCAAGTTGTATAAAAAAAAATATAATATAATTATGTGCTCATATTTCAATAACCTTAATGCTTGACGAAAAATATTTATCAAACGTAGAGAATCTTGACGTTTGGTCAAATATTTTTGTCAAACATTAAGAATCTTAACGTTTAATAGAATTATTTTTTACTAAAGAGTAATTTAGTTAATTTTTTTGTCAAATGTCGAGATTCTCAATGTTTAATGGAGGTTTTAAATCAAATATTATATAAAGGGTAATTAGGTAATTAGGTATAAAATTAATATTTTAGTTGAGATTAAGTTTTATTTCTATTTCTGATTATAAATAAGTATGAGTTTGATAAATTGACTATTTTGTCAAAAAAAAAAAAACTCGATGTTTTTATAAGATTAGGCTAGAAAAAAGAATTTTCATTTTCATTTCTTCCCAACTTATAATTTTCTCTTTTAAAAAACTTACAGATTGACTCGTCCTTAGGGCTTGGATGAGCATGATTCAGATGATTTTCTTACATCACCATTCTCTTTGCATCTTTGTACAATTTATATCACTTGATCTTATTCATGTGAATTTTGAATAAAATTATGTCGTTTTTGGATTTTATCTACGATTGTTAAGTAATTTTAGGTAACAACTCTGTATAATCTTTAATCCACTAATTTGTTCATTTTCTTATTGGATTATATTGTGTCATTGCAACATCTTTTTTTTAGCTAAGTCACTCAATTTTCTTTCTCTTTTCTCATATTTCATTTATAAACTTGAAACATAAATAGAGTTTTACTGTTTATAAGTCATAAATCAATCATTACATTCATTACATTTATTAAGGACTAAGCTGATTAATCTAATGTGATTTATGCAGTTTCTTAAATATCGTGATACAAATTAAGGAACTAAACCTTCAAAGACTCAAACTCTAGTAATACACATTCAATCCATCAATACTCATCCTAACCCAACTTAAGACTAGTATATAAATACCTTAATTTACCCGGTTCAAAAAACACTTATAAACTACAACCCAATTGGCTTAACTCCCAATTTTCCTTTAGTTTATTCGGCTCAAACCCTATTTAAAAACCTAATTTATTCTCTTGGTTTGACTATACTCATTTGGTCAATAACACTTCACTTGTTTAATTACTAAATCACTTTATATGAAACAAATCAAGAAAGAAATTACAACAAGTAAGTTTAAATTCAATTACAAAATTCAATAATGTATTTATTAGACATTGATAATTTCTACACCAAGAAAGAAGTTACAACAATTACAAGATTCAATGATGCATTTATTAGGTATTGACAATTTCTACACCAAAAAGCATCTCTTTAATTTTATAACTTGATTTAATATATTTTAATATTATTTTAACTTGTACTAGACCTTTATAAAAAGTCTCTAATGCATTTTAAGAAGCAAGTTTTTTTTTTTTTTTTATTGGAATCTAAATAAAAGAATTTTAAACTTGTTTTCACATTTGAGCAAACATTTATCTTAAATTTCTTTGTGGTCAAAATTTAGGTGGTGGTCTCCTTGGTTGGTAGCTTTTTCTTTATACCTTAAATCTATCTTGGCTACTTTAATTATTTTTCTTTTTAATTAATTCATAAAATTGATCTCACTCAGCTCCATCCAAGTTTGGCTAGTTACTCACCTTGTGACATTTGTGAAATTATTCAATATTCATATCAAAATTGGTATCATAGCTTCGGTTTGGCTAAGGTGGTTTCATTTACTTTATTTTTTAAAACTTTGTCGGTTGAAAGAAGAATTTTTGTGTGAGCTTAAGAATTGAAGTTGAGTTGTATGTGTAGTGTTGTTGAAGTTGTTGTGAATTTTGAAATTATAGTAGTTGTGAATTTAGTTGTGTTAGATTTAGGAGAGTGCATGTTTGTTGTTGTTAGTGACCTTAGTGGACTATTTTTGAACCATTCGACCGGAAAACTTGAACTTGGCTGGAGTTTGTTTTTATTGACCAATTTGGACTCTAAATCACCTAAACACACTTATCCTAACACCATAACCTCTTTTAGACAGTTTTTACTTTAACATTTAACTAAACACTACCCTACACACTTTATCCAAAATACTTCATTTTTCTTTCATTCTCAATTGGTTAATAGAAGCTACATTAAATCAAGTAGTTCAACTCCTCCAAGAGCAAGCTGACCAAAACTGATAAAACTGTCATCCTCAAACACATACTCCTTTACCCAATAAGTCACTCATTCACCCAAGATGTCCAAGGCAACCTATATTACCTTAAGATTATAAATATGAGGTATACTTCTCTAGTGAGTCTAGTGATACCAAATTTGTAAGAAGAATGAATAATTGAGATGATAATAGGGGTTTAAATATTGACATTCCAGAATTTGAAAAGAGTTTGAATCTAAATGATTTTGTTGATTGGTTGCATGCTATTGAGGGGTTTTTTTTTTTTTAATACAAATGGTATTTTGATGAGAAAAAATACAAATTGGTTACCATTTATTTCAAGGATTACGCTTCTCTTTGGTAGGAAAATGTCAAAAAGTAAAGGAATCGAGAGAGAGAACCGAGTTTGTTTTTGGGAGAAATTGAAGAAACTTCTCAAGATAAGGTTCTTGCCCAAATCATATAGGCAAGAATTGTATTTAAAACTTCATACATTTAAGCAAGAAGATTATAGTGTAGAGGAGTATATTCGTGAATTTGAGAAGTTAATAATAAGAAACAATTTATCAGAAGTTAATAAGCAAACCTTAGCTCGATTTTTGGGGGGATTAAAGCAGGACATAGATCATATGGTATAGGGATGTTTAAAACAGGTTTCGATTTCGGTTCTATTTGGAATTAGAACCTACTCTAAATAAATTCGGTTCCTAAATTTCGGAATCGGAATCTATCATGTTTAACAGGATACCCTGTTTTTCTATTCCAATCTAAAAACAGGGTTCCATGTTTATCAAATACGCGTATCAAAATCTATCTAACCATAAACAACCAATAAAGTTCCAACTACCAACCAATCAAGGACTTTCTTGTCAACTAAAAGAAAGAATAATTATAAAATTTAACAACTTTAATCTAGTTCTGTAACACCCCATTCTTATACTTATTCAATCAATCATTATTACATAATACTACATCATTTCATACAAAGAGTGTT
>JAXCLQ010000001.1:21310158-21352539 GCA_035584115.1 Cedrela odorata | reverse complement strand
TATATATATATATATATAATTTCCGTAGCCTACAATCAAACATGATGTAAATTATTTAATATTTTATATGTACTGCTTGAAATTATAATTGATGTTGACCTTGACAAACTTAAGAAATAGTTTTTATAAGTAGAAGTTGATGATACTACATGTAAGAGGTAAGTTAATTGAATATTGTTAATTAATTATCTGTTGGCCTTGAATTCTTGATTGTGACTTTTGATATTGCATCAAAAGACAATTAATTAAGTCCAAGGTGGATGCTATCTACCAGAACAATTAATACATTAAAATTAATTAAGTCCAAGGGGTGTAAAGTTTACTAATTAATTGATAAAATAGTGTAAAATTATTTTAGCACGTATTATTTATTTTTTGTACCATTGACATTTTTTTTAGGAATATATTGGGATCAAATTTGATTTGTAAAGTAAATTATTTCAATTATGGCAAAGTTAAGATTTTAATATACATAATGGACAATTTCTAACAGCAATGATTTACTCTTTATTTACACTGCCTCCTAAGCTTCTAAAGACAGATATTTACTTTAACAGTTTAGAAAGGAAAAACAAATCAGTTTGGATTTGTCCAATGATAGTTGGGAAAACTTGAAACATATTGACTACAATATTGTTGTCATCAATCTCAGCAAGAGAGAAAAAAATTATTTCATGTGATAATGTTATATATTTCTGGGCAAGAAGTATCTATGTGCTTGCTTGGTCTGGAGTGTAATATGATCATTCTCTTGTCTTCCAACTCAATTTATTAAATTACAATAAACACCTTATTTCAAAATATTTATTAATACATGTCATTCAATCTACTAGTTAAACAATTCTACCAATATTTACATGACTTTCCTCACTACTAAAGTAATCCTAAAAAACACATCTTAATACTAAGAGAACAATTATATGTATACTGTCCATGCACCAATGCACTTATGTAGGGGAGAATTTGGCATGAGACTAATTTGGTCATATAACAAAAAGGGAATATGGGGCCACGGGGTCCAATAAAACTATATGGATTGAAAATTCAACACCAACTTCCACAAAAAAATATATCAACCCATCAATGATTCTCAATTATGAAAGAGTGTTTATAGATGTGATATACTCACAATTTTAAATAGGTGAGTGTTTACAGTTACACTGCTTTTGCTTATTCGGAGTACCCTCTTTTACTTCAATATTGGGCCTTGATCTTGATTTTGGGGAATATGGTTTTCTGAAGAAAGCAATTTCAGGGTTAAAACAAAATCATTAAAATAAAATAAAAATTGAACTTGCAAATGAAATTTTCCAAAAATGCTATCTTTAAAGCAATTTTAGATGGTATGCAATAGTAAGCTTCAATAAATTTCAAATACGCAACACAGTGCCTTTACTAAATATATACAAAATTGACAAAAGCACTCATAATCTGAGTGCACCATCTAGGGAAAATTTAATTAACGCCAATCAACTCTTAGTTGAGTGATCAGAAAACACTCTTTAAAGATTGAGGAATCTAAGAAAATGTTACATTACAGCTAGACCCCTTCAGTGAATATGCCGTGATAACATACAGATTTATAAACCAATGTATATACATTATATATATATATATATATAAAGCAACAATGTTACTAAATGGGAAAAGATTGGGAATTAAAAACCTTAAGTACCATGTTTCCAAACATCTATAATAACCAAAATTGTTACTCACACTCAATGGTATAGTTTCTGTTTTCTATATATTGAGAACAAAATTTTCTTATATTTATTATTTTGAATTTTAAATTGAATAATAATAAATATCTCTCTAAATGTTTGGTAAACTTTTACAACAAATATATAAGAATAAAGATAACCTAGATAAAAAAAGTTTCAAAATTTTTCTAATACAAACAATAGATAACAAGTATCTACGATTAAAATGAAAGATTTTTTATACAAAAATAAGAGCAAACAAGCAAACCCAATACCCTCAATCTAAAAAAACTCAAAGAACCCAGTTGAAATCTTCCTCAATTTGATCTAAAACAATCACCAAACTAGTGAGTTTCAGAAAGACGAGATATAGACGAGATATAAGCACAAGTCCTTCTCCAATTCTAGATTATATCATTAATTTATAGATAAATTTCAAAAAATAGAAAGTTACACCTACACGTAACATGACCAGAGAGATTCAAGACAATACCCAGACAGAAATTCTTGCTTGAAGGCGCTTGATTATTGGTATATCGATCGATCCAGCACAGTCTACGCCACGGATTGAAACCTTACCAAGGAGAGGAAAGTGAAGACTAAAGAGAAGAGATCAAATGAAATGAGCAAACCGTCGTGTCTAGAAGTTTTCATCAGCTGAGTCAAAACGAATAGATTAGGGCAGAATTTGATTTTTGTTATTTTAATTTTTCTGGGTTAAATCTAGGTTAGTTGGGTTGGGTCGGGTTCGGTTTTTTGGTTTGTTTCGATTCCTTAAGATAGAGAACCGAAATTGAACCGAAATAAATCAGTTTTTTTATTTCTAATACCGGAACCAAACTGAAACAAATTAGTTCGGGTTCAAGAATTGAACTGGTCTATCCGATTTCACAAGGTTCCAGGTCAACCCGGAACCTTTAAACACACCTAATATGGTAGAATTATAACCTTATTACTCCTTTAAGGATGTGTGTAAGCTTGCAATTAAGGTTGAAAGCAAATAAAAAGTGCAAGGATGACAGGTTTCAAATCTTTCACTAAGGAATATGCCTTCACTAGACGTTCCTCCTCTTATTCCAAGCTTAAATCCACTCCAAAGGATAAGGGTAAGGGAAAAATGCAAGAACTCTTAAATGACTTTCCCATTCCTCCTAAACATAGTAAGAATGATCTTTGTGGTAAGAAATGTTGCAAGTGTCAGGGGTATGACCATTTTCAAGCCAATTGCCTTAATAAAATAGTAATGACACTTATGGACATCTAAGTAATTAAAGAAGAAGATGAGGCAGAAAGTGATGAAATAGAGGTTGACCAAGAAAAAAAGATAATGAAAGAAGCTGATTACGGTTTTATGCTCGTTTTGAGGTGTACCTTACATACACAAGTGAGTCCCTAAGAAAACCAAAGGTTGAATATTTTTCAAATTTGTTGCACCATCCATAATAAGGTGTGTACGATAATAATTGATAATGGAAGTTGTACTAACGTGACCTTTATAACACTTTTAGAGAAACTTGGGTTATCTCCATCATCACACACTTAGCCTTACAAACTACAATGGTTGAGTAATGGTAGCAGCCTCTAAGTAACAAGACAAGTAATCATTTCTTTTTTTATTGGCAAACATTATTGTTGATACAGCAAAAATTCATTATGTGAGTCTTGCGCACCAGCAACGATCTTCTTCCTCCTTGGACGTTTTTCCAACTTGCAACCACAATGTAACCTCAGAGGTAAAAGCTGATTTTTTGACGAAAACCCTCCGATGCTTATTTTAGGTTTTACTTTAAAAAAAACTTGGGAGAATTATGGTTCTTTTTGCCAAAATTTCAATAGTCGTATCTGATTATATCTAGTCTCCTTTTATAGATGTTGACACCTCTCAATTATGATGGAATTACTATGAAATCTGGAAACAAGTATCTCGCCACGCGAGGATCACGGAGATTCTATAAGTTAAGCATTGACTTTCGAATTTTAAGGGATCATGTGCTTTTTACATGAAGTTTACCCTTAAGATTCTTTTTATATAAGAAGTCTTAATAGATAAGAAACTTATTAAAGAATAATCCAGGGAAGATATGAGAAAGAAGTGAATTTGTAAGTATTGAGTGGTCTTGGGAATCTCTGTCTGAAACTTTTTTATTCATCCGAAATGAGCTCAGGTTTTGTCCATCTAAGACCTTTATAAGCTTACCAAGGCCCTTATAAGCTATGGTTGAGACCTTTATATCAATTTGGAATGTAGATCTGAGACCTTTATGAGCTGACTAAGGCCCTTATAAGCTATGGCCAAGACCTTTATATCAATTTGGGATATCGATCCAAGACCTCCTTATTCCTCTTGGTCTTGGCTTCTGAGAAAGCCTTGTGCCTCTTACTATTAGGATAACTTTTCTCGGATAACGCTTGATCTCGGTACGCTATTAATTTATGCGTACAAGGCTGTTCGGGGCCTATTATTCCTATGGGCCTTAGGTATATTGGATAATATACCCAACATCAAGCTCTCTAGTTTTAGTAAAAAATAACTATTTTTTGACAAAAACTAAAGTATTCATTTGAAAAGACGTGATTGTTTGTTGCCCTTAAATACTTAGCTTGAAACTCGCCCGCTTCCAATTACATGGCAGAAGATGAGTAACTCCTAGGATCATAATTTCTCGAGCATCTAGAGATTTAATTGTCCATAATGATAACTGCCCTTTTTTCATAAATGAGACACATCCCCTCAGCTTCTACTTTGAAGTGGCGACATCCTATCCCTTGATCTGTAACGTGTATCAGTGGTTAGGGTTCTTCTATCCCTTTCAATACACCATCTTTTACGTTTTTACTTCTTTCGTCATCATATTTACGCCATCATTCTTCGTTTGCAAACCACTTCAACAGCAACAAAGTAACAGTAGCTCGGTTTCAAGTTTTTTATAACTTTAAGTTCTTCCTTTCAGCAATTATAAGCAGTAAGTCTCCTTTTCTTTTTTCATTTCTTTGTGGTTGATTTTATGGCGTGATTGATTGATTAAGGAAATTGGTAGACATTTTCTTAAGTCTAGAGACATTTAGGTCCACCCCCCTGAGTTGCTGATGATCCTGAAACAACCCTTAACCCTCTATTTTTCTTCTGTGAAAAACAGAACATGGCTTCTGGGGAAACGACTCCGATGAGGAACATGTTATTGTCCTAGTCACTCTTCCTATCTCGGTGAGGTGAGACCAATCACAATTTTATGCAGACAAATTTATCTCCATCATAACATAGTTAGATTTAGAAGTGTACACTAGGGTGTATATAATTTTTGAGGGGGTTTATCTTAGAGTTCCAGAGGCGAATGAGCTTCCAAGCTATCTGCTTGAGGGTGAGATAGCCTTCAATGAGAAATTTTCCATGTAGGTGTTAGACTCCCCTTACAAAATTATTTTACCCAAATCATCACTTCTTTTGGTATCCCCCTTTATCAATTGAACTTAAATAGTTGGAGGATTCTGTCAGGTCTACACGTTTTATGGCATCAGATCTTAGACTTTGACCCCTCTCTTGAAGAGATTGAATATATGTACATACTTAAAAGGAATCTCATAAAAAGTCATGGGTGGCTTTACCTTCAAAACCGACCTGACGAGACAAACCCCATTACTGGTAACCCCACCTCCAACAAAAACTAGAAGAAGAAGTGATTTTTTATTGGAGGTAACTGGAATTTTACTCCCTATTTTTATGTGCTAAGACTTTTTAGGTAAGCGATAATTTGGAGTGGTAAGCCTACGTTGGATCTCTGTAGCCGAGAAAAGGTGAGGTTGGCTAGGTCGTTAGCTTCCGACCAAAGTAATTTGCTCTCAGAAGATAAGATAATTACCTCAGGTCTCATCAAATTTTGGGTATCAAGGGATAAACTAGTCTCGAAAAAGGCCATTATGCAAGGTAGTATTCTTGAAATCACTTTATCCTGTGTTAGGACTGCCATATCTAACCCTAATTTTATTTGTTTTTGCAGGTGTGATGGCCTCAAGAAATCTTTTTCCAAACCCATTTAAGGTCTTGCAACGGTTAGCTAAGAAGAAGAGAGTTGGAAAGGCTCCCCAGCCTCCTACGGCTACCTCCAAAGGCCCGGTTAAAACCTTGGGAGCAGCTGGTGCCTCCAGTTCGGCTCACCCCCTAGGTCTTAGTAAAGGGGTGGTGATCCGAGGCCTTGCGCCTAACCACAACCCCCCTCCCTCAAGCTCCCCTGTTGATAAAAGAAAGAGGAAATGCAAGGCTGCAGCTGCAACCTCCGATGAGAGGGCCAAGAAGAAGCAGATATTTGGCCAGGCCGACAAGGAGTCGATCGGATTATGCGAACTCCTTCCCGAGGATCTTCTTGCAGGGAGTAGGAGTTCTTTGAACATTTCCTCCCCTGCATTAACCTGTAAGTCCAGAGCATTAGCCACAAATTTTCTGAAGACATTACTGGGCTCTCAGGGAAGTTATTATTGAATTTCGAACTAAAATGGTTAGGTCAGATGAGTGTTTTCCCTTGATTTTTCATTACAAACGAAACCTATTATAACTTCTCTTGACGACCGTGTTGATTTTTGTTTAGCTCTTTTACTCAACCATGTTGCAGCATGGCGCCCTTACGGATGATTTTTCTCGAGTATCGGAGGTCGAGAAGATAGCAAAACAGGTGAAGAAGAACTTGGCAGTGGAGAGGACTAAGTTCGAATCATCTCAGTCCGAGGCGAATAGAATGGTCGGGGTTTTGAAGTCCGAGGTGGACCATTTAAAGGAAGAAGGGCAAGAGCCCCTCCAAAATGTTAATAAAGCGTGTGAAGAGCTCCGAAGAAGCTTAGATGTCGAGAAGAAGTGGTATGCGCTTCTGGCCAAGAAGGTCGAGGAGGATGAAACGGGTGTAAAGGCTCGGCTTTGCTAGCGGGTCAATGAAAACATTGACCTGACTTGTGAGACGCTCCAAGACCGATACCCGGATCTGAACCTGGGTTGGTTATATAAGGCCTTAGGACGTCAGGCTCTGCCCCAAGGCGGAGAGAACTCTGATGGGGTGTTTCCTGAGGGGGAGGAGCACCCCAACTTCAAGATGATGTACGTACCTCTTACGAAGTCCACCATGGGTCCCTCTGCTGAGCTGCCCCTTGTCATCGTGGTTGATCCGGTGGAGGTTTCTTCTGCTGAGGAGGCAGAGGCCCTTTCTCTTCTTACAGACGCGGTCAGCCCTGAAGCCCCTCCTGCTGACCTAAAGGATCCTCAGGCCAACCCCTTAGTCAACCAGCCTGTTAAGACAATCTAGTTTTTTTTTTTTTTTTAATGCTATATACATCAATGAACTTTTAATCAAAGTCTCAATTTACACTATTCTTCCATTTTGTTCTCCTTTATTTTCCATAATTGGTCTCATTTTCAGCTTTTGATTGTTTTTTAAACTTATAGCATTTATTAATGTTGACTTGATCTTTTGCTTAACAAATCAATATTTTACCTCAAACAATCTGTCACCAACTATTCTTTGTGTATTTTGAATTTGTTCCATCGTAGTTAGGATGCTCTCGCCCCTAGATGCTTGCAAGCCCTGACCTAACTTAGGATTCGTTCAAGCTATAGGCGTAAGCTTGACCTTCTAAGAAAACTAAAGTATCCGAGAGCCCATTTTGCTTTTATACTCTTTCCAACCACACTCAAGGTTTTGGGGTAGCTGATAAGTCATCGTCTGGGAACCGTGTCACCCGTATTTAAGCTTCAGAATGAGATTACCCTGAGACGTTTGACGATAGTTGCCCGAGAACCTCTTTTGCTCTTATGCTCTCTGAGACTATACTCGGGGCTTGTTTGAGCAGAGGATACTATTACCTCAAGGCAATTAATAAGTAGATGTCTGGGAACCGTGTCACCTACACTTGGGCTTCAGGAGGAGATTACCCCGATACGTTTGAAAGTAGCCCTCCAAAAATCTTTTTTGCTCTTATGCTCTCTGAGACAGTACTCAGGGCTTGTTTGAGCTGAGGGTAATATTACCTCGAGATAAATGATAAGCTGATGTATGGGAACCATGTCACTTATACTTGGACTTTGGGAGGAAATTACCCCGAGACATTTGAGAGTAGTCCTTCGAGAACTTCTTTTGCTCTTATGCTCTCTAAGATCGTACTCAGGGCTAGTTTGAGTTAAGGATAATATTACCTCAGGTAAGAAAGAAAGTTAATTTCTGGGAACTGTGTCACCCATACTTGGACTTCGGGAGGAGATTACCCCGAGATGTTTTTGGGATCTTGAGCTCAGATTTATTGGTAAGCCGACTCTAGTAGTAAAAAATAGGAAAATTTTATTGACTTCTATTAAGAGTTTGTTACAAATCTTTAGGGTTTCTAAGGGTAATACAACTTTAGTAGTTCGACATTCCACGGTTTTCGAACTTTATTTCCTGAAGGAGATTCCAGCTTATAAACTCCAAGTTTGAGAACTTGAATAACTTTGTAGGGCCCTTCCCAATTTGCTCCCAAAATGCCTTCTTCTGGTATCTTGGTGTTTAGGGTTACTTGTCTTAGAACCCAATCCCCTATTTGAAAATAGCAATGCCGAACATACTTTTTGTAATACCTTGCTACCCTTTATTGATGACCTGCGGCCTTTATCATTGCTCAATCCCTTTTTTCTTTCAACAAATCTAATTCTAATCGTAATCTATGGTCATTGGATGCCTCGTCATAAGTGATGGCCCTGAAAGTTGGTATGTTGATCTCAATTGATATCATCGCCTCACAATTTTAAGTTAGATTATAGAGAGTTTCGGCTGTGGCTACCTTGGGAGTGATTAAGTATGCTCAAAGGACCACATAAAGTTTGTCAATCCATACACCTTTGTGTTTCTTAAGCTTCTTTTTTAGGGCTTTTTTGATGACCTTGTTGGCAGCTTCCACTTGTCCATTGGCTTTTAGGTAAGCTGAAGTTGCAAACTAAGGTCAATTGAAAAGTCAAAGCAGAATTCTCTGAAGCTTGCATTGTCAAACTATTTTCCATTATCTGTTATTAGCACTTGAGGTATTCCAAACCTATAGATAATGTTGTGTTTGATGAACATTGTGACCCTTTTTTCAGTAATGGCGACTAAGGGCTCAACTCCACCTACTTTGTAAAGTAGTTAATAGTCACTACGGTATACTTCGTGTCAGCCCAAGCTTGTGGCAATGACCCAATGAGATCGAGCCCTTATTGGGAGAATGGCCAAGGGCTCGATAGTGAAGTCAGCTTCTTTAAAGGTTGTTTTGGGATGTAGTCGTGCACCTGGCATTCGTGGCAAGTTTTAGCTAGCTGTGTTGCATCCCGGGAGAGTGTTGGCCAGTAATCATCCCGGAAGAGTGTTGGCCAGTAATACCCTTGCCTCAATATCTTATAGGTCATAGTCCGGGCTCCTCTACGCCCACCACATACTTCGCGATAGATTTCTTCTATAACCCGAATTGCTTTTTCAGATCGCAGGTACCTGAGGTAGGGGGTGATGTACGCCCGTTTGTTTAGCTTTCCATCAATAATGGTATACCTTGCCGACCTATTTTTGACCTTCTTTGCTTATTCCTTATCTCCAAGAAGTTCGCCATCTTGAATGTAAGATTTTATTTCGTTGATCCAACACCGATAGGCATTTACCTGAGTTATTTGGGACTTGTGGTTGTTAGTTTTTGTACTCTTTTATTATAGCACTTCAATTGGGACCGAAGCGGGAACATTTCCTTTAAAGGAAGAGGCTAATCTTACTAGCAAGTCAGCCTTTGAATTTTTAGCTCTCGGAATTTGCTTGATTGTGACAATCTTCAATGTGTTCAATAGTTGCCTAGCTTTCTCCAAATATGCTTGCATATTACCTTCTTACTCCTAGAACTGTCTGTCCCATTGGCTGGCTACTAGTTGAGAGTCACATCAAATACCAAGACCTGTGATTCCTAGCGTCTGAGCTAATTTGACCCCTGCAATCAGAGCTTTGTACTCTGCCTCGTTGTTAGTGACTTTGAAATCAAATTTTAAGGAATACATTACCTCCATCCCATCTGGTCCTATAAGAACCACACCAGCTCCTCCCCCTTGAGCATTTGAAGCTCCATCAATGAAAAGGCTTCAGATCAACTCTCTTTTATTGGGAGTGATCGAACCTTCTTGAGGAGGGGATACTTTTGCAATCTAATGGACGAAAAGGTGCTTGGATGCTGATCTTTCAGCCACGAAATCTACCAAGGCTTGACCCTTAATTGCCTTTCTAGGTTTGTAATCGACGTTGTACTCACTGAGCTCGACGGACCACTTTACCAATATACCTAAGAGATCTAACCGATGCAAAATTTGTCTCAGAGGTTGGTCTGTTAGCACTACCACTTGATGAGCTTGAAAGTATGGTCTGAGCTTTCTGGCTGCCACCACTAACGCTAGAGCTAACTTCTCGGGTAGTGAATATCTCGTCTCAGTGTCCAATAACGCCTTGCTGGTGTAGTAGATGGGACGATGAATCTTTTCGGCATCTTTCTTCACTAAAACTGAGCTTACTGAATGGTCACTTACTGTCAAATAAAGGTACAGCGTGTTTCCAATCTCGGGCCTCGTTAGATGGGGTAGGAATGCGAGATACTGTTTCAACTCTTGAAAATTGTGTTCACACCCTTCTGTCCACTCAATTTTCTTTCCATTTCTCATGATATGAAAGAAAGGAAAACACTTGTCGGTAGCTTTGAATAGGAATCTGTTTAATGTTGCTAGTTTTCCCATCAAACTCTAAAGCTCTTTGAGATTAAATAGTGATTTTTAGTCTAATATAGCCCTAATCTTCTATGGATTAGCTTCGATGCCTCATTCATTAACCATATATCCCAAGAACTTTCCAACCTGAACTCCTAAGGCACATTTTTTAGGATTCAACTTCATATTATACTTTCTCGGGTAGGAGAAGCTCTCTTTCAAATACTTCGGATGATCTACGACTTTTAGAGATTTAGTGATCATATCATCCATGTATACTTTCATGGTCTTTCTAATTAACGGCTTGAAAACTCAATTGACTAGCCTTTGGAATGTAGCACTAGCATTTTTTAATCTGAATGGTATTACTCTATAGCAGTACAATCCCTGGTCAGTGATAAAGGTTATTTTCTCATGATCTGGCTCATGCGTTCTGATTTGATTGTATCCTGAAAATGCATCCATGAAATTTAACAGCTTATGACCAGCTGTTGAGTCTACCAGCTGATCGATCCAAGGAAGTGGGAAGTTATTTTTGGGACAGGCTTTATTCAAATCCGTGATGTCTACGCACATTCTCCATTTCCCATTAGCCTTCTTGACCATCGTTACATTCGATACCTACTCTGGGTAGTGCACTTCTCTGATGAACTTTACTCTCATTAATTTGTTCACTTCTGCGTGTACTGCTTCTCTTCTCGCCGTGTTGAATGGTATTTTTTCTACTTTATTGGTTTGTACTGAGAGACAATAGCGAGCCAATGGGAAATTATCCATGGGTCGATGCTGGGCATGTCTTCGCGAAACCATGCAAACATATTCATGTGTTATCTCAGGATGTCTTTGAGTTTCACCTTTAGATCTCTTGGGAGTTGGGCACCAACCTTAACCATCTTCTGAGGTGACCTTTGGTCCAGGACGACAGACTCAAGTTCTTCCGCTGGCTCTAAAGCCGATGGTTTTTTATCTTGATCGAGTTTCTTACTGATTAGATCCTCCTACAAGTTTTCGCCATCTGCTTCTAAGACTTCTCTCCATGGGCGTTTTGATAGACAGACAGCATGAACTTTTAGAAGAAACCGTGAAGCACGACCAAGCTTCTTTTTTATTTCCCTTGACAATTTTGATTCCTTCTCCTGCTCAGAATTTCAGTTTCAAATAATGTACACTTTCCACCGCCTTTGTAGTTCTAAGGAAAGGTTTGCTGAGAATCATGGTATAGGGCATCTTGAGGCTCTCCCATGGCGACGAGTAGTTAGACTATTCCTATAGGGTAAACACACGATTTTTAAAAACCATAAAGGGCGGTCTCGGCAGGCCTCAGTCTTAAATCCTTGATTCCTAAGGAATCCAGAGTTTCCATGAAGATGATATCAGCCCAATTCCCTGTGTCCACCAAGATTCGGCTGACTTAAGCTGTTCCTACCGTTAAAGTTATTACCAACGCATCATCATGTGGATTGTGAATCCCAACTTCATCCTCATCTGTGAACATGATGGGCACTAAAGGCAATTAATTTATTTTTTCTCAGCTCGTACATTCATAATGTGAATATTCGATGAAGTATTTAACAGTGAATATTTTGAATAGTTTTTCCATGAATTGTTCGAATTTCATGCCATCGTTGCCTCACCCGAGATTAATATAGTCTGATCTCCTTGTCTCATTTCATGCTCGATCTCTTGATCCGCCGCTCTAAATCCATCTTCACTTCTAGCTACTAAGTCTTACAGGTAATTATTTTGGATCAGTATTTTTACCTGGCTTTTGAGGATGAAACACTCGTCTATCAAGTGTCCAACACTTTAGTGGAACTCGTAAAATTTGTTGTTAGCATTTCGGACGGATTTGGCCCTTAGGGGGCAAGGTTCCACCAGTGGCAGGGTTCCACCAGTATAGTTCCTCTCTCTTTAATTTCATGCCTGACCTTTGAAAGTGAGGCTTTCAGGGGAGTAAAGACACGATCCCCTTGTACGTGAGCTACTCTCTTTGTGTCATCTCTCCTCGGCGACTAATATTGTCTCAGAGGAAACTCATCTCTTCCTCATGATGTTCTGTTTCAGTTTTGATCTTGTCTTCCTTTCCTCTCAAATTCGCGAGAATTTCTTCTATCGTTGCTTCTTCTTTTTGGGTCAGCCTTGGAATTCTGCGTTCTCCTAAGAAACTGTGGTTCAAAAGTCTTTTCTTCTTTGAGCTTGAGAGCAATCTGATCTTTAATTTTAATCTCATTCAATAGCTTTCTTCAAGTTGTTTCATAAGTGGTAACGGATGATTTTCGTATTGCGAACCATCCTCGATCGACCCGCAAGCCTTTTTTAAGACCTTCCAGAGCCAGGGAATGATGGTAAGCCTCTAATTCCATCACCTCTTCATAGTATCTTTTCACGAAACTCCTGAGGCTTTCATTCTCTCCTTACTTCATGAGCAATAATGAGCTAGGAGTCTTGAGATTAACTATAGCCCCTCGGAATTCATCCACAACTACTCCATACAACTATCAAAACTGCCAATGCTACTAAGAGTTAAACTGGTGAGCCACTTTCTTGCTTGTCCTTCCAAAGTTAGTGGGAACAACCGGCACATCTGGGATTTATCTAACCCTTGGATTAACATCATTTTCCTAAATAAATTCATATGCAGAGAAAGGTCGGTCTTCCCTGAAAAGGAGCTGATCTGGGGCATCTTCAATTTTCTAAGAAGAACGATATCCAGTATTTTTATGAGAAAAATGAGACTTAGAATAAAATCCTATCTTTAAAATTGACCTGTCTCACATTTACCTTTCTCTTCTCTTCTCTTCTTGTCCTCTAATTCCTCGACCAATTTTTGAACACAAGCCTCTAAACTCTCGATCCGATCACTATCTTCCCTAGATTTCTTTCTTTGAGACGGGCTCCAAATCAAGCCTCCTTTTTATCTTTTCTGATCGAGAAATGCCTTCATATCCTCCTGATTAGGGCCGTTACCTGATCTCCTTTTACGAATAATCACCAAACCATCAGGTGAATATTCAAACATCGATGCAGGCTCATCGAGGGATTTAAAGACATCATTATCGCCTCGGGGTTCTTTAAAGGGATAGCCGGAGACTTTCCCTTTTCCCATCTCTGAGGTAGTACACCTTTTTCTGTTAGCATTCTATTGGTGCCCAGTTCCACGGTTCACGATATGTGAGGCATCTGGTACACTGCTCTTGACTGCTTCTGCTGGTTTAGGAGTCTCCCTCGTTGAGGAACTGGTTTGGAATATCTTCTTCATTCTTGCTACCTCCTCTACTAAAGCCTGAATCTGTCTATCCTTTTTCGGATGTTGTTTTTCATTCTCAGATAACCTCTTGGCCAACCAAATGGTTTTTGCCATTTCAGGGCGAGAGGGACGTTGGTGCTGTGACGAAGCTTCCGAATCAGGATTTATTTCTTCTAACAGTGGTGGTTGATCACCCATGTCTTAATTAATGGATGTATTTTCCTTCATGATATTGTCGTGCAAATTCCTCTCGTCGTTGCCTTATTTCTTATAGTGTATGTTAGGGAAATAGCCATAATTTTCCTCTTTCGCAGTAGTTACTGGCCTTTTTGTTCAGTTTCCCACAGACGATGCCAAATGTTGATGTAGCAAAAATCTCTTCTATAAATCCTGCGCACCAGCAACGATCTTCTTCCTCCTTGGACGTTTTTCTAACCTTCAACTACAATGTAACCTCAAAGGTAAAAGCCAGTTGTTCGGCAAAAACCTTCCAATGATTGAGTTAGGGATTTACTTTAGAAAAAAGCTTGAGAGAATTATGGTTTTTTTTTTTGCCAAAATTTTAGTAGTCGTGCCTAATTGTAGTTAGGGGTGTCAATTTGGGACACGACACGATTATTCGATACGAATTCGATGTAATTAAACGGATTCGAATTTAAAAAAATTGATACAAATAATAATAATGTCATATTCGTGTCAAATTTAAAATAATCGTGTCGTATTCGTGTCTGACCCGCTTAATTCGTTTTTCGCATAGAACACGATCAAAACGACGTCATTTTAGTCTTATATATAAACTAAAAAAAATTATCTAAACCTACTCTTTCTTCCACCTCTTTTCTCCATCTCTGTAGTCTACCCGCATCTGCCTCCAAGGTTTCACCTCAGTTTGTGTCAAAATCATTTTACTCAAAATCTCTGTAGTAGCCTACGGTAAAGAAGAATAAGAAGAAAAAGCCAAGCCTCTTTCTTCCACCTCTTTTCTTCATCTCTACAGTCTACCCGCATCTGCCTCCAAGGCTCCACCTCAGTTTGCGTCAAAATCATTTTGCTCAAAATCTCTGTAGTAGCCTACGGGTGAAGAAAAATAAGAAGAAGAGGCTAGGGTGAAGGGGAAAAAGAAGCCACCGGTGAACCATTTTGCTCAAAATCTCTGCAGTAGCCTACGGGTGAAGAAAAATAAGAAGAAGAAGCCAGGGTGAAGGGGAAGAAGAAGCCACGGGTGAATCATTTTGCTCAAATCAAGCTATTTTGGGCTTGAAATTGAGTGTCATTTTGAGCGCCATTTTGTTAAAATTGGTGATGTTGTTAAGATTGAATTAAAATAAATATTCAGACTCGGTAAATCTAAAAATAAATATATTTTCAGTGGAAGAACTTCACTCCCACGAAGCACGTGAGCTGAAGGACGAGTCACAGACTCGGTGAATTAGAAAAGGGTTTTCTTCACTCTATTAGCCGAGTATGATTTTACCATTCAACACTAATTTTCGTTTATTTTTTTTCTTTAATGTTCGTTTATTAAAAGATTATTATTAATGTGTTGTAGAAACTAGTAGTTATACCAAAAGTAGTACCCATATTTTTCCTAGTTAATTCCTGATCTAAACTGAAGCCTTAAATTCTACAATGTTGATGCAACTATCACATTTCAATGTATAGGCATGGATATCTTTTGTTTGGCGGGGAAAGCATCTAAAACTTTGCTTGCACTCTTGAAATTACAAATCTAACTCCACTTGATCATGCAAAGCATATAAGTTAGATTCATGTCTTATATTCTTAATTTATTATTAATTTACAAGCCATACCTAGGCCGTTCAACAATTAATTATTTGCATCACTTTCCTTTACATAAATTCATTTTCTTCTTTATATTTTTTTATAACAAAAATGCACGCAATGGGCAGTCGCTTTTGCACTAACTATACATTATGAATGTCTTATTCATGTACTCAGTAGCTCTTTATTTTACATTTTCACACTATTCTTTCCTCATTGGGTCATTGTTTTGTAATCATTTTTGTAAGACAAATCCTGAATTTCAGAGATTCCACATTTACTTTTATCTATTCATGCATTTTCTTGTAGAACAGAACTTGTAAAACAACAATGTATAATTTCTTACAGTAAGCAATAGCCTACCATGTGCTTGCCACTGGTTAGCTTACTATTCACATAATACAACAAAGATACTTCGCAATGTAGGTCACTTTACCAACACTGATATATTAGTGAATGCCCATAAAATTTGCATTATCTTGCTAGTTCTAAGCTCATATCATGCTGTTATAAATGCAATTTACTATTTACCCCTCCTACATAAAATTTGAAAGGAAAAGGCATTTAATGATAAGATGCAAAGACATCCCACCATATTATATTTTTATATAAACAAAAAGTGGGCCTACTTGGATGATAGTCACATAGGATATTAGGACTTTTTAAATCATCAATATATAATGTAAATGTTACATAAGTTGTTAGGTTGACTCATTTTCATTACTCCAAATGTGACATTTCTCTTTTTTAGTTAGAGCTCTACAGACAGCCTATGATTAGGTCAAATATCTTAATACCATAAAGCCAAGAGATGGTACATGGTCTTCTTCACCCCATCACAGCACACAAAAGAGAAATAACTGGAGAAATTCTCCACCAAATCCTCATGATTTGAAACTTTCATCTACTTCTTCTTCCTTCTATTCTTAAAAAAAAAAAATTATCAAAAAAAATCTGTTAGTATAAAGAGAGACACACATATCCATACAAACAAAGACCCAGATGCCAAGTGGAAGAGCCCTATGTGCTCTTCTGCTCTGTTACTTGAAAGTGATGCAAATATCTCTTTTTCAAAATTTTTTAACTTAAACTATAATGTTGGTATAATTACATGAACACTACCAGTTCCAAAGGTTGTCTGTAATTGTCAAATAGGGTGGAATTATGAAGCTACCTTGTTTTTATTAACTCTTAATTATTTTATATTAACTCAAATTTTTTTTTGTTATATTGCAGAAAGATGATGAATTCAACTGAGATTAATACGGTTGGTACTTCTGTAAGTGTTGGAGATGATGAGAGAGATAATATAATTCAATTAGAAGATGATTCACAAGATGGTGGCAAATGCAAAAGGAGACTTACATTAGAAACTTGGACATTATTCGAGAGATTGCCAATCAGCCAATTTTCGAATGGAAAACAAAAATCAAAGTATAGAAAGTGTGGCATTGTCTACATTTGTCCTAGCACGAATGGTACAGGTAATATGAAAAAACACATGACTTGTTGTCCTAAATTGATAATGTCACGTAATCCTAGGCAAATGCTCATAGATAATGTTCAAGGATCTATATTAGCTCATGTTCCCAAATTTGATCATAAGGTATTTTGTGAGTTGTTATCTAATATTTTTGTGATGCATGATTTACCTTTTTAATTTGTTGAGTATGAGGGTATTAGAAAAAATTTTCAATACTTGGAAGAAAAAGTGCCAACATAATATCTAAAAACACTGCAAGATCAGATGTGTTAAAGATATACAAAAATAAAAAAGAAAATATCATTCGTATGTTAAAAGGAGTTCTTGGTAGAATATCTTTAACATCTGATCTATGGACTTCTCTAACCAAGGATGGTTACTTGTATTTGACGACACATTTTATTGACAAAGAATGGAAACTTAAAAAAAAGTGTTAATTTTTTGCAATATGGTACCTCCACATACTGGAATTTGTTTAGCTAATAAGATATTATCATTGTTATGTGATTGGAGTATTGAGAAAAAAATATTTTCATTGACTTTAGACAATACTTCAAGTAATAATATTTGTGTTCAAATGTTAAAAAGTCAATTGAAAATAAGGAGAGCATTATTGTTTGATGGAGATTTTTTTTCATGTTTGTTGTTGTGCACACATTATTAATTTGATAGTTCAAGAGGGATTAGCAAAAATTAAGAAAGAAGTGAAAAAAGTTCAAGATAGTGTTAAACACATCAAAGGGTCACAGATTAGGAAACAAAAATTTTTGGAGTGTGTTAAACAAGTGTCTCTAGAAAGTAAAAAGGGATTAAGACAAGATGTTTCGACAAGATAGAATTTCACTTTTCTTATGCTTGAGAGTTTTATTTATTATAAGAATGCTTTTTGTCACTTACAATTAAGTGACTCTAATTACCAGCATTGTCCTTCTAAAGATGAGTGGGAAAAAGTAATTATGATATGAAAATTCTTGGGTATTTTTTATGAGATTACATGTATTTTTTCTAGAACAAAATACCCAACTTCAAATTTGTATTTTCCTAAAGTATTTACGGTTTATGTGACTTTGAGGTAATTGATGAAATATAAGGATGATTATACGAGAGGTATGACAGAAAAAATGATGTCTAAGTTTTTGAAGTATTGGTTGGAATTTTCTACCATATTGGCAATTGCTTTTATCCTAGATCTTGATACAAAATGTCATTTATTGAGTTTGCATATAAGAAGATGTATGGTCCAAATTCAGCACAGTTGAAGAATGTTTGAGATAAATTGTTTTCTTTGTTCAATGCATATATGATCAATTCACCTCAACCATCAGTCACCACCACAACATCCATCATTTCTACCCAAGCTCGACATGTTGGTTTAGATATGGTAAGTGATGACCTTTCATTCAACAACACCACGGACATTCTAAAGGTAAATTTTATATTTATTTTACATTTATTATATTTAATATTTACTTATAACTTATATATAACTTGTATATAACTATATGTCTTGTAGGAGTTTGATGACTTTGAGAATATGGATTATAATAGTTGTGGTCATAAAACTCAATTGGAGCTTTATTTGGATGAACCACGAGTAGATAGAAGTGTTAACTTGGACATTTTAAGCTTTTGGAAAGGAAATGATTTTCGTTATCCTAACCTTACTTTCATGACTCGTGATATTTTGAGTATTCCTATATCTACTATTGCATTTGAATCGGCTTTAGCATTATTGGTCGACTACTTGATCAATTTCGAAGTTCACTTAAGCCAGATATAGTGGAGGCGTTGATTTGCACAAGAAATTGGTTATATGGGGAGAATGGTACTTTAATTTTTTATATAATTAATTTAATTTTCTTTGTTGCTTAAAAGTTATAGTAATTTATTTTTGTTTTTGTTTTTGTTTTTGTTATAGAAAGTTCTAGTATCAAATTAGATGAGTGTACTGAAGATCTAATGAACATCAATATGACTAGTACTCCATCTTCAAAAAATAGTACAATGCCTAGTGATTTTTGTTAGTATTATTATTTGGGATTAATGATATTGTTTATGTTGTTATTTATTAGTGTTATTATTTGGGATTGATGATATTGTTTATGTTGTTATTTGTTAGTATTGTTATTTGGAATTGATGATATTGTTTATTTTGTTATTTAGTAGTATTGTTATTTGGGATTGAAAATTTGATATTTGTTAATATTGTTATTTGGGATTGATAATATTGTTTATGGATTTAATTTAAATTTTTTATATTTAACAATGCTTGAAATTTAAAAATTTTCTATTTATGGACAATGTTGATATTATTTATGTTGTTATTTGAGATTAAAAAATTAATATTCTAATTTATGTTACTATTTATTTATTATTTATGGTGGATGATGAATATGTTATGTGAATTGAAATTCAATTTTTTTTAATTTAATTAGAAGAAGTTTGGATAGATTGATTTAATTTGTATGTTAGATTGTCCTAAATTGATTATTTTAGTTTATTTTTTATTTTTTATTATAATTTAATCATGTCTAAACGAATTGTGCTAAACGAATAAATGAATTTAAAGGAATAATCGTGTCTAAATGAATAAACAAATTTAAATAAATAATTATGTCTAAACGAATAATCGTGTCGTAACGAATCGTGTCTAATTAAACGAATCGTATTCGAATTTAAGTTTTTTATACGAATAATAAACGAATCGTATTCGTATCAAATTGAATACTAAACGAATCGTATTCGTGTCGATACAAATTTGATTCGTTTATCTGAATTGACACCCCTAATTGTAGCTAATCTCCTTTTATAGATGTTGACGTCTCCCAATTATGGTGGAATTCCTATGGAATCTGAAAACAAGTATCTCGTCACGTGAGGATCACGAAGATTCTATAAGTTAAGCATCGACTTCTGAATTTTATGAGATCATATACATTTTACATGAAGTTTACCCTTAGAATTATTTTTATATAAGAAGTATTAATAGGTAAGAATCCTTATTGAAGAATAATTCGAGGAAGATATGAGAAGGAAGTGAATTGGTAAGTGTTGAGAGGTCTTGGAGATCTCTGTCTGAAACTTCTCTATTCATCTGAGATGAGCTCAGGTTTTGTCCATTTGAGACTTTTATAAGCTGACCAAGACCCTTGTAAACTATGGTCGAGACCTTTATATCAATTTGGGATGTCGATCCAAGACCTTTATAAGATGACCAATGCCTTTGTAAGCTATGGCCGAGACCTTTATATCAATTTGAGATGTCGATCCAAGACCTCCTTATTCCCTTTGGCCTTGGCTTCTAAAAAATTTTTTGCCTCTTACTATTAGGACAGCTTTTCTCGGATGACGCTTGATCTCGGTACGCTGGTAGTTTTTGTATACAAGGCCTTTCGGTGCCTGTTATTCCTATGGGCCTTAGGTATATTAGACGATATACCCAACAATTATAAAGATGAAATCTTGTGCGATATCATTCCGATAGATGCTTGTCATGTGTTATTGGGTTGTCCTTGGCAATTGAATAGTGAGGTTAAACATGTTTGTAAAATGAACACTTACTTCTTTTGATTTTAAGGTAAACTGATTATTTTGTCTCTCTTAAAGCCTTTCCAAACAAATTCACCTTCTTTAAAGGTAAAAACTAGACAAAAAAAAAACATGTTTTTTAGTAGAGTTAAGATTGAGAGGAATCTTAAAGTGTATATGTCAGTTTGTACTTTACTTGTGATTGAGAAACAAGAAATTGAAGAGATGAAATAAAAGTTGTGTGAAACTCATGTCTTACCCCTACTAGATTTTGATAAGTTGTTTGAAGTGGAATGCTATGCCAGTAGAATAGGAATCAATGTTGTTCTTAATCAATGCAAGCAGCTTCTTGCTTATTTCGGTGAGAAGCTAAATGACACAAAATAAAGGTATTCTATTTATGATAAAGAGTTTTATACTATTGTGAGGGCCTTTGATCATTGGAGTCACTATCTTAGATCCAAACAATTCATTTTGCTTTCAGACCATAAAGCCTTAAAGTATTTCCATGTGCAACACAAGATTAATTTCTTATTATAAACAAGAGAAGCTAAATGTTGTTGTTAATGCATTTAATAAGAGGTATTATTTGCTTATTTTTCTCAATGCAAAGGTTATGGGTTTTTAATTGATGAGGGATCAATATGTTCTTGCTTTGGAGATACATAATCTGATTCAAAAATGTTCCAAGGGTGCTTTTGAGGAATACAAGGTTCATGAAAGTTTGTTATTTAAGGGAAATAAGTTTTGTGTTCCCAAAAGCTCATATAGAGTTAGTTGTTGATTAGAGAAGCACATGAAGGTGGATTGGCAAATTATTTTGGTGTTCGTAAGACTTTAGAATTGCTAAATGAGCACTTTTATTGGCAAAAAATGTTAGGGATGTTCAAGCTATTATTGCAAGGTGTGGTACTTATCAACAACCTAAAGCACACTTCAAGCATGGGCCTTATACACCTTTACCCATTCCAAATTAGATTTAGGAGGATTTGGGTATGGATTTTGTGGTTGCTCTCCTTAAGACTCAAAGAGTGAAAGATTATGTTACGGTGGTAATGGATCGTTTCTCCAAAATGACTCATTTCCTTCCATGTCACAAAAACTATAGTTTCGGATCAGGATACAAAGTTTCTCATCTACTTTTGAAAGAGCTTATGGGGTAAGATTGACACTAAACTTCTCTTTAATACTTCCCACTATCCTCAATCTAACAGTCAAACAAAAGTTATTAATCATACATTGGGTAATCTGTTGAGAAGCATGGTTGGTCGGCACTTGAAAGATTTGGACTTGAAATTAGCTCAAGCCAAATTCGTTTACAATCGATCACCAAGCACTACCTCTATTAATCTTACCTCATTGCCAATTAATTTTCAAATTCTTAAGGATGTCAATGAAAAGATCAAAATGACGAAGAAGTTTTATGAAAAAGTTAAGAATGAATTGAGAAAGCTAATAAAAACTACAAAAGGAGGGCAAACAAGCATAGAAAGCCTTTAATTTTTCAACCTGAAATCTTAGTTTGGTTACATCTAAAGAAAGAAAGGTTTCCTTCTAGGAGAAAAAGTAAGATCGCTTCTAGAGCCAATAAATCTTTTAAGATTATTGCGAGGGTAGGTGACAATGCATATAAGGTGGTCTTACTTGATGAGCTAGGCGGAGTATAGGCTACATTCAATGTGGAGAATTTTTTGCCATACTTAAAGGATGAAAACCTTCCGAATTTAAAGGCAAATTATCTCCAACCCGAGAAGGATGATATAAATCAAAGAACCGAACCCTTAAAGACTCAAACCCTAGCCATGCACACTCAACCCATCAACATTCATTCTAACTCAACCCAAGACTAACCCATAAATTGTTAGTGTTGTATGCCCTAAAACCATTCGTGTTGTCGATTTTTGGTATATTATATTGAGTTACTGTTGTAATATGTACTGTATATATTTATTAATAAAAGAAATTATTTCAATTCATATGTGTATGCTACTTCTTCTGTTTATACATACTAATGATAGAACATGCATATGAATTGTCTAAGATAATTAGATTATCTAAATAGTTCCCTACATATGCAATATCGAATGGGCATTGATTTCGCACAGTAAACACACTGAATGCCTCCGGTGAGTATAATGAAATAATATTGTGCGGGTGACATAGTAGTCATGTCATTAGGACATTTTTGGATTAATAGTTAAAGAACTATTTTTCAAACATAACCAAAGCTATGATAAATCACACGGAAGTATGTTGTCCATAATTCATCATATAATTATATTAGTGTGTTAACTACTCCTTAGACCTAAGAAATCATAGTTGTTGGTCGGTATAAATGCATATGATTTATATGATGTATAAATGCGAGACTAATCATATCTTGTACACACAAGCCGGTTTGGTCATGTGTTGTTTATATCAAGATGTAAATGATTGTCAGATGGAATCCGTTGACTTGATACAGAAGATTTCGAGGTTCCGTTGACTCGGTCCAAATTTGAGTTCCTAGATGGATATTAGTAAGCGGCTGAAAACAAAGTCTTTAGCTAAAGCATAAATGTCATACGAAGAGTTCGTAGTGACAAGTTCAGCATATATTGACTTATTATCCGCATATGACTAAATTTAGGATCATTAAACAAAGCTCTCAAATTGTTAAACTATTTAACGCTTAAACCGTTTATAGTTTTCAGCCTAATATTATCTCCGAAAGTACTAACTTTCTTGTAGATAATATTTAATCTCTTTCAAAGCAATGAAAAACATAAATTATTAGTTGTGACCTCTTAGATTAACTGTGGAGTTAGTTGTGAGCTAAAATCGATCTTATTGAGTTCGTTTCAAACAATTCGATGAAGAGTTTCTTTATTGTATGTTAGGAACTATGACATATTGCTAAACGTTAACTATAGTAGTTGAGTTGCAATATTTCATCAATATTTAGAATTATAAATGGAATTAAAATAAATTTGGTCAATATAAATTTGACCGAATTTAGGGTTAATTTATAATTTTTTAAAATATGGGAGCCTAGGTGATATTTTATATTTATTATTGAAAAGTTTGTTTGACAAGTTTTGAAACTTATTTGTCTTTGACTAAAAGACTAATGACATTTTAATAAATGAGAAATATATATATATATATATATAGTCATTTTCAATTTTGATAAATTAAGAAGAACTATCAAAAATTAAATAAACAACTCTCATTTCTCTCTCTCTCAAAATTCGATCAAGGCAAGAAATGGCATGAGGGGTTTGATTTCTTGGAGATCTTGTAATTTCAAGATTTTTCTCTTTATCCCTAAGCTAATTGTTAGTTTAATTTCATGTATTATTGATTAATTTTGTAAAAATTGATTAAATTCATAATTTAATGTCATAAACCTTAAAATGTTTAATTCCACCTTATCAACTCTTACATAAATACCTTAACTTACCTGGCCCAAATACATTCATACACCACAACCCAAATCGGCTCAACCTTTAATTTTTCTTTAATTCATTTGGCCCAAACCCCATTTAAAAATCCACTTTATTCCTTTAGTTTAAGTATGTTCACTTGAATCAATGACATCTCACTTGTTTGAATGTTAAATCACTTTACATGAAGTAAATCAATAAAGAAATTATAAAAAAACAAGCTCAAAAACAATTTTAAGATTCAATAATACATTTATTAGGCCTTAAAAATTTCTACACCAAAAAAGAAGTTACAACAAACAAGTTTTAAGGTCAACAATTATAAGATACAATGATACATTTATTAGACCTTGATAATTTTTACACTAAGAAATTATATCTTTAACTTTGTAATTTAATATAGTATATTTTAATATTATTTTAACTTGTATTAAACTTGTATAAAAAGTTTCTAATACATTGTAAAAAGTAAGTTTTTTTCTGCTGAAAATTGAATGAAAAATTTTTGAACTTGTTTTTAAATTCGAGCAAACCTTTATCTTAAATTCTCTTGTAACCAAATTTTAAGTAGTAGTTTTCTTAATTAATAACTTTGCCTTTATACATTAAATCTATCTTGGTTATTGTGATTATTTTACCTTTCATTTAATTCACAAATTGATGTCACTCAATTTCATCTGAGTTTAGTTGGTTATTCAATTTATGATATTTGTAGATTTGTTCATTATCTATATTACATCGACTATTTGATTGTAGATCGCTGAATGATGGAGGAAGGTTAATTAGTTGCCCTGTCTCATTATTGTCCGGACTCTTTTGTCTAAGAGTGAGCTGTGGATTGAATTGCAGTGTAAGATGAGATGTCTTACTCTCATCAAAACCATTTCAATAAAATATATATATATATATATATATATTCTAAAGACGACATAATATATTTATATTCTAAAGACGACATAATATATTTTTAAGAATATGTGCATGTAGACATGTAACAGGCATCGATAATCTAATGTTTCCTTCCTCTCAAATTGAATGGTTAATATTCTCATCTACTGGAATGGAATTTGGGACATGCACAACTAGATCTAATTTGCTGTCTACTTTAATGTCTGGTTAAGGAGAAGCCTGCAGAGCCTATGTTCATGGAATTTGGTTAGGGAAAACCGTAAATCATGCAAGTTTTTACTATCCTGGTTCCCTGTATTGAATATAGCATTTCTCGGTAAGCTCCCCTTCTGCTTCCCAAATGACTCCCGCGAAAACACAATTTAGATATCTCTTGAATCATGTCGGAATCAAACTTAAAAAGTTAAAATGATATACATTGTACTGAATACAGAATATTGATACCATCAACAAACAAACATGCGGAAACATGTGTGAGAAGAAAAATTAGTAATGCCCACAAATTTGTATTCAACGAATTCTTCTAATTTCTTATTCACTTTAAGACTCGTGGGTATTTCTGCAACTGCCAAGTAATGGTAACGGTGGTCGGTTGTCTAAATTCTGAAGAGTCTGGTTTGTGGGCATGTCCAAACACCACTGTTTCTGGGAAACAATGGGCAGGAACAGAAACGAACAGCTGCCAAGTATTGGTAATGGTGGTCGGTGGTCTAAATTCTGAAGATTCTGGTTTGTGGGTATGTCCAAACACCAGTGCTACATTACATACATCCCTACTACAATACTTTTGACCGGCAGACCACATTAAAAGTGAAAAATTAGAAAACAAAACAAAGTTGTTAGTTAAGTTTTCTGTCTTTCATTGTGGTTGGACTTGAAATTTCCTGCTACTTTAAAACTGAACTGTACGATTTAATCATAAGAAATTATTATATGGTGTACTATTATTCTCTCTGATATATTTTAAGTATTCTGGATAGATTTACACAATGTTAGCTTTTTCGACGTGCCTCTAACCTGTCAGCCATTCTTGTACTTTGTGGTGTATTTTCCATTTCATACTGCAAACTGCAAGCAATTTCGTTTTTTAACTCTTTATTTATGTCACCACCATCCTTCGTTCATTCACTCCTCCCAATAGATTTATTTATTTTGCTCAGTCAGCCTTTCTTGTATTCTTCCCACCTTTTCATAATAGCTTCCGAAATTGATCTCCTGTCAAGATAACATTTAAAACATCATTTGCCCATTAGATTGTGATATCCCTTCCTCAGTTTCCGATCAAATTTGTTTGATGAAAAGATGTGTGAACAGGGAGAACCGCAAAGAGAGAGGGGTTGAATGTTAAAAGTTTACAATGGGTAAGCAATAAAGGACAGAGCAAACAAATTAAGGAATTTGTCAATAATGGTCATTTAACAAAAGCCATTGTCGACAATGACTCCACCTTGTCGTATTAAAAGAATCATTTCAAAGACTAAACAGCTAATTTACGAAGGGACGGTTGATAATAAGACAAAGCAAAGCAATAAATTATATCAATTATCAATACAAGAAAAGAAAGAGTGGAAAGCCAACAACAACAAATTAATGTTTTGGTGATTGAGAGATGCAAACCATAGAACGGAAAGCATATATTCTAAACAAAATGCCAAAAAACCTACAATGCGAAGTCAATTCAAGCCAGTGTTACGTGTCATTGTCCAAAGCTTAGCTGTTCCATTAAACCCTTTAAAACCCAAATACCCAACATCTTAATTTAATTTAATTAATTAATTAATTTCTTGTAGATTTTCAAAGTGGTCCCTAAAACTGTCAGAGACTGAGACTGAGACTGAGGGTAGCTCCAAATTTTCCAACCACTACAAAGTTAGTTGGATGGGGGGGTTTCCCTCTTTCAAAACAAGAATTGGCCAAAATTTTTGTATTTTGCTATTATCCCTCATTCCAAACAAACCTATCTACAATTTGGCATTCATCACTCAACACTACATTTAATCAAAAACCATGTCCAAATCCGTGATTTACACTTTTGTCCAATTATTTTTTTGGTGGATAGGATTTGGCTTTGAAACACAATGCGATGGTCCGCCAAGCCACACGCCCGCATGCCACATCCCAATTCCCACACCAAACCACCCATGTTTGCATTGGTTTTGGCTTTTTGAAACCAATTCCAGCTCTAAATCCTGTATGGGAAACAATGAGAGCGGTTGATCAAAGTGGGATTTTAACTATTAATTGAACAAGCTAATTAAAATGGAACCTGTGTATTTATTCAAGTTAGTAAACCCTTCTATAACTAGGAAGCCAAAAAGCAAAAGCACTTCTTTTTAAGTACTTGAATAAAGCAGTATCAGTCTTTGGCGGTAAGCATTGATGAAAACTGTTTTCCATGCTTGGTACTGAAAATTGGTACTCGTATCCCTACCATTTGTACTTGTAAATAGGTTTGCAGGGAAATTGTATGCCTTTGCATATTGCTTTCAAAAAGTAACCACAGTAACAGAATGAATGTGCTTAAACAGCATATTTCAGATTAGAAGCCAAAACTAGTGCAACATTCTGGGGAAAACCTTTGAAAGAAATGCACCATCTTTACAACTTGCCAAGCTACGAACAGCAATAAGAGAAGGGGCAAATAAAACATGAAATAATACAATATTGGCACTGATACAGAAGAGAGACTGAGAATTTAAACTACAAACAAAATCTTTATATATTTTCATAACACAAGTATAACATACAAATCCATAACAAGATGGATATATATTCCAGTTCATGTTTTCAAATTAGCGCTTACAAACTACTAACTTACTAAAACCAATTGATTAACCACCAAATATTACCCCCACACTTTCTGGTGGTTCAGCCAAATCAAATTAACAAGTTCTGATCCTTTGAAAAACAGAAAGTCTTAAGTAGATTACCTTTATCCACCTGAATCATGTAGGCCACATTCCATACCACAGAGTAAGAACAGCCAGTCCCCAAAGATGCAGAACTCATGGTCACCTCCATCAATGTTAACACGGTAAGAAGTAATACTACACAAACTTATAACTACACACCATCACTTCGAAAGGGAAAAAAAACCGTGCAAAATGTCTAACATCTGTTATGTAAGGTTGCCTGTAGTTAAGGTTAAGTAGATTATTAACAGTTAGAATTCACGAAGTTCTTTATCTCCTCCATGAAGCAATAGAAGTGATCATTATTCGGCAAGAAGTAGAACCCAATCGTGGCCTCCTTCAGGAAAAGGAGTTTCACATCTAGACCAGCTTTCTTCAGCCCTTCAACATAACCCAATTGCCAGTCTTGAACAAGATCCAAACCAGCCACAACAACAAGACTTTTGGGGAATTTGAGACCTTCAAGACTTTTTCCCCTAGGGCCAAATGGATTACATGCTGGATGGTCTCTATCCTCCCCCACAGGCAGATAGGCTCTCCAATACCAGTTGCGGTCCTGTATTGTAACAAAGTATTTCCCATCCAATCTGCTCTCTGATTCAGTTCTCTTTTCTCCCCCAAACATTGGATGAAGAAGAATATTTCCCAATACTTCAACCTCTGCTTCAGCGGCTCTCGCTGCAACATGGTGCGCTATATTACCACCAGAACTATCACCTGCCAAGTAAACGTGAACTTTAGAATCCTTTCCACTTTGTAACCAAGTTCTTGATTTCACCCACTTAAGAGCAGCCCAGCCATCATCATATGCACATGGATACCTGTATTCAGGCGATCGGCGGTAATTTACAGAGACCACAACAGCCTTGCAAATGATAACAAGGCGGCGGCAGAAAGTATCATAGATAGCACTATTGGCAGAAGAATGTGTGAAACTTCCACCATGGAAAAAGATAATGACTGGTACAATTTCAGTGGTACTCAAAGGCTTTTCAAGTTCTACAATGCCCCATTGAGCCTCGTTCCGTGGGGCAGGCTGGAAAACCCTGTTAAGCAGACCAGTGGCTCGATCAACATGATCAAAGGAGAAAACCCCATCAACAGGAATGGTGTTGGCTGGGACTTTGCGCTCGAGGAACTCTGCCAAGTCCCGGTTAAAGGTTCCATCAGGTCGACGAAGAAGATTGTAAGCTAACTTGAAATTGGAAATGAGGACCCATGTATTGAGTGGAACAACCCTCTACAAAAGAAGATAAAAAGTGCGATCGAGTTAGAAGTTTTATACATCAAATGTCACCATTGATAAAGCTTTATCATCACGACAGATATTCAGAACCAGCTTGATCAAACACATCTCAAAAATGAAAGAAAATAACAAAAATACAAATCAATCAAGAGCGGAGTTGACTATACTTACAGCCAGAAAACCCCACCAGAACAGCAAGAAATCGTTAGATAAAGAATGCACAAACAGCAAAAGAAAAGGAGGGATAAACAGGGTGGGCCTAAATACAACTCATAATACTACAAATCAGAGTACAAAAATTAAACTTTTGTGCAAAATTAATCTGGACATGCTAAAAGCTCGACTTTCTAAAACAACAAACTCACCCCAATATGGGAACATAGAAGGAAAAAATCTAAATCAAATGAAGCTCTGAAGATACAACCGAATAACTCATAACTAACGAGAAAAAAGAAAGACTTGGAAGGAAATAACAGTGATAAGCCACATTAGAAGTGCAAACAAGTCAAATCCTTAAAATCATAACAAAAAGTTGCATTAATTTGCTCCAAATCAAGTGAAACCAGCTTCCCATAAGCCAAAAACTCTGTCTAACACATAAGATTAACGAAATCAAGCAACCCATGAAAGGAAATAAAACATTTCAGCTGAAAGTATCCCATAAAACCAAAAACAAGAAGCCAAGAAATGAAAAACAAAAGAAAGAAAGAGAGCAATACCTTGGATTCATTAAGGTTGACTTCATTACTACCAGCCATGGCAAGAGAGAAAGTAAAACGAGGACTTTAAAATAACCCAGAAGACAATGTGATCTTCAAAGAAGAAGCCTCGTAATAATTCAAGTAAAGTTTGCCAAGAAAGGAAAGACTATTAAAAATAAAAACACATGAAACAAAGACTTTTGTACAAAAACCCGCACCGCACTCTTTCTTTTTTTCTCACAAACAGAGAGTGTTATTGTTATGATGCTGGCGTCTGTTATTTGTACTTGAAAATAGTTTCGGTTGATTCCTAGTTAAGAGTTTCTGAACAAGAAAAGACACTTCTCTCTCTGATGAAAGAAAAGAGAGAAACCAAGAAAGAAAGAAGGATAGATTTATCACTGTATTGTATGGATTTAGCTTACACGCATATAGATAGAGAAAGTACACTCCAAATAAATTAAAATTTTTAAAAGAAATAAAGAGAGAGAGAGAGAGAGAGAGAGACAGAGCCAAAGGGCGGGGGAAGGAGATGACCGAGGGGGAGGGAGCTACGGAGGAGAACGGAGACGACAAAGCGGGTCGGCCGAATTAAACTGTTGATGGTGGGACCTACCCGCTTTGTTTTTAATATAAACAAATAACATTTATTTATTTTATAATAATTGTTTTTGTATTCTCCACTCCACATGCTTCTTTACCCTTATTATTTACGCTACTTGCGGAGTGGCAAGAGGTGGCTATTGCCACTCCAGTTCCCAAATCTTAATAAAAATGACAACCAATTCAAATTACATCCAAAAATTAAATAATAATTTTATGTTTGTATTTATTTATTTTCATTAACTCATTTCTCATTTAAACATTTGAAAGAAATTAAAAAAAAAAGTATAAATATACATATTTGTTAACGTCACACATTTATATTTAAAATTTAAAATATAATATAATAAAAAATTAAAAATATTATATTTTTTTAGATAATATTATAATTTGTCACAATAATTTTAAGAATTTTTTTAAAATTTAAAATCTATGTTTAATCGAATGCAAATAGTGATGGGTGGGAAGTAGCAAAAAGCGGGGTCTGGCAGTAGCTGTATAACTCATTAGAAATTTGTCTCAGAAAACAAACGAAAAGAAGCAGAAAGAGTTTCCTGCGTGCGGCCGACGCCAAGGCACGTGGCGACAAAGGGCTCCGTCTCGACTCTTTTGCCAAACTCAACCCCCCACCTCCATTTCCTAAATTACCCTCATTCCCCTCACCAAACTGCCACTGAGCAAGACACGTATTTTGTCCTCTAGCGGAAAGCGCGTGGCGGCATGTTTTTTGTCAGAGCCCGGAGACGAGGCTTGGGATAGGGGCTCCTTTATTTATTTTATTATATTTCTTATTTTTATTTTTATTTTTATGGGGTCCACCTAATGTGGGCATTAGATTTTGTCGTATTGTATGCAGCGTGTACTTCTAATCAATCGTGAATACGAACACGTGCCGCTCTCAGAGAGCTCACATTGTGTGATGGGTCCCGTCCAAAAACACTTCCCTCAAAAGTTCTGTTCTAAAAACAAGTTGATACGATGATCATCGCTCTCCCCCACCTGTGGGACCCATGGTCAGTACCACCCCCTCCCTTTGATGGATTTTGCAACACCCACGTGCTTAATTGAGCTTGCTTTTGGTGGGGTGATTGATAGATTTCTCTGGTGTGACATATCATGTGGGGCCCCGGATAGAGAATCGCTCCACCGTTGATCTGTTTGATTAAAAAAAAAAAAAAAGATTGAAGCAATGATGTTGTGAGAAAAATGCAAACAAAAACAAACAAAGAAATTAGGAAAGCGGTGGGTACTTTCTTGGGGACATTACTAATGCGTACCCGATGTGAATCAGAACCGTTGATTATTTCAGTGATGGGAAGTCTTAAGAATATAGTATTCCTAAGATTCTTTTAATACAATGTGGGTTAGGTGTCACGTCCCACGTCATAGAAGACCGATTGATTTTAAATTTATAAAATTAAACAATACCGTCTTTAACCTTTTAGACCGATAACAAATATTCAATTTATAATAAATAGTATTAAAGTATATTTAAATTCTTATTCGCATATATTATTTTAAACATATAATTAAATAGATAAAAATATTTTGTCCCACATTAAATAAAATATGAATTAATTTTAAATTTATAAAAATATATAAACATAATCATCTAATACTATAAATTCTCAATTAAATTTATAATTTCTTTGTATTTTTAAGTTTGTAAAAATGGTAGGTTTTAGGATATTATGATCTTTTACCATGTTTTTACAATTAGGGAAAAATGTAAAATTGAAATTTTATTGTCATTCGAATTGTCATGTCTTTATTTGGAATTTTGGATTGATTGTGCTTGTGCTTTACAATTGAGTAAACACGAAATGGGAAATAACAATTTGTCTCTATTTGTAACAATAAATTTTCATGTGTTAAATGTTTACATTTATCCATCTTTAAAAATAAAATAAAATAAAAAGAGCACGCTAGGCATTGTAAGAACGAGAGCAGAGAATAGATAGGTTGTGGTTATTATGAAGGTGAGCAAAGGTAGGCATAAGCATGTGGCACACACAACACAACACATCCACCATCGCATACCAAACATATTGCAATTTGGAATTGCATTGTATTGCTTGCCGTGTTGCTTTACGCCTCTTTTTTCTTCGCTTCTCCACGTAGTGGGGATGTTTTTGTCTCTTTGTGCGTTGGGTCAAAAACTACGAATAGCTTTCGGCTGTTGGTGCCGGTTGGGTCAATCCAACCAAGTGCAAACACGCAACCCAACCCGCAACCCAATTAATATTTGTGTTTCATTTCAATATTTCATTCTAATTTAATTAAAATATAAATAAAGGATGGGCTTCTTGGCTCTCATGACTAACAATATGTGGTTGTTGCATGTGATTTATTTCACAGTTAATTAATTCAATATCTTACAAACACTGTAAAAATATTTTATAAAAAGACTTTAATCCATGTGTATACACTTTATATAGAAAAAAAAATGATTATTAACACAAAGTACATCTTTTCAATAGTGCATGCACTGTTAATGGTCCATTACACATATAATTTATAAGTAAAAGACAACTACATGTTATGTTCAATACCCACACCCACTAATATTGACAAAGATTTCTACACACACCCCTTTAAATGATTTCAAAAATACCTTTCACCCAATCAAATTTACACAAAATGTTAAATCTTTTTTGGCATCCTACCTTTACTACCACACCACCTCCACTACTACTTGGTCTTTCTTTGTTGGGTATCAACACAAACAAAGCATTAAATAATACACATGACTTATGTAATGTAATGTAGCATACAGTGAATGTACAACTCTTTTCTTTCTTTCCATAATTATGTTCTATATTAACTCAAACAAAACTCCACCTACCAAACTCTTTTAACACTTAACACCTCTCTCTATCAAAGAAAGTATCAACCATCCACAACACTGTGTCTTAGTAATAAGTGTCACGATATAAAACAATATAATATATAAAATCATAAAATTATATTGTAACCTCCCTATTTGTTATAATTTATTATTTTCTAAGATGTTATGATTTTGTCACGCATTAAGGCATGGATTATGCTTTCATTATCCTTTTGTTAAACAGTTGGTGTGCTTGTAAAGTTAAGGTCTAGCGTTGAATTGGTCAAGTGGGTGGGTGTATATTTGTGTGTAGTTGGGAACTAACATTGTTTTTGTCCTTTTAATTAATTTGTGTAAAAATTTGTATGGAGAACAGATTAGGTCAAATTCACATGGAATTTATTTATTTGTGTGTGTTGTGGTCAATTTTGATGTAATTATCAATCATGCCTCAATTTGGTTGACAAGAAAGCAATGTTTGGCTTGTTACAACTACACATTTATTGCTTGATTAATGATTTTTGTAACAAAATAATAAAACCATGGTTGTATGTTGCATATTAAATTGCGATAATTGAGCTATTATTTTTAATTAAACATAATTAATATACTATTCCAACTTCTAAGTCAAGTCAATGTTACAATATAAGGAGTCCAATGTCACGCCTCTTGCTTTTTTTTAAGCACATGAAATAGATTTGTTCAACATAAAAAAACATATCATTTTAGAGGATTTTAAAAAATTTTGTATTAATTAAATGATATTATATATATATATATATATGTGTGTGTGTTTATGTGCGTGTGCGCGCGCGCGTGTATGTCATGTATCTCAGTAATTACAAAAAAAAAATTATGAGATTAATGAAAAAAATTAATTATGTAAAGTAAAATTTCTCGATTTAATCTCGATTATTCATTGTACATATACTTATATAAACATAGAAGGTTTTATTTAGTCAAAACATTCAATTATTTTTATACAAAATAGTATTTAAGTTCTTGTATTCTCTCATTGTCTCTTTTTTTATGAATTTTTAAAATTTGTGTAAAATAAAACTTACTTAACGATAATTGTTTGAAAAATGATCTGTGACACCTGGCATACATAGCGTGAAAAGTGATGGATTCTTCTCTACTTGATTTTATTTAAGCACTTTTGAAATCCAAAGGCAAATTAAGACAAACTGCATCATCGTTGCACTTACATCATCTTAATAATTATATATATATATATATATATGGTATATGGAGCAACTCCTAGTGTTCACGGATAATGGATCGAGTCATATATAAATGTTATCCAAGTTTTTAATTAAATTTAAAATACAAGCAAGTATAGCATAACATTGATAATCCAAACATAGTAATGAAAATGATGATTGAGAACAACAGTGATGTGATGACAGCCATGACATCTGAAATGAAATGAAAATGTATAGAGGAAAATTAAAAAGAAAGAGACTGCTGGATTAAATTATGTGGTTCCCTCTGGCCTCTGCTGGGAGCAATGGTAACTGTACCATCTATCGCATGTCTCGACTCGACTGGACTGGACTCAAATCCAAACATCCACACATCACACCCACTTCTGTAACAGATCCACCATTAGAATTTGAAAGAATGTTCACAGACTAACAGTACAAAAGCAGGCGTATTGAGGAACAAAATAGGTGCACTTAGACACAGGTACTTGGGAATTCATGGTGGTTTGTATTTCTTTTCCCTTTGTTTGCAGCATTACTCTTGCCACAAAGAGGGCAGTTGCTGCACATTGCCCGCATGGAAGTAAGAATACCGGAAAGTAAAAAAAGCCAAGTCATTCCCTGCTCAACCTATAACTCCTCACCTGAGGAGCTCCATTCCATTACAAATTTGAATGTGAGGAACTGCCCAGCCCGGAAAGTAAAAAAAGCCTAGTCATTCCCTGCTCAACCTAGAACTCCTCACCTGAGGAGCTCCATTCCATTACAAATTTGAATGTGAAGAATTGCTTAGTCCGGAGTCACGCTCCAGTTTACGCCGTAGAAAATGCTCAGTTTACACCCCAGCAAAGTTGTTATGCTGCAGTAGAACATGCAGCAGAATGCGGCGTACGTGTAGCAGAATGTGCAGTAGCCTGTACAGCAGAATATGCCACAAATCTTGCCCAACAGAGTTTTCCTAAACAAGTTGCACACATGAGGGCTACAGCAGCAGTTTACTAAATAAACAAGAGCTGTATCTTCCTACCTTAATTAGGAGATTTGACATTAATTAGAAAGTCTTGTATTAAAAAGGAAATAAGCTTTATAAATAGGAAAATCCTTCTTATATTAGGAATATAATTTACAGTTTTTATTGTAAGCCATTAGATGAAATTCTAAGGTTAATCTCAGCCCTTTATTATATATATGTCTTAGTATAAATACAGCAGCCGTTGTAGGCCAAAGGAAGGAATCCAAGTTTTATGCAATTGAAGCTTTTCTAGAATTAAAATCTCTGCAGTTTTCTGTGCAGCATATTGTTCCAGATTTGTCTAAGGACGCACGGAAAAATCAGTCCGTGACACCAGGCATTGAACCAATGTACTAAATTCGCCAAACTTCCAGCTGCTCCCTCTACATTACTAGGAAATATCTATAAGAAAATATTGTTCAGGTATGTCAATCTATCCTTCTCAATGTGATGTTAATTTAACATCTATTGATTGAATTTTTCACAGTTTCAAGACCAGGAGAATCTTGGTGAGAAAATTAGTTTGCCAACAACATACCTCAAACGTTATAAACCCAATGAACTTCTCCCATCCCAACAGAGAACAAAGCTTCCAAAAGTTTATTGAAATTGAGAATCATGGTAGGTATGAAATGATGACACATGATGTAAGTTCAACAGGGCTAATGGAATTTGCTACTAGCATTAGCGGCACTCCAGCAAAGAACAAGTATCAATTCCTGCAACAAGTTCCGGTTCTGTGTTACAGATAGATAACTTAATAGACTAAAAGAAACAATATAAATTTACTTCACGATTTCCATGCTTTAAGATATTAAAATACATGCTTTTTATATGGATGGGTGGTTCAATGCTTGTAAATCCAGTAAAGTTGACTTGAGGTACCATCTGCATGGAACGAGTGCCTACAGAAGAAAGGTTGTCCACGCTGGAAAGCATCCCAAGCACAGGTAATTGCCTAAAGGCTACAGAGAATTTGTAAATATTTTTGATGCTATTTTCATCAACCTAGACAATAGCTGCTCTTCAAACGATTTTCAACGGAGTATAATCTCAGTTCTGCCACATCAAACAACTAAAAATATTGATTTATAATTTACATGTATCAACTAAAAATGAGTAGCATTAGTTGTAATACCCTGTATTTGCAATCAACTGTCCCATCTTTCTCATTTCTTTGTTGCTTTCTCATAAGCTGCACGCCAGATTATAAATGGTGCTTTTCTGCTAGTACTGGGGTAACTGGGGACACTGATCCTAGTTGTTTATTTGCTTCTATGACTGGCCTTGAAAAAGTAACATGACTACATGATGATAATTGATTAGGCACATTCAATGACTTGAAGTTGATATTGAACGACTCCCTAGTATACTAGAAGTATCATTCCAACAAAGTTGGTGAAGTCTTTTAGACTATTAGCACTGATCTATTAGCCATATAAACCTGCTGACCATTCAACTTCCACCAATGAACTAAGAACACCAAAATAGAATAGGTAAAAATCAGCTCACTAATTGTCGTCCTCTGAGAAAGGGAGAAAGAAGAACAAGAACAATCTGCCGATGTATACAGGAAAGGAATTCCCTGTTCATCACACAGATCAGCAAATAAAGTTACAAGTTTTAACAAAAACAAAACGTTGAAATGTTTAAATACATATTTTATATTCAATTGAATTGATGGACTGAACAATTGCAGAACTCCTATCAAGAAAGTACAAAATAACTGAACCGAAAGAACCAAAAAAATATACAACATGCAAATGTTAAGATAGGCATGAAAATAGAATATTAAGTAGGATTCAACAAAATGTTTCTTATGATTTTTCATAGTGACAGTTTTTGGGATCATTAATTCTAAATTTATGCATTTATAGGTCATATTAAGCATAATGGCGAGAGTTTTTTTTTATGCTTCTCATTGTATTTATATTAGCCTTGCTACAGAACATCCTCTCCAAACACAATGGTTTATTGATATAAAATAAAAGGTTTATTTTGAAGATTTAATGTTTCAAATAACAGTTTTTTTTTTTTTTATGTGACTCACCTCATCTGAATTTATCTCATATTTCATCTCAGTGATTTGCAATTTCAGGACCACCTTTCAATCAATTGATAATTTAACATTTTGATGCCATCTTTAAAGTGACTTTATCCTTGGACTATTAACAAAATGATTCATTAAAGGAATAAATTCTACAGTGCCAAATCTTTTCAATGTAAACCACCTTTCTAATGCCAATTAAAAAGACAAATACTCAGGAATTGATTTGGCTGTTCTAGCAAAATACATGAATTGCATTTTTTTTTTGTGTGAATATGTGGGTAATTAATGTTTCATTAAAGAAATTGATTAAGGGCTGTGCCTATTCAAGCCTGCAATGCTTTATACTTGAAACTAAACAACTAATATCACGCCTTAACAACATAAAAAGACCAGTTTCTATGGTGAAATTTCTATCTACATGACAAAAAATTTAATAAAATATTAAAAAAAAAAAAAACTAACAGAAATCAGTAGTTTAAGAAGTAGATGCAGATATCTACCTAATTATGAACAAGATGATAAATAGCAAGAATCCCCATCACTTGCTTCTCTCTCTCCAAATTTTTAGATATTTTACGATATCCTTCACATTTTTAGAAGCATGTTTTATTTATAACCTATATCATCATGCATGATTGTTGAGTAATAGAACAAAGTTAAGGAAAATAAACTCTTCTTTTGTTTGTTTGATCCACTAAACTCAGTTAATTGCAAACCTGTTAATATGATGAGTTTTGTCATCAATAACCAAACAGCAATGGTAGATGCATGCAAATTTTACAGCATTACACCATAAAACACAAGCATACAAACACTAAAATTAATTAGATTAAGCATTAAACAGTAGTAATGTTCATTTAAATTACAGCAAAGAAATGTCTTTTATGGCTACAAAGATCCAAGAAATAGCCAATGAAAATGACAATATGATATCATATGAATTATATTAATCAGTTCAAGCTACAACCACAGACATTGCACATTATTTAATAGCAATTAGTCATCACATATGTTCAAGGACCCTACATTAAATGTCTGATTATCTTTGGAAGAGTTACTTAAATCAACTGAACATCACATAAGTGAAGAACAGAAGAATCATTGGCCTAACTGATTGAATAATCAAAGTATCTAATTCCAAGACCAATTTACACCTAACCAATCTATAAGTTCATAAATTTTCAATGCTCATGTGATGCCTAATGATGATACACATTCAAAATACTGTCAGAAAAATAATCGACAAGGCTCAACAAATGACATCATGAGAGCTACTTGGTTTTCACTAAAAGCATCAAAGACATCTTCGCCAATGTCAACAATATGTAAATCTATCAACTCCAGCATTGAAAGTGTATAGTATTCTTTTAGCACTCAGGATACATACTGTGCAAATAGCAAGAAATGCAGAAGAAATCAAATGTTTATCAGTTAAGCCATTCAGCAAAAAGAAACAGGTTATAATAACAGTATCTTAATAGTGCTTTCCTATAACATTAAAAATACTACAAATTGTTGTGCTTGTCAAGCTGATTTGGATGGCACATTCTTAGACATGGCACATGCTATATAGAATCATGTATCACCAAGAATTCTTACAAAAATGCACAAACTTTCAACCGAATAAAATGTACACGTATGACCTAGGATTATTCTAGAATTCCAATCAGAGAATAATTATATTTGCTTTTATCTTAATGCATGATATATATATATATATATATTATTGTCACACGCTGGCAAATACAGTATATACCCATAATCAGCATAATAGTCCAACCTAAGATGCTTAAGCAAAATGGTCTGAGATCAAAAAATGTATTCAAAATGGTCCCAGCCATGAAAATCCAGACGAACAACTGGTCGGGAAATTGTAGTAGTAGTTGGTCTTTCATCCATCAAATACGCAGTAAAAAGTACCTCCGTGTCTTCCTTCTTGAAAGGCATCACTCCGTATTCAAACTACTCAATTATGACTTGTTCTACATCGTTTCATTGTCAAAGTCTCCACCATATTTTCTCGGCCAAACCTAAACCAACAATTTAACAATAAAATAAACCATCAAGTAACAGTTACATAATTTGACGCCAAGAATAAACAAATTAAACAAATAAGAAAATAAGGAGAAGCACTCACCATCTTCATCTTCTTCAATTTCATTCTTTTATCAAAGCAACAACAATTCCAGAGAAAAGGGTTTACCACTATGGATAGATTAGTGAAAGCAGATGTGAAAGAAGTGGAAATAGCCTTCAAGAGAGGCCAAAAGTGCTCCACAACGTTTCGTATAACCAATTTGATGCACACCATGGCTGTTGCAGTCTCTTTAACCACAACAGACACATCTATCTTCTCTTTTAATCAAATTTTCTCTATAATTCCACCACTGTCTTCTTCGTCACACACTCTGATCCTCTCTCAGCCGTCTGATCATCCCCCTCTCTCCACTCCCCCATATGTCATCACCATCAAATCCTCCATGCTTCCCACCGGCAAAGCCCATCAAGAATATCTGCGCCGTCTGTTTGCAAAACCTGGGCCCCACGTATTTAGAGACGCCACGATTCCCATATCCTTTGTGGGTCCCCATGTGATTGAGTTCCTCATTTCTCAACATGCCCAAATACCAGAAATCGGCCCCTTTTTCAACAAAGCTGTTTCTGGGTGCACTGCATCTCAGCTCTCCATGTTACTCAAAAACGCTGTTGTATCTGGGAATGAGAAGTTGGTCACGAGCTTGATTGATAGTGGTGCGGATGTGAATTACAAGGATTCTGACGGACGGTCCATGATTTCTTTAGCTGTTAAGAGTGGAAATATCGATGTTGTTAAGGTCTTGATTGCTTCAGGCAGTCGAATCGAAACTTCGATCGATCATGTACTGCACGACGCGGCGGCGACGAATAGAGTGGAGTTATTGGAGGCTTTGATTTCAGCTTTTGCAGATATCATCGATATGAATTCGGTTGACTTAAAAGGCAGAACCCCAATTCACATCGCGGCGAGTAAAGGACACGAACAAGTGATCCAATTTTGTGCGACGGTAGCACGAGCTAACACTGACGTGTTTGATAAAAATGGTTCAAGTCCGCTCCACTTAGCGGCCGAAAATGGTCATTTAGAAGCCGTCAAATGTTTGCTAAATTGTTCAAATTTCATTAAACATACCATTGACGGAGACGGCAAGACTGCTTTCACTCTCGCAGTAGAAAACGGTCACACGCATTTGTACGATTTGCTTCAATTAGGAGATGCGTTGCATCGCGCGGCAAGAGTGGAGGATGTTCACGCAATGAAGAGTTGCCTAACGGAAGGCGCTAGCGTTAACGGGAGAGATCAGAATGGATGGACGGCGTTGCACAGAGCGGCATTTAAAGGTAAAATTGAGAGCGTGAACATTCTGCTTAATCACGGCGCTCAGGTTGACGTCCTTGACGATGCTGGATACACGCCGCTGCATTGCGCTTTTATGGCGGGGCACGTGCAGGTAGCGCTGTTGTTGATTGGGCGTGGGGCTAGAGCCAATGTGAAGAGTCTAAAACATTTGGTTCCTTTGAATTTGGATTGTTTTAAGAATCATGCTTCTCTGCTTGTTCAGCCACTGTGTCATGAGAAAGATCAAGCTTGAACTCGAATGGAGCCTGTGTTATTGAAGACAGCATATGGGTCATGAATCTCTCCATTACTGTCCTGTATACTTTTGAGGAACAATATTAACAGCTTATATGAAAAATGAAGTGAGGTTTTTGCCTTGATTTGATGTTCATGTGCAGCATTAGTTCAATCTCAGTGTCAGGGTATATTATATATCTAAGGTCTAGGGATACATTTAGTGCAACCTATTGAATTTCAATGTATTAATATTGTACCAAGTATGATGTTGGATTATTTAACAATTGTTAAAAAATGAATCACTGATATACAATTGTCAATCATCTCGCCGGACAACCGTTACAACCGCTGGCCCCTGTCTTCCGTCATCTTTTGGCATTTTGTTTAACATTTATATGCAAATCATATTATTACACACGTTAAGAGCTTCTATTTGTTAGAAAAATACGAATATAACATTCAGTCAATCTAAACACCATCATTAAATCATGGCACGTCAAAATAAGTGTTAGATATGGTCTACTTTTGACATACGACTAGACACGGGTTTGCTCTCACTTTCAAACTTTGTAACTCAAAATACGACCTCACAACTAATTCTTTATTAAAAGAGTAGATACTGTTTGGATTTTTTGAGGGACGATAACTATTGACCCCAATAATCAAGTAGATAATGTCCACCATTATAGTCTCACAACTTTTTTATAACCTCACAACTAATTTTTATAAAAAGAGTAGATATTGTTTTAGTTTTGAGGCATGACAACTAAGATAACAGTTCAAGTATAATAATTAAGTAGATAATGTTAACAATAATATTTATTTTAAAATTTTACAAATTAAAACACGTCTATTTAGTTAAAATGATTCAATATTATATAACATATTATACAAATTCATCAATTAATAATGTGAGATATATATAAAATATATAATTCATACTTACCCGTTAGTAACGTTAGATGTGTCAATCGTTTGAATTTCATAAGAGGCCATAACATATTTATCAAAAATTCACACATCAGGTTGTAAGCCGATTCTAATACAAATTATAACTTTTTAAGTCTAATAATTGAGTATATATTGTTTGTTGTGGGTGAGGAGCCAAAATATACTTATCGAAGGTGATTTTATTTTATTTTTATTGATAAAAGACAATAATACATAACATACTAAAATAATAAAAATAATAATATTTAAAATAATTTTATAAATACTAATCGATTAATGCTTCGTGTCTAAATCAACTTTTTAAAAATTTTATATAATATGATACTAGAATAACTTTAGATTTTTTGAACTAATTAATACGAGTATATAGTCGAGAGAGATATTTATATATCATTAAAATTATATATTTTTTAATTTTTTTATTTACAAATTAATCTATATAATATTTTAAAAGAATGGTTCCAACGACACCCC
>JAXCLQ010000001.1:21291883-21302631 GCA_035584115.1 Cedrela odorata | reverse complement strand
ATAATAATAAGCCCAGCCATTCATTGCAATAGCGTTTGTAGATGTATTGTAACGTGACTGCATTGGTACAGCCCCTGTATATTTACACCCGCCCCACCTCATTATACATTTTCCTTTTCCCTTCTCTCTCTCTCTCTCTCTCTCTCTCTCTCTCCTTTCCGAATTGCCTTCTGCATTACCACTTCCTCTTTCACCACCTCAACGCCATATACCTCGTTTTTATTATTTTTTAAATTAATTTATTAAAAAAATTAAAAGAATTAGAGAAATAAAAGAAAGAGGTCCGGAGCCTTTGCCTGGGCCCGCCACCTCCACCTCCACCAAAAAGATTGCTGCTAATCGGATTCTGATTTTTTTAGGGTTTAATTTCGAAGATCCTTGATCTTTACTGATATTTTGAATATTGAATTAGTGATCTTTAATCTAGTGGCTCGATGAACTCGAAGCCATGGCTTCATCCGGCTCCGACCTACAGGCCATTGGAGACGTATTGGGACACTGACGAGGACGCGCCTGGTCCAAGATGCGGCCATACTCTTACTGCCGTTGCTGCCACCAAGACTACGGGTCCTCGTCTTATCCTCTTCGGCGGTGCCACCGCTATTGAGGGCGGCGCATCCTCCTCTGCTCCCGGCATCAGTTACATTCCTTCATTCTTGATTCGTTATCTCTATGTGAAATTCACATCCATCTACATGTAATCTTATATATTTGAACTGAGAAGTTTGTTAATTTTGTTGTAGGGTTGGCTGGAGTGACGAACTCGGTTCATTCCTACGACGTTCTCACCAGAAAATGGACTAGGTATGTTTGAAATTCTCTGTTATTATTTTCGGTTTTGGGCATTCAATGGCATTTTGATTTACATTTCTACTCTTCTGCAGACTACGACCTGCTGGTGAGCCACCGTCTCCTAGGGCGGCACACGCTGCAGCTGCTGTTGGTACCATGGTGGTTTTTCAGGTAATTAATGGGGAATTCATTTATGATTGTTACAATATTCTTTTATAATGATGTTTTAAGATTTTTATGGATCATTGGTGTATGGCTAGGGTGGGATAGGTCCTGCTGGCCATTCAACTGATGATCTTTACGTGCTTGATTTGACCAATGACAAATTCAAGTGGCACAGGTGAGTCTCTGGTAATTAATCTCACTTCATTTTAAGCGTATGTTTTTGGGGATGTCGAATGGTGATCTGATTGCCGATTTTTTATTTTTGTGGGTTAATGTGAGTACAGAGTGGTGGTACAAGGACAGGGTCCAGGGCCTCGTTACGGTCATGTAATGGATTTGGTTGGCCAAAGATATATTGTCACTGTCAGTGGCAATGATGGTGAGATATTTTGCTCTCAACTTTTTTGTTTATTTCTGTGTTTCATGCTAATCATGTTGTATTGCTTGAGACTGTTGTGTAATAATATGTTGTTAGGAGAAAATCTTGTGAAATTTCATTGTTCATGAAAAGTTTATCTTTTTGGTTTTCTTTAGTATACAAGATTGCTAACATTCAGAGATTAATAAGTATGGTGTACTAGATTTCATTTGAAAAGTGTGAACTTGTTGGTGTCAAAGGAAGCTTTCTGATTTTGTAGGCTTTTAGAACTTATTGTGTATTGTTAACATGGAAGCATCAATATCTTATTTTTTTCTTCTGAAGCTATTGTGGTTGATCTTTATATGTTCATCTCAAGCATAACTCAAAAAGTAACCGATGTAATCTAGCCAGAAAAATGTATGTTGATTTGTTGTCCTGATGGTGTGCATTTGTTGTTTATAGGGAAAAGAGTTCTGTCAGATGCTTGGGCTTTTGATACTGCCCAGAAACCATACGTATGGCAGAGGCTGAACCCAGAAGGTGATAGACCTTCTGCTAGGATGTGAGTGTCTAGTTCAAAAGATTTTTTGGAATTATAAGTCTTATATTATTTGACAATCTTCATTTTATATTTTACAACACTGCATTGCAGGTATGCTACAGCTAGTGCTCGCTCAGATGGCATGTTCTTGCTTTGTGGTGGAAGGGACTCTTCTGGTGCGGTATGCTGGATTTCTTTTCATGGAGAAATGATCATACTGGCTTATGACTCAAAGTTTGTTACAATTACACATGCCTGATTCAAAGACAAACATAACATCTATGTGCACATAAAATATGTGGGTAGTTAACACAATCAAATGAAAGAATGGTATTGGGTGGCTATTGTGTGCAAAGAATTGTATTGTATGGCTATTGTGTGCAATACTGATGTACAAGAGTCAGAATTCTCATATTGATAGGCAATCTTGCTATAGTGTACTATCAATTTCATTTCAAATTTTAAACTGAGATGCTTTCTTTTGAGTTTGTTGATTATGTATATTCTTTCACAGCCTCTGGCAGATGCTTTTGGGCTGCTGATGCATAGGAATGGTCAATGGGAGTGGACTCTAGCACCCGGTGTGGCTCCTTCTCCAAGATATCAACATGCCGCAGTAAGTTAGAGATATAATCCTGGAAGCCACAGTTACTAAATTGTTGGTTAAAAATATTATTGTAAAATAGGGATATAATCCTGGAAGCCACAGTTACTAAATTGTTGGTTAAAAATATTATTGTAAAATAGGGATATAATCCTGGAAGCCACAGTTAATAAATTTTTGGTTAAAAATATGTGTAAAATTTCTCATGGGAGTGCAATGTTCATTTAAAGTAGTCAATGAGATTGGGAAGATGGTAGTGTCAGTTAGCATATTTCTGTCACCATAAAGAGTTAGATATTTCCTTTGATCCTTTTTTCTTTCGTGAAACCTGACACTGCTTGCTATTAGGTTTTTGTTGGTGCACGATTGCATGTTACAGGAGGTACTTTAAGAGGAGGACGGGCAATAGAAGGCGAAGCTGCAGTTGCTGGTAATCTTCTGTTCTTGTCTGTCATTATGGAATGTAATTGCAACATGATTTTTTTCTTTTATGCTTACCTTCTTTGTTTTCTTTTCATTTTTTTCTCTGTTTTGATAGTGTTGGACACTGCTGCTGGGGTTTGGCTGGACAGAAATGGACTTGTGACTTCCTCGCGCACCAGCAAGGGTCATGCCGAACATGATCCTGCTTTAGAACTTATGCGTCGGTGTCGTCATGCTTCTTCATCTATTGGTGTTCGCATATATATTTATGGTGGTCTCAGAGGAGGTAAAATTATAAAATTTGAGTTGGAAATGATAAGGCTGCAATACATGATATAAAGCATTTTCATTAATTTGTAAGGACCTCTGTACTGAAATTAGATTTGGGATGGAAGCAACAGCTGCAACGTCAATAATTAACACTCATTTATATTTGGTTTTTCAAGTAGTAGGCTTCCTACCTAAGTATTGATAGGTTTTATTCTCCAACTTTCAGTTACAGTTCTCCCTCTTATAAGATAGCTTCAAGTCACTATCTTTTCTCCACAGTAAGGCACTATATAAGTAGACATTTCCAAAAGAAGTACATGAATTAGGATCAACTCTATGCAGAAATGGAACTTTTTGATCTTTGACTGCTGTGACCTATGTATATATGAGTGTGTGTTAAAATTTATGGATACGTAGCTGTTTCACTTTCCTTCAACATGGGGAGCTTTTTCCCTTTAAAATGGTGAAGTGAATCATGAAAGTAGAAAGCATCAATGCGTGTGTGTCAGGCTATAAGCATTCACAATTTAATGGTTCAGAGGGATTTAAATGAGAAACAGATTCTATTTCATGTTCTATTGCTGTAACTTGGTATGAAATTTTGGTCTTTAATGTTATTTTGTCAATATTTTTCTTTTATCTTGTTTCATAACATAATATCTGCATTATGTGCAGATATTCTGCTGGATGACTTTTTGGTTGCAGAAAATTCTTCATTTCAGTCTGACATTAATTCTCCTATGTTAACGTCTGAGAGAGCTCCGAGCATTACTAGTTCCAAAGTTAATCAATCTAATTTAAGTTCTTTTGTGACTACACCAACTTTAGATGGACCAGATATTCCTGCATCTGGGGGCCTGAGGTTTTATTTTCACTCTCTCTCTCTCTCTCTCTCTCTCTCTCTCTCTTTTAACAGAGATATTTTGACTCAGTTACTTCCCATAAATCAGTAATGTGTATTTATCTTTACCAGCATGGACAAAAATTCTATGGAGAAACTGAGGGAGGCTTCTGCTGCTGAAGCAGAAGCAGCTAGCGCTGTCTGGCAAGCTGCTCAGGCAGCTTCTGCTGTTCCTGCTGAAGAAACATCTGTATCCGATGATAACTCACAAGCTGCGGAAACAATTTCAGATGGTAGTGACACTGAGGCAGATGTTCGCCTTCATCCTAGAGCTGTATATCCTTTGCTTCATCATCTTATGTACTGTTAGTTTTATGAACTGCCAGACTGCAGTATCATACAGTTTTCTTATTACAGGTTGTGGTTGCTAAAGAGGCCGTAGGGAACCTGGGTGGGATGGTACGGCAGTTATCTTTGGATCAGTTTGAAAATGAGAGCAGACGAATGATTCCCTCAAATGACCTGTCATATCCTACCAAAAAGTTCACCAGGCAGAAATCTCCTCAGGGCTTACATAAAAAGGTAAGCGTTGCCAAAACTAACAGTGTTTGGTTCTGGTAGTTGTGCTGGGTAATTTAATATTATTCATTCTTGCAGATTATTTCTACATTGCTTAGGCCTCGAAACTGGAGAGCTCCCGCTAATAGGAGGTTTTTCTTGGATTCATATGAAGTGGGTGAGCTCTGCTATGCAGCTGAGCAGATTTTTATGCAGGAGCCCACAGTTCTTCAGTTGAAAGCTCCTGTTAAAGTCTTTGGTGATCTTCATGGACAGTTTGGTGACTTAATGCGACTATTCGATGAATATGGATTTCCTTCCACTGCAGGAGACATAACGTAAGTTTGACGGTGGACCTCTTAAAAAGAATCAGCTTGCAGGTTGTCTCACCAGCCAGCTTATGTTTTATTTCAGCTATATCGACTATTTGTTTTTGGGAGATTATGTTGATCGAGGGCAGCACAGCTTGGAAACCATAACTTTGCTCCTTGCTCTTAAGGCAAGCTTCTGCCTTGAGTCAATTCATGTTCGATATGAAGTATAATTCTGATCCATTTCTCATTTGTCTATCTTGTCATGATTTTGCAGATTGAGTACCCTGAGAATGTTCACTTGATACGTGGAAACCACGAGGCTGCTGACATAAATGCTCTATTTGGTTTTCGCCTTGAATGCATTGAGAGAATGGTCTGGATGAATATGCTTATGTTAATTTCACCTCTCTGTCCTTTGAAAGTCAGAATGCGCTAATGCAATATGCATTTACAGGGGGAGAATGATGGAATATGGGCATGGACACGGTTCAACCAACTGTTCAACTATCTTCCGCTTGCTGCGCTTATTGAAAAGAAAATCATCTGTATGCATGGTGGCATAGGGAGATCAATACATTCAGTGGAGCAGATAGAGAAGCTCGAAAGGCCCATAACAATGGATGCTGGATCTATAATTCTGATGGACCTTCTATGGTATGTTGTCAATTTATCTACCAATTTGAGGTCAATCATTGTCTGCATTATTATAATAATAATTATTATTTTGTCAAAATCTTTCATTTGTTTATATAGGTCTGATCCTACAGAAAATGATAGCATAGAAGGTTTGAGACCAAATGCAAGAGGGCCTGGTCTGGTCACTTTTGGGGTAAGTGAGGTTATCCGCCGAATGCATGCTGAATGGCTTATCAGTTATTTGCTTTACATGCATATATATGCACACCTCAAGCTGTTGAAGAAGAATAAAACAATTTGTTCCTCGAAGCTCCTACCTATATAAAATTTTGTAGCTAGTACCTGAAGCTATAATTAATATGAACCATGGATAATGTAGCATGAATTCTTGCACGTGCCAAATCTTGCATATACAAGGAAAAACTAAACAAGGATTCAAGTCAGTCCATTCCTTGAACTGCTTTTTCTAATTGCGACATACTAAATGAACTTTGGAGTGAGCTAACTAGCATCACACTTGATTGTTTCTTGGCCCTTACATCCGAAGTTTAGTTTTCATCTGCTATTGCAGATGCTTTTTGCACATTTGTGTAGAAGTGTTCAATTGGTATTGAGACCTTGTAATAGTTTTCTCATATTTTAATAAAATCATTAGTTTCTTATCAGAAAAAAAATGGTTAGATATTTGGAAATTTTAGTTATTTTGTTAATGTTCTGCTATTACATGTTTTATCCATGACCTTTAATTTCGTGACGTCTCAATAATCATTTCCTTATTGTTATCTGCTTTCTCATTGAACTGCTGACCTTACCATGCTTTAATATTGCTACTTACAGCCTGACAGAGTCACAGACTTCTGTAAGAAAAACAGATTACAGCTCATCATTAGGGCTCATGAATGCGTAATGGATGGATTTGAGCGGTTTGCTCAGGGGCAATTAATTACTCTCTTTTCTGCGACCAACTATTGTGGTAAGAAAAGTCGCCTGGACTTCTCCTTTTGCTTGTGCTAGCTTTCGCAGCCTAATTTGGTATGTACATCTAGGGACGGCAAACAATGCTGGAGCTATATTGGTAGTTGGCAGGGGATTGGTTGTGGTTCCAAAATTGATTCATCCCTTGCCACCTCCCCTTCAGTCACCTGAGACATCTCCAGAACGTGTCATAGATGACACATGGATGCAGGTAAAATATATAAACTTTGATTGTATTTTTGTTGGATTAATTTCACTCCACTCAAACTATTCATGGACATGTTTTTATTGCTCTCCAGGAGCTCAACATTCAAAGACCACCAACTCCTACTCGTGGTCGCCCACAGCCCGACCTTGATCGAAACTCACTTGCATATATATGATGTACCCTGACTGATTTTTGTAAGTTATAGCATCTTGTTGCAGGACTTCCATTTTTATTTTGCTGGCGGAATATGAGCCACATTGCAGAATATACGGTGCTCATGTTGTATTCTTCAACATACAAGTTGCAGGAGACAGCAGCCTTGTCTAGTGTAAACATAGATTGAGTTTCAAAAGTCTTAGCTTTAAACCCGGGTGTGTAATATATGTATAATTTAGTCTGAAGGCTAGAGTATTTTCTTCTGCTCAACAGAGAATATATAGCAAGGGAGGTTGATTTTTCAACCTTTGTATTTTAACATAAATGCCTATAAATTCTTTCAAGTTCTTTATAAATTGATTACTTAAATGTCGTTTTGGCATGTTTTATGATTATAAATTTCAAGTTATTTCTCTTCTCCTCCTTCTCCCTTTTGTGTACGAGTGTACGTCTTAACAAGTACCATAGTTGAAACAATCATCATGCCCACAACGAGTCTTAATAGCTTGATAACCAAATGCAGAGTTTCTAATTCATCTAGTAAACAACAATTGATGACCCTTGACGACACCAGGGCATTGGAGGAAAAATACGCGAATGAGTAGAAATAACAGCTTACTGCACATACTTCTTAGAATTACTGGGATCAGGTAGCCAACGAATTTCACTCATGTTTTGTATCTCCACCAACGCCATTGTAAACTCTCCTACTTCTCTACTTTCCCTCGCTTACCAGCTATCAGCATAGAATTGTTTCTGTTGTACGAAAATATGCCATTAGTCGAGCGTACGATATCACCAGGCTCAAAGGCATCACACTCCTCGTGCCAGAACATGAAGTGAACCGCTGCAGTTTCGTCATGCCACGAATGCTAAACAGGTCTTGTTCTGCCCTTCCATTGTTGTTCTCACTTTGTCTAAAACTATGAATTGTGTTTATGTTGTTGTGAGCTGCCGGTGATATGCTTTGAGAGAGACCATTGTGTCCATCTTCGTTGAGTCAATCGCTCCCTGGAACCGAACCACCACAAGTTTAATTTTTCATTCAATCAATTCTACAAACATCTAAGGAACAACTATTCTGACTCCTGAGTGTCCCATTTGTCTGGTTCTTTTAAGAAAAAGAGAAAAAAACACTTGGGCGTAGTAGAATTTTTAAGAGAGTATGAGTAAACGAGCGAGGCATACCCGTGTGAACTCGAATGGCCGTAATTGAAATTTGCTCGGATGCTTATTTACGATGAGAAGATTGAACAAATTTCCTAGCAGTTCCTAGTATTTTTTTTTTATTTATAAAAATTTTAAAAAAATAGTCAATTATAATAATATAAACATAATATTATTAAATAATTTGCAAAATCCTTCTGTTCTATCAAATGTTGATCTATTACTCAGTGAAGAACAATGGATTTAATTGGTTGACCAAGCAAAATAAACAATGTATTCTGTCAGTAGGTAAATGAATGAACAATTATACACAATAAACCAATTGAACAACTGATTTGATGTCCAGAACTTGCAGTCCGCAAATATCAACTTGGGGCTGTAACGCTGTGAGAACACTATGTATGGTATGGATGCTTAAACAACAGCGAACCATCAAAGCTATTACTAACTGCATCAAAAAAATTGATTAAATTGGCCAGGAGCTGTGGGTTAACAATAACCTTGAGTTACCTCCAAGTAATCTGTGTTGTACGTTGAGGCAACTCCTTTATCTTGTTATGGTGAAGGTATTAGACGAGATCTCATTTTTGATATTTATTTTAAGCATCAATTAACATGAAGGGAAAAAAAAAAAGAAACTGACCTGCTATTGATTTGCGTCTTAAAAGCTAGTTCATGAACTATACTGGCTACACTTTTTACAGCTTATGGGTAACCAAAAACTCTGTAGAGCTATTTATAGCATCACCTGTATTCATCAAGTCCGCAACACGAGCATTTTGTTTGAATCCCATAGAACTCTCATTACCCCAAGCTTTGCTTCAGCCTCACTGAATGAGGAACCTATAGCTTCAGACGGGTGTGGAAGCTCTGTCCATCTATCAGCCTTTAGGCGAACTACATCCACAACACATGTTCCTGATTCCTCTAAGCTCTTTCCATTCCATTTACCATATGCCTGATGTACTTTTCCCGTACCTACATCTTCTCCTTGCGCATTGATAAGCATAACAAATTGACCTGGCTTGGGCTGAACAAAATCAGCTAAAGCCTCGGAGTTATCAACACCATCAGTTCTTGATGAGCTTCCAACACCTCCGGCATTTGACGGAAGATGGTCTTCTCCAGGACTATCTGGCGAGTCATGTGATTGCCTTAGTACTGGCCCACTGTGCTTTCCAGGAAAAGAAATGTCAGCCTCTAAAGGTGAGCGACCATCTTTACTAGCACGGGCTAGCCTGGCTTTCCGATTATTGAGCCTGTTGATGATGCATGACACAAATTTCAAGACAAGAACCAAAAAAAAAAAAATGCAGTGATATATACAATTTCCAAAGCATGATCCTAATATAGCCTGGTAAGCAACTTATGAATTCTGCAACTATGCTCTATTTTGTTGTGAATAGTTGCAAAAGACTGCCAAGAGGACATATTTTCATGCATAAGATTACTAATTTTAATTTATTTTGTAATGAAATCTTCATATCAAAGAGCACAATATCTGTTTGAATTGAAATGATAAGAAGACACCATACCAGTTTTTTAACTGTGAAGATGCAACCTCGGAACCCTGAAAAATACAATGTAGGATCCTTAAGGAAGATGTGTCAAGTGTTTGAAAATGGATATAAAAGTAAATTACAGTTTTCATGAAGTGTGAAGTATAACGCACATGAAGACTTAATCTATTAGCCCATAATCTTATTGAAGATGTATTTCGCTGCATATCAGGTTCATCCAAGAGGGCCCTCTCAATAAGTGATATTTGTTTATCGTTCATTATGGTTCGCTTCCGTTTTCTCTGCTGCTTTTCTTCACTCTGAATAGTTTCGACCTTTTCCTCTTCTTGAACACCTCCAACTCCACTTTCTTTGATAGGCTCATTCAGTTTTGGAAACTCACCATTGTCTATTTGATCAACAAAATTCTTTCCTCCTGCAGGACTTGTATATGAACCACTACTTCCAACAATGTGAACATCTTTTTCAATGTCTCTCAAGCTTCCAAGGGCACCAGTTTTATCTTTATCTTCTCTGGTATCTTGCTTCATTACATCATCCCCTTGATGAATAAGGTTGCTTCTGCTATTAAATCTCTCCTCCTGAAAAGCTGAAGTCTCTGACATTTCCTCTCTCAGGTTACCATTTGCACTATTAAGAAGATTAGAAGGTTCTTTTCTTTGTAAAGGCGACAGGCATCCCCTTGTACTCTGAGCCTCCTACCATGAATCAAACTTTACAATTCAGGCTACTATGTTGGGTTGGAAAAATAAAGTTACATCAAATTACTAATTCAACTCAAACAGTAAACTTGAGAGTTGGCCAATTTATGTCATTTTCAAATATTCTCGAGACATCTCATACGTACCCTTGAAAGTGAATGCAAAAACATGCCTATTACTATGGTACAATGTTGCACTTAACGAGTCTCATATCCTGAATCTCGGCAGTTGGCTTAAATACCAAATAAACTTACTAGACCAAACTATTATTTCAATGCAACATCACAACATCAGACAACTAAGTGACACGAATTGCAGTGAGTAAATAAATGGCATCAAGTACCTGTTGAAGCTCATAGATATCGAGCTTGGAGAACTTATCACAAGAAATTGATTCCTCATATTTGCCTTCCTGCGTCTGAATCGGCTACAGAAAGCATAATTAGAAGACAATTAACTATTATCAAGATATCAAAGTGATTGCCAAAGCAAAAGAATGTGTGTGTGTGTGTGTGT
>JAXCLQ010000001.1:21240050-21282095 GCA_035584115.1 Cedrela odorata | reverse complement strand
GAAGCAACCAACTCCTAACTGCTAAGACACGTTTTGGTGGAGGATGGTCTGTAAATTAAGGATTTTAAAATCTACATAGTTAGGAACAGATATTTAATGATTAACGTTTCAACGATATCTTTTATAAGGTAAAACTATAGATTATGAAGTATTGTTGCGAATTGAACAATGATGTGCACTGTTATTATAAAAGAAGCTTATAAATAGGGGTGACAATTCAGAGTTATTGTGTGAGTCAAAAGAGGACCCGAACTTGTATTAAGACGTGAAAATTTAAATTTATTTAATATTTTTTTATTTATATTTTAATATATTTTTATAATATTTATAATAATACTAATTATTTTTATTTTAAATATAACTAAATACTTTTTATAAATAGATAAATATAACTACAAAAATTTTTAATTAAAAAAAATTATAAAAGTAAATTTATTAAATTGTAAATGAATTATCGTGGTATGATTATTAAAATATTTAATTGTATTATTTAATGTATCGAGAACTCTTATCTGATTATTAATCTATTCGTGTCGAATTAGTAGGTTGTGTTAAAAATTGTTATTGTTACCCTTACTTATAGATAATGTTGTGAAAAGTCCGAATAAAAGAAGATTATAAGAGGTAAAATACAATGCAATGCATTCATGCTCTAATATTCTATTAGCAGAAACACAAAAGGGAATAGGTTTAGATGGGCGTAATAATATCTTTCCTTTATCTAAGTAAGATTAAGATTTCTAAATCAAAAGAATTAGGCATTTGTCTTTTGTGTCACTTTTCACTAATCAACGATTTTCCCAAATGACACTTTACTATGGAGCGTGTTGGAATGATATATTATATGGAATTGCAACCGGTTTATTATTTATTGATTGTAGTAGTCACTTAGTTCCTTCAAACAAAGAGAGTGGGTTTGTCGGTGTTATTATAGCTAGATGGCCATCTCGTTGATCTTAAATTATCAAAGTTAAAAACATTCCAAACCGCATCACAAGATATGCGAACAGCACAGGCCAATGAGAGATCATTATCACTGATCCGAATATTCCCCATTTTGCTGTTGCCATTTATGCCAAACTGCCAGCTTTAAAACTAAAATGTTCAATAAAACGTTAAATACAATAAAATAATATGATTCCTCCCCTTTAGACTGATATTTTGATTCTTCTGTGAGCCCAGCCAACAACTATGCAGGGAGCATCGATTAGAAAGACAAACGCCTAACATGAACTCCAGCATCAATAAGAAACTTACAACTTAAGGATTCTGCTGATGTGAAGAAGATAAATGTACAAAGACGCACAATGTTATTCAGAAACCATAGTGTCAATGCTTATGAGCTATACCCTTGTGTCATAGTACATAACAACGTGCAGATAAATAACATTCCTAGCTGGATGCCCCTGCACAGTGAAAAAAATTAAAGTCACTTGCATAGACAACATAAAATTGAACTTTTCCAACAAAACCATATTAATCTTTACCAGTACATCTCACTGATTACATTTACATCACTTAAAAATACAAATGTTAAAACAAAATCTTTTATCAAACAATGCTTAGTAGAAGGGTCAACTTGCAGCACAAACAGCATTTGTATTTCCAACAATATTTATCAGAGTGTACTGAAACATCTGAACAGTACATCAATTAGATCATTCATGAAGTTTTACCGTCATGGTATATGTTCTTATATAATTGAACAGACGGTTGCCTCACTAAGTGGCTAAATAACAATTTTTGGTGCTCGTTCACTAGCTGAGGTTTCACACCAGAGATTCAATATTATGTTTAGAGCAAACATCAAGTGAATTTCCTAATTTTAACTGTCATTTAGAGATTGTTTGGATTACATACATAGATAATTTTATCTAATATGATTTGTTGGTGATATAAGTGCCACTTGAAACCAAAGCCTCACACATAATGCATGATAAATTTAAGCAGAACGGACTCGCATATTTCTGAACGAATGTAAATTCATTTTTAGAGCCATGCACATACATTCCACACATTGTCCTGTACAATTCTATAGACCTTAACCTATATAAATACTGACATTCAAGTATTCCTGGCAGAGAATACATGCATTTCATACCTGACGTTTTTCCAGAAGTTCCGGTCTTTGTCTGGGCTTTATTTTCCTCTCGCAAAACTCTCAATGACCTCAATTTGGCTGACGACCTAAGTGAGTGTATCAAAGGAGCCTCTTCCTCTTCCTCCTCATCTTGTTTCTCTTCTTCATCTTGAGCAACTTCTTGGTCTGATCCACTGATTGAATCTTCTTCTTCACTTGAACTGTGTTCATCAAACAGTCTCTTTCCCTCAATATTACGCCGCTTCCGTGGACGTCCCCTACGTCTTACAGTAACCCCTTCTTTCTCATCTGCAACAGATTAACCTTGTTAGCTATCAAATAATCTTAAAGACTGGGGACCAGTTCAATGATGATCTGACCAATAAATAAAAAAGGATACGTTTTGTGAAGATGGGCTGAAGAGAAGCACGTTTTAACCGCAGGCAGCACATTGTTCTCATGCTTATGAACCCACTGAAAGGCTAAACCATGTTTACTTCCAGTCATCAAATGCATATATTGCCATTTAAGATAGTTTTCTACATGATTAGTTTTCTACATGATTGGTGTCATTGCCAAGAGCCCTGTACCATCTCCTATGCTGCTTCTTAAAACATAATCAATTTTGACTACCACCCAACGCAAAGGAACCATTCACCTGATAGTCTTTAGAAGAGAATGAAAGAAATTTAAAAGAAAAGAAAAAGGAAAGAAAAAATGAGTGGCATTTGAATCTTAAGAAAGTGAGAAAATACAGTGCTTGACAACAAAGCCACCAGGGGAATTCAAACAAATCATCAAACTTCTCACTTCAGATTCAAAAGAATCAGAGAACAGAAGTGAAGAAAACAATGTTACCTTGAATTCCTTCATTCTTTGCATATTTCTCATGTAAAACTTCAATAAATGAGTTAAAGGGCCGCCAGCCACTGGGATCTTCATCTGTGTTCACATTCTCTGTTCGCTTTTGGACATCCTTTAGACTACATGCAAAATAAGAACATATTAAATGATGCAGTAGGGTTGAACAACAAAAAGATTCCTCTATTTAAGATACAACTTGTAATATTTCTAAATGTTCGGATAGAAGAGAAGCTCTTACATATCCTGTATATCAAGCGTAGGAAGTTTGCAGACAAAATGAAGCACAGAACCTTCCAGAAAAGAGAGCTGTTTTGGAGCATCTACAAATGCATATTCAATACCTTCCTTGACAATTTTTAAGATGTCTGATCTATGCTTGTTCCTAGCAGCACCCATAAATATTCCCGAAAGTCGAGCAGCCAGGTCCTTACATTCTACAAAAGACTTCTCTGTCAAGGACTTATCATCACTTCTGGAAAGTTCCACTACATGCCGATGGTAGGCCTATTAAATCCAAATGAGGCAAATTATATCAGCCAAAAATTTAAACCCGGAAACACATACCAAATTGCAAGACAAGAGGTATTAACAGTAATTATGCTTTTCTGCTTCCTCCAAAATTTTAATGACAAATTCTCATCTATAAGTGGATCTAAAGGGATAAATCCGAATTTTCATACCTGGGTATCTTTCTTGATATAGAAACTTTTCCTCCTAATCAAATAATGAATCAATTGTGAAAAAATAAAAATTGAGAAAATCTTTCACTAAAGAACATCTGGAAGATGTTTAAGCACCAAGGTCAAATTAGTACATTAAAATAAAGAACTAAATCTTATACAGGCATTTAGTTTTGCTATAAAGATTGTGTTGTAAGCTAGATTATGTCCTATTTATAAAACAAGCAAATGAATATTAGCATGTTAAAAGGAAATATTTAAATTAGCAAACAACAATAAGCAGCACAAAAAGTCTTCTCATTTTTTTTTTTACTAAATCTGATTCCCCATAACACCTCACCCGCTCCCCACTGCCCACAAGAAAAAAAAAAAAAAAAAGTCATCATCCCTACCCTTTTCATTGCTTCTAAAAAGATAGTCGAGATATCATCATCTTTTTTCTTCAGCACAGTGATCAAATGCTTGACAATCTCTGCTACATTTGTTCCATGCATCACAAAATGAGAAATGATCTCTGGACCAAGATACTCCTGCATTAACAATTGCATCGTATCAGTATATATCCCTGACAAAAGCGAAACAAAAGATATAGCAAGTAAATAGCCCAAATGTAGGAGACAGTAAACCAGCAACCAGCAGATTACACAAAGTGTCCTAACCACACCCCCCCAACCACATAGAGGAAGAGAGGGTGGGGTGAGAGGGGTTCCCCTGCCTCAAATAGTATGGACAATCACAATAACTCCCTAACAATATTTTGCTTTTCACCTTAGGTACTGTATCAGTTGCAATCAACTTTGCAGCAGCAATCATGACAGCATCGCTATTCGTCTCTTCAACATACTCTCCGTTCACGTCTTCATCTTCTGTCTCATCTGTGACAAACATTGGAAGAATTATATATAACTTTAAAGCTATTCTGAATGAGCACAACATGAAATATAAGGACTAATTAGTCAATCAGGCTTCATCAAGGTATGGACTTTTTAAAATGCTGTTAATATGTTTTTCATTTTGATGAATGAAATTTGTTGAGCAGTCTAAAACATCAAACATAACACTGCAGTAGAACTAAAGAAATAACCTGAGATATTGAGCCGCTGCTGACAAAGTTTCCAAAACTTTTGAAGAACAGGGGTATCTGGACAAAATCCCAACTTTTCAAGCTTTGTTGAAGAAAACCTTGTCATTCTAAGCAAATACCACATCTCTGCAAGTATGGTACAAACCTGGCATATATCATATTCATCTTTAGATCAAATGATCAAGAATTCAGTGAAAAACATATCAACAGAACTCTTGAAACTGAAATTCATACGTCAGGGTAAAAACTGCTTACTCTGCTAGCTAGTTGATTTCCAACTTTACACCCTTCATCTTCAGAAGGGATATTAAGAAAATACTCAAGTTCCTCAAACAAGGCATTGCGTTTCAGCAGGATAGACGCCAAAGATGATTCAGAGACAGTTTCAGAATCTATAACGGTGTACAGAGACCACTTTAGATGCAAGTACATGTTGAGGAGCAGAAAACCGATCACCTAAATGAGTATAAGATGCATGAACAAATGAAATGAAGAGGGAAGGAAAAAATTGAAGAATGAATATTTTATCATAGCTTTAATACGCAGACCTCATTATCCAAATTTCTGAAAGTACGGAGAATCATGACAAAATCTTCATACAAGTTTTCAATTGGCACAGTCTTTGACAGCTGGAGCTCATATAACCTTTTCAAATTTACAAGAAGAGAATATTCATCATCGCCACCCTGCAGATATGCAACATGTCACATTTCATTTATTTGGTCCACGTACAATCATACTAGTCAATGTAGAGCTTACCAATACTGCTTTAATTGCAGATTTAAGCTTAGCAATAAGCTCATCTTCAACTCCCTTTAATTTATTGCGGGCAAAATCTTGCAGCTCTCCTTTACTCTCAGTGGAACAAAACTTAAAAGCTTTTACACAAGATCTTAGTGCCTCCTTTTCACCATGTTTAAAAAAAGTATCTTTGATGAGCTGAAGGACGGTTTTAAAATTCTGAAAAGGCAATCCAATCAGCATTCACTATGAATAAGGTTATAAATAGCATCTAATTACTTAAATTGGCAAGCAATTCTCACACCCACCTGGTCCTGTCTCTTCAGGGAATAAAGCTCAAGATTCATATGTCTGATAATATCAACCAATGATGACACTTTCGCCTTGTCAGACATAAATTTGCGTAATAGAAGAGGATAGTTCTTCATCATGGCAATCGTTACGTCCCGTCTGTTATTTTCAAATACTTCCTGAAGATTTGAATTTTAAATTTATTTTATTTTAAAGTGGCGTGAAAAGTAAATTTCTGTGAAGACAATTTACCAGTAAACGTACAAACGGACCAGAAAATTTCTACAAAGAATATCAGAGATTAAAATAAATATATACATAGAATCATGACACGATGGCCCAGACTAGTATTTTTAACTCAATGTGATTCTGTACATATACAATTGTTCAACATCCAACTCTAAAAACATTATTTGCTTATAAATATTCATGTATAAACAATCATCCCATAATGAAAAAGCATACTTCTGGCAGAACCATTTTTATAAAAGCAACACCATCTAGTGACATGCAAATGCCTACAATCATACACAGTTTCGGATATAATTTGCACTCAAACACTTTCACCAATGAAGTATAGAACTAATAATATGAAAAAAAATATAATATTCAAAACAACAGTTCATTAGACGAAAACAGAAAAAAGGTAGTAAAGCTTAGAAATTACACACTTTTTGAGCTTTATTGTAATATTGCTTTCGGTTATCAGAAGCGGGAACGATCCTCTCTCCAACAGCCTTTCTGACAGATGCAAAGAGAAGTCTGATCAAATTTGTTCCATCATCATCACTAAGTTCAATCATTGGATTCTCATCCAAGAGCATCGAAATTATACATTTCCAATCCTGCAAGTGAAGTATGAATTTTCGTCTTAATCAACAAAACATATCAGACATAAAGTAGAAACCAGTAAACTATCTAACTTCGATCTTCCATACTTTTAGTACTTCTATTTGACAATTTAAGAACTACTACAACGCAGTTTCTTCTCCAAGTGAGTTAGAAATTCATAGGCAGCAGACTATCAAAGATAACACAACCAGTGCAGGATGTATCTGGTTGGATATTAGATAAACCCCACTGTTAAAGCCAAAAAGTTGCCTATAACTCAACCTAACCCAACCTTGGATAACAGATTATCTGATTAACATCATTTTCAATAAACTAGGGTGGGGGTTGTGCTAGAGGTAATAATACATTACATCATCTTAGCTCAAATAAGAATTTTGAAACATTAGAACAAAGACCAAGCCTGCCAGGTGGCCAAGATCCACCTTTCCTTCCCACAAACACAAGTCCAATCTATGTCTTGCAATGTCATAACATAACATACCTTCATGGCCTTCATGTACTCCCAAACATCATCAATAACATAAATACTGAGAATAGGATCCGCTGAAAACTCCCTTAATATTTGCAACATCCTGCCCAGGTGGACCACAGAAGTGTCACTGTCCTCGCCTGGAAAGGATATTTTCACAGGATGAGTGCTTTATTGACATAATTAGTGTGAAAATATGCTAAGATTGAGTACTAAGAAGAATCAGAACCTTTTGATCCAGATTGGGAGCTATTAAATTTTTGGGCAATCATTTGATCATACACTAGTTCCCCAATGGCACGCCTAATTTCTGGTGGATCATCAATAAGCAAATCATATAGCGGACCCAAGTCATCATCAGGTAGAAGTTGATGTCTGCAAGAGAGCACAGGATCCATTTTCAATGCTCAAGACAGAGGACAAACATTCAGCAATTGAAATAATTAAAATTAAGAAAAATCTTTAAGGGCTTACCTAAGCAATTGTTTAACAAGTCCTATGGCGCATACAGCCACTGAAACATCGATATCATCAGCAAGTTCAATCATTCGATTGGAAAATCTTTCAGTAAATAGACCAAGAGTTGGCACATTGTCATCCACCTCATAAAGATTTTGTAAAGCAAGGACGGAGGCTTTTCTGACAGTAGCACTCTTTAGATGCAGAAGCATGAAAAAGGAGCAAGTTAGATTTCTATTGGACATGAGCAGACACAAGTATACATTCAAAACCAATTAAAAAAACATTACTTTATCATTCAGCGTCCAACCAAGATACTTTAAGTATAGATCCTGCAAGAAGAATGAAGGATACGACAAAATCCACGCCCCAAGTGACTGTATGCATGACATTCTAATATTTGGATCAATGTCTCGATATCGATGGACGAATAACCTTCAAAAGTAACATACAAGATAAGTTGAAATATGATAATACTTCTCTAAATCTTTGATTAATAATATAGTCAACAGAATCATACCCCGTGAATATTTTGCGCATCATATCCTCTAGGTCAGTTATGTTCTTATGTGTCATCGACAACCTTTTATTTAGTGATTCCAAGCGAGGCCCCTCAACTCGTTTCTTCTTTTCAGCATTCAACTGTCTCTGAGTAGTTTCTCGTTGAACACCAAGCATTTTTGCAACAGAAATATAGGATGTTACAAGTTGGAGGCCCATCAATGAAGCAACTTGACGATAAACTCTGGGAGGAGTGCTGTTTAGGGTCGAAACCAGGTTAAATTTCATTAAAGTAATTAACTCTATAAATCTGAGAATTTTGGAACATTATAACAGTTGAGTACTAACCATGAAAGAGCAATTATATAATCCATGCACTTGTCAAATAAAACCTTATCAAACAATGGTCCATTTTGGCACTCAACAACTAAATTGTCCCAAAATGAAACAAGATTATCTTTAAAGTTCTTGAATTCTTTTCTTTTTGAACTTTGATAATCTTCGACTTCCCCCTACAAGTCCACAAGAGTTAAGCCAAAACAATGGATAAAAGAACTTGACATATGAATGTTAGAAGACATAGGATATTTGATTATTACATAAAAAAAAGGGCAAATCTACAAAATAATAGTATTTTTCATAAGATGAAAGAGTAACTAGAGATTTTGTAAAAAGGAAAAAAGAAAATGTAAGAACAGAGAAGTTCAGGATACTCTTCTAGCAAGATTCACAAGAGCAACAACAACATCGTCAACATCTATCTCATCCAGGGACTCTCCTTGTAAATAATATTTAGCTCCACAGGCCTATACCAAGTTGTGAAAAACATAAAATTTCTGTTAGCTCCATGTGATATAAAATTTGAAGTATTCCGCTGGCGGACCCTTAGTTGCTTTTACTATTCAAAAGACTTAAAGAAACAGAGTCAAAATTTCCCAAATCAGTTCAACATTCTATATTTGTTCAAGGATATGCTTTCAATCGATTCTTTTATGAGTCATTTTATTGACATATTTACTTTCTTCATCTTTTTTTGGTTCAACATTATATTTTTCAAAAGTTTTAGTATTACCTCAAATAGCATTGTCAACAGTTCAGCTATTGCAGGTTTTGCATCTTCTTCATAACGCTCAACCCAAAGCTTGACAACTTGAGGAATGAGTTTCCCGTTACCTTTGATAACCTCTGCAGTAGATTATATTTTAACATTAACCTACTTATCAACATTCCTAAAACAAACCTAAAAAAATGAATGATGCTCTTATGGCATAAAGATAACAAAGATGGTTTAAGCAAAGCAGGAATGGTATCTAAATACCACGACCCAGAAGAGCCAAATCCATAAAGTCATCTCCAAGACCTAGGGTCACACGAGCTGTAAAATGGCTGGTCATAAATTTCAAATATAACATCGTAACACAGAATCAATAGATTTTACAAGAACCTCTCCTTGGTCTTTCTCATTAAGGAGTGCATTGCAATGAAAAGGTTGACAAGTATCAAATCATCTCAAACAAGCCCAACACTGTGGATGTGGTAAAATATTTAGTAAACTTCTAATAAAGTCATTCCCATTTTCTCATTTTATTTCATACAATGTATTGAAAATATCTCTAAACCAATCATATCCTAAAATTTATGTAGTTTATACGACAGTGCAGACTGGCATATTCTCAACCTTAATTGAGTTCTCAAGAGTATCTAATTCACCAAGATTCACTGCTCAACAGAACGCTGTAATAAACAGAACAGTAACAACTAAGAGGGCAAGTTAAATTGGTCTCCCAACACAATTAGCCAGATACTCAAGTCGATAACCACCAAAGTCAGTATGCAACAAGCTTGTAACTAAGAACCTCTACGTCAAAATTCAGCATCATTTTTAAAATTCAACAGGTTCTCAAGATCATACACGTAGATATGCAAATGATTATAGACCGTGGTTCATTTACCAATCAAGCTCAGTTCAGTTCTCTGTGCAGAAGCCGCGGTACCCTCGGAAGCACGACTGCGCTTGGTTTTAGGACGAATCTCTTCAAAATCATCAGGCGAACCCTCGCGTTCCATCTGGTCACTGGCATCGCTAGTCCGCTCCTGGTTTTCTAGACTAGTACGATTTCTCTGCCTTTTCTGCACATCCAAACAGGTCAACATTTATACAAGTTTAAAAAGAGAGGGAGAGAGAGAGAGGGAAATTGAACTCACGGAGCGGCGTGTTGTGGTCTCGGGGGCTAGAGGCTGCTCCTCCATGACCTAGGGTTTCCCTAACCGGAGAAGTTGAACTGAAATTTTACACAGAGAGAGGGAGAGTGAGTGAGTGAGAGGATCTAGAAATTGAAGAAATCTATTTGCCCTAGATTTGGGGGAGAGGGAGAGAGTCGAAAGCAAGGATTAAGAAATCTCCCGCCAAACGAAAATTCTGCATTTTATAGCCATCTGATCTTAGCTGATTGGACGTGTTGTAAAATGTATACGTACGGTTAATGTTGAGGCACTGAATCCTATCTCTTATGACATGACACGCTTCCTCGGAGGCCGACCGGGTTTTTCACGGGTCTTTGATATTCAACTGGTCTTCTTCGGTCAATAAATAAATATCCTTGAGAAAATTTTGTACCATTAATTAATTAATTAATTATGATAAATATTGATAACATTTAACAAGTATTATTAATATGCTAAATTAAAATTATACAAGTGGTTGGAACATTATAATTTAAATTTTAAATCTAAATTAGAATAAAATTTTCACATTTATTTCAACTATATTAGCGTGATATTGTTAACTTAATAGAAATTAAGTAAAAATAATCTGATTGATTACATAAAATTATAGATATTATTTGAATGCTATAATAGAATATGCGTTACGGAGACAGCATTAGATAGCAACTACTTTGAATTTATTGGAACCCTAACGTAGTATTTCGATTTTCAAACACAAAACTCAAAAGCATAAGAAGAGCAATACTTTAATGTACAATGGCAGGACTTGAAAGCATGGAAAACCTTGTATAATTAATTATCCATCATAACTCACAAGGCCAATTGTTCAGATGGCTTAATAAATAGAACGCATTTAACTATAAACACAGCCTTATCAATTGGTCTAATCTTCATGTTTTGCAAGAACAAGGTCAAGTGCTGGTGCGCATAACAATTTTGTAACTTCAATGAGTCTCAAAACTCCCCCCTTGGACAAGGAACGGGTTGAAAAGCTAGATTCTTCCCATGCTCATGCCCATGCCCATGCCCATGCATGGGCAACTAAGCAATGCTGAATTGCAATCTCGAAATTATGCTGTTTCAGCCATGGAGTTAATTAGAAGCTTATAGCCTTCTGGTACTGTGCTCTGTGTCAGCACACATTGTGCCAATGCAGGGACATCAGAATTGAGATCAAGAAAGCTTGCCAGAAAGAGCAGCAAATGAAAATCAGAAATTTGCTTCACTAGTGGAAGATTCTGTGTTCTGTTCAGATGAGTCTTCAGCGCCCTCGTTGTAACTTGGGTGTTCCTGTTCTCAATTGGAAAGGATGATGAAAGAGGCCCCTTTACCAAAATAAAAACTTTTACTTCAGTACCATAGCAGGATCAATTACTGAAAAGCACAGACATGCAGAATATAGAAAAAAGAAGAAGTTATCGATAATCTAGTAAGCAATTAAATTAACAAGTGCATTAGGTAAATGCTTTCAAAATCATAAAACAATAAAAGCAAAGACTCTTCATGTGATCCTAGAAAATAGTAAAAGAAGTGCTAAGATGTTCATGTACTTGAATGTTTTTACTAGTCAATATGTTCCATGCCATGGGTGGATGAATGTGGGAGAGGGTTTTTTCCCAACTATTTTAGAGGAATAGCATAGAATAAATAGAGGGTTGTCTAAAGCTGAGAGAGAACTTAAAAGAGAATGTCAACAGTCCAAGTGTCATCTTTCTATCTACACCTCAAGCAGGGCAGAAGTTGCTAAAAAGGGGACAAAAAGCAACAGGTATGCTTACCAACTCCAGCATGCAAAAACATCAATAAACCTGCTAGTCCACATATTCCAATCTTATAAACTTTCAAGATATTTGAAAGAAAAAAAAAATCTTAATAAAAAATTGTGAAATGTCAAAGACCAGAAAGAAGAACAAAAATGAATTGGTGACTAGCTCCAAAAACTCGATAAAATGAACTACCATTGAAAGAAATCAGGGAACCCTACCATATCCTACCCCCCTGTTGGCAACTGCAAGAAGGGACGACAATAAACCTGAAATACAGGGACTAAGCCCCCACCACCACACACCTACAAGCATGAACTGAAAGAATTCTAATGAAAAACCCCCAAGGAAGACTTACCTCCCGTATGGTGTGATCCTAGGTTCCTTGACCAATGAATCACCTGTCCTTTCAGCCTAACTAAGACAGAGATGAGCTTTCTGTTATTATTCTTATTCAAAGGTTATGTCACAGCATGTTTGACCCCAAAATGTCCAGTATCTTAACTGCCTAATTCTATATGTTAGCTGGCCTAAAGATTTAAAACCGAAATTAAAGGTGCATCAAGCCTTTAAATTGGCTAGTCAAAAACTAATCTACAAATGCCAACAATCTCAAACCTCAGTACCTATGTTCCAATGCCTACAAATTCATATATCCAGATCCAGAAACTATAGATCCACCTTTAAGAGAGAGACATAACCACATGTCTGAAGTTCAAAAAAAAAGTCATATTCAGGTGAAGTAACTTTTTTTTTAAAATTATACAGAAAAGGAAACTGAAAACTAGACGGACTGTAACAAACAACATATTAAACAACAATGGCAACAATAATTATTCATGAACTAATGTGTAAAAAAAAAAAAAAAACCTGAACTTAGGATGGTGACTTCCAAAAAGACTACACATCATAACTTACTGAGAGACACATGCAATGAAAATAGGACACACTTCTTCATATAGCCCTAAGACCAATCTCAAAACTTCATTGTTCTTTTTCCTATCACCATTACAGAAACATCAAAGTATTCTATTCAATTAAACCCGAGATACATCCCTTTTCTTTTTCTCAAAGATACATCTCTTTTCTTTTTGTCAAGGGAATGTTAACACAACCCAACTAGTCAGGGGTACACACTCGCTAACACTAAACAAATTACAATATATTCAAATAAATTACAACGACGTATTCTGTCCGATTAAAACACAAATCTTTCATTGTTTTTAAAGGAATGTTAACACAAATCCAACATGTCAGTCGTACACACTCGCTAACACTAAACAAATTGCAATATCTTCAATCATCAATCAAAAAAGCAAAATATAATTAAATGAAGTAACTAAATTAAACAAAACCGTACCTGGTGATCCAAAATCTTAACAACCACCAAGAAGAAATCATTATCAACCTCCTTTACATCCTTCCCACCAACAACCACATCCTTCTTCATCTTCGACAACTTTGGATCATCGCCTTCCGAAATCTGAGTCTCGAACCACCCTTCCTTGAACAACCTCACGCACATATCGCTCATTTGAAATGCCTCGAAATGGATAGCGGTCATCCCATCCTCGCTCACCTCCATCTTCACCACAGCCGTTACCCACTCCTCCATCTTGCTCTCCGTGTGATACTCAACTGCCTGCAGAACCTCACTGTTCGATAAAGTATAATCCTTTTTGTTCTGCATTATCGTTTGCGTAAAAATAAACCCCACTTTCTTCATTCCCAATCCGGCAGCAATCGCGTCCACTGATTTCTCCTCCTCCGCATCGCGTAATAAATAAAGCATCTCCTCCGTCCCCTGTTGCGGCGGCTCGTAGATGAAATTCACCTCTACTTTTTTATCCTCTGATACAGTCCCGTACATGAACCCGCCGCGTTTGACCGCAAAAACCAGAGTTTCATTGACGTAATGCTGGAACGCATTAGCACAATCGCGGTCAAAGGAGACTGACTCGCAATGCGGATTTTCCTGGCGCGTGACCCGCATCTGTTTAGCGATTACATCGACAATCGTCATCTTACGCCCGAACGTTCCCGCGGGGTTGAAACTAGGGCCCTTGATGCTTCTCTCACCTTCGTATGATAAGAAAACGATAGAGCCGTGGGAGATATTGAGAGAAGATAAAGGCGCGTTTGGGTTAGACATGTCGGTCAATTGTTGGAGATCGGAGGGTGATTTGGCCAACAAGAGGTTTTGGTTGGTGGAGAGGGTTTGATTTTCTACGGGTATTTGGAGCTGTGATTGGATCAAGGTTTTGAGCTGTGCGACTGTGGCGTGTACGTTGTCGACGGTGACCCGCTCGAGGCCATCTCTGCTGCGGATGCGAAGCATCATGTTTGGTGCTGAGTTGAGTTTTCAGATTGAGATTGTGGAGAATTGAAGAGTTTTTATAGTTTATGGTTTTGGGAATTTAGAGTGCGTAGAGGATAAGTACTTGGACTGAACACAGAAGTGTAAGGAAATGGAGTTCTTTTGGGTTTCTTGCGCAAGGAGGAAGGAGAGAATCACACGAAAACTATATAGTGCTCAGAAAACGGTACCGTTTTGGGTTTCATTATAAAACGCTAGCGTTTTTCCCCTCTTCCCCGAGACTTATCGTGGAGATTAAGATTTAGTTTATTACAATGATACTAAGCCTTAACAGCCACTAACATGTATCCTTATTTATTCAGTAGACAAACATGAAACGATTGATCACAAGAAACCCACGAACCCAAGTTACCTAAATCAATCTTCAATTACGACATCAAATAACTAAAACAAGTAATTAATTAATAACACCACACTGCTTTCTAATCTTCCCATCTGTGCCAGTAAGAACTTCAATGGCTCCCATTCTCTTCATTGATTGAGCAAACTCAGTGAAGAACTTAGTTTGGTTCCTCAACTCCACGGCGATATTTCTCGCACCCTTATTGGTTAAAAGTGCAGCATCAGATTGGAACAGACCTTTGTTTTGGTTCGGGATAACAAAGTAATCGCTGTCAAAGTCCTCAGAACTTCCAGGATCCATTTCTACAGTGGTGGCTGTGTCACTAAGGCTCCGACATTTGGTCTTCAAGAAAGCAGCGTAGGCTGGGTTCAACGAAGGGTCTTGATCTCCTTTTCCTGTGAAATTGTACAGCCTGTTGCTGAAGAGATTGCAGTGCCCAATTCCGATTGTGTGTCCACCTAAAGTAAGCAAAAATTATGTGAGTTCATGTTGTTCATGCTGCTGTTTAATTTGATGTAAGAAACTCTGAGTTTGGGAATTCTAAATATGTATACCTGAAAGGACGACAAGGTCATGGACAGTGAGACCTTTGTTGCTAAAATTTTGTTTAAGCTGGGCGAAGTTGGCGAAAGGTGAAGGAATATTGGGTAAGACTTCAGAAGCTCGGGAAACTCTGCCGTCTCTTCTACCAGTAAGCACTTCCCACATTGGTTTTTTAAACTGCAAATATTGTTACATGTATGAGGGCATAGACGAATCAAGATGTTGCTATATATATATATATATGTGTGTGTGTGTGTGTGTGTGTGTGTGTGTGTGTGTGTGTGTATATGCAGTTGCAGCATACGAGAAATTCAATTAACTTACTTGGAATGAAACTGAGTCTCTGGCAGCCAAAGCTAGAATGTCGGCACAAGATACAATTCCTTGACATTTCTTCTCGAGCTCTGATTTTATTTCTTCGATAACGTCAAAACCTGTCAATGAAAGATTCGGAATTGCATCCTTCTCAGCAGTGCTATTTGCAGTTGAGTTTATTAAAATCGAGCCATCGCAACCCTGATGACAATTTTAAAAAAATAGTTATCCAAATGTGAATTATCAAGTAAATCAAAAAGCTGTAGAACTGAAATGGCTTAATATAACTATAGAAGGTTGAAAAATACAAACGATAATTTATTCGAATACAAAACAATGGTTCCGTAGATATGCATGCAAGCATGCAGCTAGAAATTATCATATTACCCTGACAAAGCAGTCATGGAAATGCATTCTGAGAAGCTTGGCTGCCAAATTGGGGTTGCCGGCAACATGTTTCCAGGTGATTTTCCTGACGATGTCTTCAGCAGAATCACACTTGTCCTTGTAGAATTTCTTCCTTAGACCACCTGCTTGGCAAACCCCAATAACACCAAAAGCTACTAAACAAATAAACAAAAGAAACTGAGCTTTCATCTTTATACAACCCTCGATATACTTCTTTCTATTAACACAATGCAACTTCAAATCTCTAAGGCGCAATGCAGAAGATACAGCAAGCTCTTCCCTCTATACACTTCTAATGGAATCTTTGCTACCTACGATACAGATAAGCAATGAATAATTTAGAAAGAGATAAAGAGTAGTTGATTTTTATTATTGCAAGCATCCACCATAGCCTTGCTTTTTTTATGTTTTGGGCGAGACCTCTCTTGTTTAGAAACAAGAAAGAGTCGTGTACTTTATCGACAAGCTAATGGGTTGACTATAGGATGATAAGCTAATAATGCAAACATTCATTTCTTTTATATCATATGTACTGGTTTGTTCAAAGAAATAATTAAGGCATTTAATCTATGTTGGGATAAGGGTAACCTTGATTAATTAACTATGAATTGACAAAACAATCAGGAACTGAACTTCATTTGCAAGTCAAGCAAATACAATTTGTGACATTAATCTTATCACATAAACAGGAATAAATTTCGGACGACGTTTATGTCATAATAAGAATGCAAACTTATACCATCTATGACTGTTAGTAACCGTAATTCATCTTCATATAGATACCTGCACTAAAAAATGTTTATGCGTACGTATAAGAAATAGAAAAACAGTACTAGAGTCGTCTTCTTTACCGTCCATGAATGCTAAGTTATAATTCCTTCCTTGTAAGATATAGAATGTTTTGCAATATTCCGCCACTTTGCCCACAGCGAAAATGAACAAACCAAACTACCAAAGTCAATTTGTTCTAATTTTATATAAGAAAAGAGAGGCAAGAGGAGCTAAAGTCAATGGCGCAAACGAGTTCAGACGGAATCACTGTCACTTCTCTTGAGTTGACTGCCCTTTCGCCCAATATTCGGCCCCGAACATGCCTTTTGTCGGTGGCGGTGGGGCGAGGGCGGCTGAAGTTTGTTCTCTGCATTTGCTATAAACTAAAATTAAGTTGAGGGTTGAGCATATGCGTAGGTTCATACAACATTTTGTTAATGTATGATTGGTTTATTCTTGCAATATTCTTAATGAATTCACATTGTCCAAGCCAATCTGGTTGAAATACCCCAACATAATTACGAGTGATATCGGTTTATACACAGAATTCCTGCTGGGAACAGACTGTATTTCGAAGGAGTAGTGGGCAAGCGGCCATTAAGGTTGACGCTTTCAATCTAATGGTTTATGATAGCCTTCACAACATATATCCTATTTTATTAGTTTAAGAATACTTGACCAATGGGTTCTGAACATATTTAATCATTGAGCACGTTCTTGAACCGTATTTAAGTATTGTAAGTCATTGGGTAGCCATGAATTTAGTGTATGTTAATACACAAAACATGTATAATCATTAATCAATAGGACAATAATATTAGGGTATTTTGGGTGTCGTAAAGAAAAAATATTAAAATATATAAACGTTTATACATTTTGACTCTTTTTTTAATTTTTTAAATAGCACTAATTAACACTATTAAATTTAAAATATAAACACTTATTTATATATTTGACTATTAATTTTGTATAAGTATATATCTAATTTAAGTAGTACTAGAGGTAATTTTTAAATTAATATATAATTATGAACTAATTAAAATATCATTTAAATTACTTAATGATAACATTAAGTGTATTGTTAAATTTTTTTAGAGAGTGTTAAAGAAGGCGTTAAAGTTAATATATTTATGTATTTATCCGTAAAATACTCTAAAATTATTTTAATTAATATATAATTTTAAGGTCCAAGAGTAGTCGTAAATTATTATGGTAATTTATTTGTTAATTATCATCAACGTATCATTAATGTATAACAATATCAAGTTAATTGTTACATTAATGATATGCAAAATTCGGTAAATATTATGACGATGATCATTGATCATAACACCAGGTCGCGAAGCAAACAAACCGAATAATCCAGGCAGGCCTGAAATCGTATACGCTATGAAAACTTGGACTGGGTATTGGGGCCCATTACTGAGAATGAAATCAATGATGGGATGAACAAGGGCAAGCTCATGCACTAGCCTCAACCCAAATCAACATTTTTTTTCGTTGATGTTCCATATTATTTTTATTTTTGCACGAAAGTTAATAACTTTATCATATTCATTCAACTAGTTTGAACTTTAATGGCAATCTTTTGGTCCTTGATTAGACGTCTGATCCATTGACGGTTCTAATGCATGCTGTTCAAGTAATGAACTTGCTGAAGACCCTGACTATGAAAACTTTGAGACTGCATCAGGAGCATATTCACCTGTGTCGTCACATTCATCTGATAGACAAAGAGAGGAGGATTATGACAGTCAGCAATGGATACCAGCAGCGAATTGAAAGGGCCAACGTCAAATTATGATGATATGGATATGGTAAACAAATCAATGGACTCAGTTTTACCTCGGCCATCATTCGTGTTTAACAAATTGAGGAAAAATCTACCCTGTAGATTTTGGTTTGCTCTATACAATGATGGTTGCTTCTGTAAATTAATTGATACTTCATGAAGTTTGGGGCTTTGCTTCAACCGGGACAGGGTGTGTTAGATTGTGGTGGATTGTGAGAGACACGGTTCAGCTTACGGTTGAACATCTGTTTCTTCTTTGCTATCGTTTTAGTTCTGGAAGATTTCTAACCTCTCACTTTCGGAATTAATCTTTGTCGGTTGTCTGTTCCCATATCAAGTCTGCATGGATGAATTCTTACGATTTTTTATTAGCCTTTTAGTTCTTGTCATGTATGCTAGATTTGTAGAACTAGAGGGGTTCATTCACAGCGAAAATTACAGGCTCTTAAGCCTCAGATTTTAGGTGAAAGTCTTCTGATCTTGTTCGTATTCGGATTTGAATTCTACATTCACCCAATTTTGTTGTATTTTTGGCTGACAATCAAGCAAAAGGGCATCCTGGAAGTTCCCTAATTTCACATGAATATATTACTAAAAGATATGGGTTGGCATGTTCATTTAAAAACATGAGAAAAGCATATCAGATTGATTCTTTAGCTTTCTCCTTTTAAAGAACATAAATTATCATCACAGAATCCGAATAATTTCTTCGCCCTTTGATTTTTTAGCCTGCTTTCTTCTCCCCTGCTTCTACTTTAGTTTTCTTTTTCATTCAAACTTCGACAAAGTGGGTATATTTCTCTTTACCTTCGCCATTGCCTGAAATAGAAAGAATTTGCTTACAACTATTGATCTCAATCGTCCATCTAACATTACTTTGAATCTTAGATAACTATGAAAATTTTCTCAGAATAAACTAACAATCTTTTATTCCGTCAAGTCTTATACATGTACGTATATGTACAGTTGTTCGCATTGAAATAATGCAACTGTATTGAAACATCATCCCTTTACCTTCCCACTGAAGTCTGAAGCATAACGAGTAATAAAGAAAGAATCGGACATAAGAAAAAGCTCAATAAAACATGAACAAGAAAATCAATGGCAGACTTAGGATGCCAAGCATGTTTCCCAGAACTGTCTGTTTTTCTCCGTCTCACTCATTAGTTCTTCACGACTTGAATCAACTGAAACATTTGATTTCATGTCTCTAACATAACTATGACCTTCATCTCCTTCCTCTACAGTATCATCAATGCATACTTGAAAATCATCACAGCCGCTGTCTTTTACTTCCTTAGCAATATGAAAATCAGATGAATCATAGCTGCACGATTCAGCGTCATCGTCGTCGTGGTGATCAATGGTGGTGCTGGAAATGTTTGGATCAACGGAATCAGACTCAGAATCACCAGTGACTTCAAAGAAGGAGAAGGAAGAGATATCAACAAAATTCCCTTCATCCATTATTTTTCCGAAAGCACTCACAAACATGGGATTGCATAGATTAGAGTCATATAGAGCTACAACAACAGTAGCCTTCTAAGGGAACTAAACGTAGAGACATTTGGGCTCTCTAGTTTTGACTTTAAACCGTGGGATTGCTAATTTCAAAGGGTCGGCTACATCAAATTCGGGGTTTGTTTATGTTAAAAAAAGAAAAAAAGAAAAAAAAAGATGAAGTGGAATTAAAAGGATATGAAAATGACTCGAAGTAAGCGCAGCGCCCCCTTCTAGAAGGCAAACCGAATAACACGTTAGAGTATGCAAGACTCACATGGCATAATTTATTATAGAAACCGTCGGTCTTCTAGAAGCAAATAATATTGGTTTCTCTATAAGACAGTCCATCTGTCAACATCTTGGACATTACTTGTAGTTTGGCACATTTTTCAGTTTTTTGATTTGGGAAATTTACCAAACTTCCGTTGATACAACACAAATGGTTAACTTGAAACCCTGAATTGCAGCATATAAGCTGACTTTTTCTTGTAAATTAAATAGGCCAACTACAAGAGTTTGAAATGGAAATGGCATAGTTTCTCCATAAAGTAAACAGACTCCTCCAATAAAAACCAATGGTTCATGTCAACTTTCATGGCAGACAATGGAGACGAATAACTCTAATAACAATTCAACATGGTCAACAGTGTGTTTCTGAAATAAAACCCATGGCCGAGGGACGTTATAATTCAAGAACCACCATGTCAATACAATACAAAAACTTGTCAATTTCTATGCAAATAATCTTGGAGTCCTAAACAATGAAATTAGTCAACATAAACATTTCCCACGATATCAAAAAACAAGTAAATATCTTTGAAACGTGGATGGCGGTCAATAGAAACCTGCCTAGTTTTTCAAACAGATTCATCCACACAAATAGGAAGAGCAGAGTAGTCAGATGGGTTTGCTCCAAAAAGGATGGTCATCCAGAATCCGCAAGATCTGAAAACTTGACTTGGTGAACTGTCGTGACAGCTGATCATCATCATTGCCATAAGAGGCAATCTGGCAAGTTTGTCCATTTATTTATCCAACCTAAGTCGGCATTTCGTGAATTGAATGCATACGCGTGATTCCATTAATGTTTTAGCAAATGTGCCAATTGGTAGCAATGTATGTACCCACCGTATTGGCTTTGAAAAATTATAAAAATAACTTTATTTTACACTTTATTTGAATTTATAATAAATTCTTAATTATTCTTATCAAATAAATTAATTTTATAAAATTTAGATAATTTTTCTCTCATAATCATTTAACCTAAAAACGTACTAACTATGTACAGAGCATTTGTGCCGCTATAGTCGTGCACTACGATGTGCTGCAGTGTGCACTACAGTCTTTATATTTTTAATATTTTTTGGTAACATTTTTATAAATTTTTATTATAAATAAATTCAATTTTATTACTTTTGTTTATTATGTATATTTAAAAGAAATAGCTAATAAATAATATATTATCATTGTACATTTAAAATAAATAAACTATTTTTTCATTAACAATTTTATAAAAAAAAAATTATTTCTAATTTCATCACTTATTATTTATTATATATATTTAAAAAAATTAAAAAAATTTTAATGACAAAAAAATCTAAACAAGCGCACTCATGATAATTTTTTTGTCATTAATTTTTTTTTAATTTTTTTAAATTTATAATTTATTTACAATCAAATTTATAATTTTATTATACATAAATTTAATTTTATTAGTAATTATTTATTATGTATATTTAAAAAAATTAAAAAATTTAAAAAAAAATTGGCATGTACACGTCCAATTTTTTTTATCTTTTAATTTTTAAAATTTTAATTAATTGATTTTTTAAAATTTAAAAATTTATATAAATTTTATTATAAATAAATTTAATTTCATCACTTATTATTTATTATGTATATTTTAAAAAATACTCAATAAATAATATATTAACATGATATATTTAAAGTAAAAAAATAAAATTAAAAATAAATAATATTATATATTTAAAATAATTAAAATAAAAAATATAATTACTAAAATTCGAAGTTAAATTACTTGAATGATTCAACAATACACTAAACATTAAATTTTTATTATTTAAATTAATATTTATTAATAGTTATTCATTATTTTATATTTAGTTTAAATGTTAACTGATAAAATTATTTAAATTACGTAAAATTAATCTATTTAATAAAAATAATTTAGAGTTAGATTATAAATATAAAAAAAATTATAAAATAAGATTATTTTTAAAATTTTTTCAAAAAAAAAAATACGTATAAATTAAAATTACAGCTGACCTATTACAATTAAAGCCCTTAAATAACACATGAGCACTACATTATGGACCGCCGATGCTATCTAAGACCATTTAACTTAGGCTGCAGCCAGAAATACAACAGCCGAAATAAATCTCATCGTAGACCGAATATCTTACTGATCATCAATGGGACGTACCGGAAGATTCTATTCATTTTTACTTTTCTAGACTCGAGACTTGCTGAAAGATAACCCATCCTTGTAAGCAGCACCACGTTATACAAGAAACTGAAACTACAGATGGAAAGATAAACTCTGGAGAGAACACTAGGAAATTGCATTAGATTTTATTTCATTATCACTATTGTTTTCCCTTTTCCATCAATATTGTTCAGCGGGTTCAAAATAAATGACATGGACTCTGAGTCAATATTATGAATCAATACAAATCTTCTTCGGATACAGTTACAGGATATTGTGCCATTCCATCAATATTCAAGACCATCTGCATAATTCCTGGAGTGACAATGATCTACAGAATAATTCCTCAGCATCTGCATCCATGACATTGCAAGAAAGGGACCTAGATAAACTACATAAAAATGGGAAATGTAACCAATAAATATAGAATAAGAGAATACCTATTCTGTAATTATCCGAGTTACCAATGGTTACAATATCACCATTCAAAGCACTCTCAGTGCTCTGGCATTCCTGCCTTCCTGATCTCCACTGTATTAAAACCACTGGGAACCAAATTACAGAATATAAGAAATAACCCCCGTGCAGTCATGTCACACAAACAAGTAGAGCAACTAGATTTGGATGTTCGAAATAGGCCTCAAAATGCCATTATCATTTATCAACACTTCAATCAGCTATTATTAGACACGAGCATTCTGACAAACATTCAGAAAACAACTTAAGCTTAGGACAGAATCAGAGAGAGAGGTTAAAATACAGAAACTACGTTCCAGATGAACACAAACTCTCTCAACCCAGTCTGTCCAGGCTACCTTCAAACACTTTTCACCTCAAAGGTCATACATAATTTTCAAAATTAGTAACCCCAGCAAAAGAGACTGACAGCTGTATTCTGAGATATGTATTTGGCATCCATTCCCCATCGCTTGGCTCAGATAGCAAGATTGTGTAAACAGTGTAACTTTATTTTAGTACCTAATGCTGCTAAAAAAACCAACTATAACACATTCACAGACTTTTATATACAGCAAAGCATAAAAGAAAGGGGAAAGGACAAAAAAGTATAAGATTTTAAAAGGAAAGACAAAAAAAAAAGAAAAGAAAATTATTATGTAGAATTCTCCTGGGTGGGACTTGATTTCTGAATTCAATGTGTTCTAATGATCTGTGTACATGCAAGTGACATACAAGCATCTGTGTATAAATTATAAATGTCCATAAAAGTGCTTTACAAGATTAGAAAAAATTCAAAAGTGTCAACAGGAAATGAAAAGGTTCGTTAAAGCAAAAGCTCAGACCTTCTCAATTTGTAATCCTGCAAACGATGAGGTATCTCTTCATTCTTTCTTGTCATTATATGACACATCTGCTGACTAACCTACAACAACAATGATGTTCATGTAGGTTAATACTCATTAAACGAAGAAGTAGACAAAAATACAAAATATACGTCTATATCAACAATACCTACTCGCGACCAAGCAGACCATTCATGAAAATACATCTTCAACATCTTGAAGTGAATGCTAGAAAGAGCAAATTAACATGCTGGAATTTTAGTTAAAAACGAAAAAACCAACATCTTAATCCTATCTGATCGTGCCCAAGAATAAAAAGATACAACACGACATTCAAAATAAGAGAAAGATGTTCACTCGACAAGTTCCTAGTTCCCAAAATCAGGGCCAAATTCAATTGGGCAACCATAATGCAAATGAAGTAAAAAAAAACGGCATTAAATAAACAATAAGACAATGGTATACATTTAATTTGTAAAATGCAAGAATGGTTAATGAACATTGATATTTGCCTCCACAGAAACAACATTATTCAGTACAGCTCTGATTTTAACACAACCAGAATTGACATTTCTTGAACAAGAAAAATGCTCATGGAGGCCAAGCAACATCCACAACTTTACAAGCATCTCACATGTTGGAAATACCGACTTACTTCAAGTAACACAAAAGGAAGAATAAAGCAAATGCACCGTGCTTTCATACAAAAAGGAGACTACATACTTGAAATTCTCTAAGAACCTCTAACACAGGATGAAAACTTACTAGTGATGTAACAGTAAACAAAAGTCCAATAGAGAAGTTAAATAAGTTTTTTTTTTGGGGGGAAAAAGACCAACTTTAGGGCATTTGATTAAGGATAAAAATGGACATACCAACAAAATATGTTTTGTGGGAAAAATTAATAAATTAATAATTGATGTCTAAATGAACTTCCATGATACACAAATTACAAATTGTATTGGCACAGAATGAACCATGAATTACAATTTTTGGGATTTCAATCCCAAGAGGCAATTACAAGTAGGATGGAGTAATGCATGTAAGCACAGATTATCTCAACCATCCCAAGATGCTGACTGTAGTCACTCCCACATATCCAGGTTGCATGCGAGCACATATGATAGACAATTCTGCTTCCTTCGATGACTCACCTTCTGATCAATAAGGTTTATTCTGTTTGTTGTCTCTTTTAAGCTGAACTTTCAATTTCTTACCGCCTAATTGGCATCCGTTCATCATAGCAATGGCATTTTGAGCAGCAGCTGGTGAGTCATAACTGACAAATCCTGCAAATAGAGGTTTTTGAGAAAGACAATTATGCATCAATTGCTACAGGTCCAAAGTTTAATCAACAACGTGCTTACCGAAACATTTGCTTACACCAGTTGTTTTATCAACAAAAACCTTCGAACTCAAGACCCTACCAAATGCTTGAAAAGCATTGGCAAGCTCTTGGTCGCCAAACTCTTGAGGTATGTGATAAATGAATAAATTAGCACCAGGCGGACCTAAGTCAGAAGACAGCATATTTAACAGAACATGCCATCAAGAGCATACCATTATAAAACACAAAGAACTTAAATGAATAAATACATGACAAACCTTCAACCTGACCCCCAGAACTCGTACCACCACCAGATGAGGTTGATGAGTTACTATTTGCAACTGCAGGCGACACTGAACCGGGTGAACTACTCAAAGGCCGGTGATTCAACATTCCTCCAGGATATGCCATGGGATACTGAAGACCAGGCATGCCAGGATAACCAGAGCCCACAAAACTTGCAGGAGGCATCGGATAATTTCTAGGGCCCATATTAGGGGAAAGGTCGGGTCTGGCTCCCCGCAATGCATTTCCTTGATTTACAGGAGGAATTATGCCATGGAAGCCAGGCTGATTCTGCATTGGTGGGAGGCGGTACTGCATAAGTCCATAAGTTCCAGGAGCCTACGTAGAGAACAAGTTGACCATCAATATTGAAAAAGAGTGATGAAAAAAAAAGCATATCCATTTTAAAATTAAATAGTCTTAAATCATGAAAGTGCAACCCAAAGGCAAAACAAGCAAAATAATACAGTGAGTTCTACAATATGAGAATTCAGGAGTTTATAACATAAGAGGAAATGGAAGTACAGATAGTTTTACAATTTAAGCACAGATGCACAGGAAAAAATTAAATGAACTCCAGACAAAAGAAAACATAACAAAAACTTACCTGATATCCATAACCGTTATATGGGGGAACATACCCCATAGGTAAAGCTCCAAACAACGAGGGATGTTGTGAATCAGCATTTGGTACATTAGAGGTCTGGGATTGAGCTTTTTGTGCCCTTCGAGCTTGTCTTTCCTTTTCTGTATCTGCCCATTTGACAACCAAAGGAACACTTGAACCCTAATAGAACCAAAAGATAATAATCAGAATAAAGTCACAGAATAATTTACCCATATCAGTGCCAAGGTTCTACATGAGCAAACGCAAACATAAACCCAACTCAACAACTTAAAATATAATACAACATAATAAGACAAAATCATACTCAAAGCTCAACAGATTGAAGTCGATTTCAGTTGGCTTAGTTAATATTTGACGCTAAGCAAATATTTTGCGTTTGTTATTGCATACCTACTTATTATACCGTGGGCAATCCATTGTAGAAAAGAAAAAGAAGGGACTGTTCAACATCTTGCAAACTATTTTATGGTAGAAAATGCAGATACAAAGCTCAGAAGTCAGGTCCAAAAAAAGCTAAAAGAATTATCAGCATAACTATACTATTAAGTACTTTGTGCTCCTAAAATACCAGAGAAAATAGGAATAAATCTCGGACCAAGAACCAACAATCCAGAGAACCATTTTTAAGAGATATTCTCAATCACAAAAAGCAAATAAATAGAGACAAACCTCCATTTCATGCTTTCCATTGATGGCCTCTAGGGAAGCAAGGGCTTGTTCTTTGGTCTCATATTTCAGAAAAGCACAACCTGCAATAAGGGAAGAAACAACAAATGTAATAACAAGTGATAAACTCAGGGGCAAAAGCAAAAAAGGAAAAGATGAAAAATTGGGTCTTAGAACAAGTACCTTTGCTTGTTTGTTGAGAACCTCTTAAAATTTGTAAATCCTTTATTGTTCCATATTTAGAGAATAGAGCAGAAACTTCAGCTTCAGAAACATTCTTTGGCAGCATACCGATGAAGAGTTTATGTTCTAGATTGCAAAGACAGCAAACAAGCTATCCATCAGAATACATGAAATTCAATTCAGCATTGAAACTTATATAAGGAGCAGCATCAGATAACTGTGAACTCCAGCAACAACACAAAAGAAATCATCTAAAGGACACATGAAACTAATTACAGAAATCATATTATACCTAGCCTTTCCAGTTCACCATCTGCATATTTCACTTGCAATGGACTAGACGCCTGAATTGGAAATAGAGCAAAGGGATTTTCAATCAGAGAGAGAATCACCAATGCATTACATGTTAAATGAAAAATAAAGCAAGTAGTCCAAAGTCAGCAATGGGCTAAGGCAACAGACATGAATAATCTGAATAACACTTAGTCATTTTTTTCAGGATTGAACTTTTAGTCGTTTTTTCATAATGGAATTTAAGCAAACGGGCCAAAGTATTAGATCAAAACTAACTAGTAAGCACAGCAAGAACCCAACCGAAAGATTGCCTAGGCAACCACTTGAAGGCTGGAGAAAGCCACAAACGGTTCCAGAGTTCCTATAGCACCTTGGTCAGGAAATGCATAAGGGAAGATCTGTTATAACACTGGTGAAAATACCACTTTGCTAATCATGATTCCAAGTGGTGAATCATATTGAAAGAAAATGCCACAAGAATATTATTACTCATTAACAAACTTAGAGTGGCAATTGCCAAACAATAATATCTTAAAGAAGTAACAACCTTCAAAAGGAACATACAGATCTTAAATAGCTCCAATGTCCAACACAAAATAAAAATAAAAAAGTACAAAGAACTGGCTACAGGCCCAGACTGTTTGCTCTATGCACCATGTGCTAAACTTTTTGGAAACTGTTTCGACAATGCAAGTCAATATATCCATCATGTTTTCTTTCATGTCTACTTTCATAAATAATAAATGTTAGAAACTTGAAAAGCCTTTTTTCCTTACAATATAAAGGCTAATAAGTAATAATGTACTTATCATTAGTCAATTCAAGGTGACCAAATTATAGCATACAGCATTAATTACTTATACTATCAACCAATCACAATGCCACTTAATTTACAGATAGTAAATCAAGAAGTTAATTTAAGTTTACCACTAAAATATACTGCACAAGTGTCGCCAACAATAACATTTCCACATTGCACAGCTGCTTACACATGAAACTACATTACCAGATTTGTTGGGTAGATCTTAAGATCGCTAAAATTGGCAATAAAATCATCAATTCTGACATGATTAACTGATAATATGTCACCGAATCAACAAAAATATCAACACAATTTGAATGAACTAACCCCTGGTAAAGTCTTCTTATTATGACAGGCATTTACCGCCTTATCGGCCTCTTGCCTCGATGGACATATTACAAAACAACATCCTACAGACGAAACACACTAAGATTAGGGCTCGAAACACACTAACCAGACAAATCACGAGTAAAAGACAACAAATCACGCATTTCTTAATTGAACACAAAAATTTGAAAAAACAAGTAAGAAATAGCATATGAGATTTGAAAATGACCACGAGAGGCGCGCGTAGTTTTGTCTTTGATAATGTTGACCTCGTCTACCAGAGCGAACTCTTTGAACATTGCGAGAAGCTGAGCTTCGGTCATGTTCTTCGGCACTTGACCTACGAACAGCTTAACGCTTTCTTCGCTTGATTTTTTCTCTTTTTTTCCCTCCGCCATTAATGCCTGTACGCAAACCAACACAAACACACGCGCAGAAGAAAACTCTCTCTTCTCTTCTCTCTGTATCAATCTGGTTCTAGTTATTTGTCTTGGTTTCTCTCTCTAAAATTTGCTAGCCTTTGTGTTTGTTTTCTCTCTCTAAATCTTCTCTCTCTTCGTAGAGTCGTCGCTTTTTGTCTTTGTTCGGGGAAATTGGGGATTTCTGGATGGCAAACTGGGATGTTTTGTGAATTTATTATAATAAAATAAGTTATAAGTGGGCTTTGTTTTGAGTTTATTTACGAGATTAACCTCACAGCTGTTTCATTTCTGGGCTCGACCATGCGATGTACCAGCACAGTTGTGAGTTGAACCGAGGACTTGGTACTTCGAATGATGATTATTCGGAATTACTCTTTTGCCCTTTCAGTCTCGCTGTCTTAAAAAATAAGAAAATATGATGAGTGGCCTCGTGGATCATGTAAGGCACATGCGTCTCATTGGATTTATTCGGAGATTTTGCATAATCATCATCCACTTTTCTTAATCGAGTATTCATTTTAATAAATTTACTTTATTATCACTCATCATTATTCTTATTTAATGTCAACCAAATGTTTTTTTTTTTAAATAAATTAATTGTAAGAAAATACACATAATTTATATCTATTTTCTAGTGGTAGCCCTAGCCGTAGTGTGTCTAACAGGCCGAAAGAGACAGTCTTTGTTGGCTAATTGATATTACTAAAATTAGAATGCCAAATTTAGCTTGTTATAGTTTAGTAGTGTCAGGAAAGAGAAGAAACATGTCTGAATTTTACTGCTAGTGACATCTCCATGTCCTCTATCAATCAGATGTTCCACTGGCCCACGACTCTACCCATCAGTCACCCTTAAACTTAAAAGTAACAGTTACTCTCTCTACTTGCCCTGGTTCCGCTGTTTTTATTTTCCTTCACAAATCTTTTACTCTAATTCGCAATAGAATACATGCACGAACTTTTGGAAATGCATACACATACATGTGCAGTAATGCATGTATGTACAACTTGGAAGTGGTTCCATACAATGTAGATTCCTTGACCTAAAATATAACATAGACATGGCCAATTTAGACTACTGATTCAGCAAGCAATAAGTCCTTGACACACCAATATGTTTATCGCACATTCCGCCGTGCCCAAAATTAAAAGGCATTTCCAAATGCGTGTATTATTTTATTATTTAAACATATGATAGATTTTTTTTCTCCCGAGTCATTTCCAAATGAAGAGCGAGTACGAATAACCGTTATTTGTCAATGAAGAGGGGCAGGACGGTAAAAATGGAGAGAAGGGTACAATGGTAGAATAGCGTGAAAACCGAGGCACAAAGATAAGTGTGCCAGACTGTCCCGCCAAGCGTTTGCTTTTCTCTCTCTCTCTCCTCCAAGGTTACAATACAACAGCAACAACACTGCCACTTATGTTCCTAATTGCAACTTGCAAAAAAAGCCCAGCCCCCACGGTTACAATTTAAAAATTATAAAATTACTGCACTCAAACGCGTGTAATTCACCGACATGCCCAACAAGTTGCACTGTTGGTTAAAAAATTACGGCAGTTGAAAGTTGACTAAGCACATGTGAATTTATCAAACAATTAAAGCATGGGATTTTATTTATAAAATGCAGAGCAGCCACCAAGAGGCAGCATATGGATCTAGTGGGACCATCAAAATCGAGATATGATGTTAGACTTGTTAGATGGGTCAAAAGGGCTGTAAGCGCCTCGAATGATGATTGATGAAGACTTGAGTTTTTGTTTTTAGACCTGATATCAGATGGACCTAACTCAAGCACATTTTACTTGTCTGGTGGCTCCAGCTGATATCAATCCTTAACTACAAAATAAGGGTGTCTATACGAAAATTTTCATGCAGTAAGCAGATTTTGATTGTATACAAACTGCAACTTGGTCAGATCTATTACTTGAGAGTCAATTAGACTAGAGCTGGATAAAAGAAGAATCAACAATAAAATATATGTTGATTGGATCATACTGATACTAAAATGTAGCGCTATAAGTAATAATTTTCATTAGAATAGATGGAGTATGCTACAAGAAACAACTTTGTTAAAGTCAAAAGAAAGTTGGTTGTACCTAAAACTTTAATCAAGGGAGTAGCAGTCATACATATACCACTACCAAGTCTATGTTTCTAAAGGTTGTTCCCTAATAGGCTACCAATTGATCTAAAGTCAACCCATAAATTTCCCAGATAATGCTAATAATTGAACATTTACCAGGAAAAAAGATCACCATTTAAGAGGGGAAAAGGCAAACTAAAGCATCATCACTACAGAGGTTACCCATTTTTGCCCAAATCCACTAAGGGGGTAATCCTTTTATTGATCCAATCGTGGAATCGGTACAAGAAAGTTTGAGTTCATCAAGCAGATGGATACCATTTTCGCCTAAAAACAGTAAAAATGAATACAAGTTTTTATAGAACCAGAAATTGAAGAGAGTTATTCCCAGCTAGACCCAGAGACAAAAAAAAAAGTGGGTAACATTGGAAAAGAACAGGGCTACAATTATTCTAGACCATTTCAATGGAACCCAACTAATTTTTGGTTCCCCCATAATGCAGTTGTATTTTGAACCACCCAAGAATTGAATAGAAAAATTAACTATAATAATTTCCCTGAGTTGGCACTTGCTGGCAGTAATGGCAACTCTTCTGGCATTTCAAACAAAATCATTGTGGTCAGCTACTGCAAACTTTAAATCAACAATCCTACGACTAGATTGCATTCAGTCCTGTAAGCTCGCGTAGCTTCTCACAGAGAATAAAGGTGATTGTACTTTGCAGACCCAATCTTGCAAAAACTGCAAATCCCCTGATAAAAATATTGTTGCAAACAGTTAAAACACTGAAATTTAAGATGAACAAAAATGGGAAGAACATCTATACAACTTATACACCAATAATTATGTGTGTTATTGTCTAATATGATACCCAAGCAGGTTATGATCCAAAGTTAAAAGCCAAATTCCAATCTAAAAGGGATGCCATATGTGAAGAAAAACCACAGTAACTTCACCAACAGCGAACCAAAATTCATATAACATTGAAGCTATGACTAAAAGGTATGACAGTTTTAGAAAATTCTCACCCTTTATAAAGAGCGCGGGGGCCTTCTGTACGCACAACCTGGAAGCGCACACATCATGAGCATATTAAACAAGACACGAAAGATACTCTTCGTAACAGTAATCATTTCTATTACCAGTTTGGACAACTGATAGTGATAGTCAAGTGTCCAGCAAAAGCCATTACAGTGAGCAGAAAATGCAAATAAACTTTTAAATCAAAATGAATCCTTGAAAGATAAAGAGAAAGAAAGAAACAATTAAACAAAACTTGCTGAAGAACAGTTAAAAGTAGTCTCCAATGGGTTATGGCAAGAACCACAAGTGTTAAAATTGGGACTCTGGTTATGGTTGCATGCTTCACTAAGACAGCTGTTACCAGAGTTCACACCCACAAAAATAGCATGAAGGGCACAAACGAGAGCTCCCATAAACAAATTTCCAAGAAGTCTTAAACAACTAACACGAGACCTATCATCTGAAAAGTTTAGTGGGGAAAAACCAATATCAAAATTGTTTAGTTCGATTTAAATTGTCCACTAATTTAAACTATACAATCAATTAGCAACATATGAAAGTGAGTTTTCAATATACAAAAATAACAAAAAGGAAATTGCAACAAGAATGGTGATGGCAAAAAATATAAGAAATGTAAAATGTAAAAGTTGAAAAGAGTTGATACCTGATATGCACAGTGGAATCCATTTCTATAGCTTCCAACTTTTCTAGATTCTCGCTGCAACATTAGACGGGTTTTAATCATGTCCACAGGTGCAGTTATGAGGGTACTTGTGATGCCGGCAACAGTACTTGAGCTTCATGAAGTAAAATTAGATATCAATAAAATTAAAAACTGCAGACTACTTTGGAGTAGAAGTCATATCTATATTTTAAAATTTTTTGGTTTTGAGGAGGGGAGAAATCTTAGTACGGTGCATACATCAGATGTAGATGAAATCCTTCTTCAAGAGGCGTCCACCTAATCAAAATCTGCATAAATCAAAATTTAAAGAAAACCTTTTGTAAGCAACAAAAAGACTTAGTGGAATCAAGAATATGGACAAATACTCTGTTTAACCCACAACACTAATATGAATCAAATCATTCAGAAACTGTGGAAATTACTTCGTGGGTATTCAAAGTGAAAAATAGCATGCTTAGAACTTGACCCGCTTGGATTCATCATATGTTGCAAGCTGTGAGGCAGTTAAAGCAGCAGCTCTGGCCATAGCAGGACCAACCCCCTTCCATAGGGCTTTTATTCCTTCTTCTGAAACAAGTTTACGCATTTCTACCATTGGTCCTCTTTGTTTCATGCTGGAATTCATCTGCAGCCGCACCTGAAAAAAGAAAATTGATTTCTAAAATCAAATTTAAAAAGGAAAATTTAGAAAAAGACTATCATCACAGTTTACCTTCAGAACTTCAGTTGGATTGGTCAATGCAGTTGCAGTCGCACCAGAAAATGCTCCAGATGCAATCTTAACCAAGATATTGGTGGACCCAAAAGCCCAATCACAAGCATACTTAGAGGGCTCATATAAGCCTAATCGTAGACCACCGTACAAGAGTGATCTAGTCAGGGCAGGTGTCAATCCAAGATACAAGGACTTTGGACCTTCATTTTTCAACATTTGAATAAACAAATGTCCCTGTAAACATCCATATATCAGAAAATCTCATGGCAATACAATCTGATAAACAAGGACATCATGAAATAAATTTTAAAGCTTAGTAAGATACCATTCCAGTCAAAGGACCATTCTGACCAACAAGTTGCATTTGCAGTCTAACTTTGAGTACATCTGCATTCCGAGTAGACATAATATAAGTGAAGATCTAAAACATCTTCTTTACTCTAAATTTGCATTGTTTCATTTCTTATTATTAGTCAACTCTCGAGAACAATTACTCAGATATCAATCAATAATCACTTAATAAAAATTTAATGGCTGTTTACGTCCTTTCTTTTACGTAGAAGTTCATTATTTAAGAAAATATATGAAATTTGCAGCTCGAAGAATGAAAATCTAAATTCTTTCCCAAAGTACAAAGTTCTATATACTTTAATTCAACTTATGCTAAAGTGAGATTGAACCTTGCTACAATTATCTATACTCCTACACAATAATACATCTCCATTTATTTAAAACCAGTCAAACAAACATTGACTTAAATGTAAAAAACTTGAATACAACGGTCCACTCCTTAGCTTATCATCAGCCCAGTACATTTTCATTTATTTAAAACCAGTTCTATATACTACTGTCATGAACATGTTAATACTCTTAATGCCCATTGATCGCAACAAAGTCAGTAGTACCTTGCAACGGGGTTACACCCTATGGCAATGCATAAGTTCCTACGTAAGTGTTAATTTACTCTGAGGTCAATCGAAATAAAACTGAAATCCTTTTTACTTTTCTGGTAAAACACATCTCCTAGTTTCTGGCAACTATTCTACCATATTCTCTGTTTTAACTGTAGTTCACACACAACAATCTACACCACCTTATTGCATTGACGCAAAGAACATCCATCAGTTGTAGTTTTGGAATACAGATTACTACATCTATCAAAACAGGTATAGTAACACATCCAAAAATTCTTGTTCTTCCATATAAAAAAAGTAACAACGAAAGTTTCTAGATGGAAAAAGTAAGAGAACCTAAAGGATGAGTGACGGCAGTTGCAACTGCAACAGCCATTCCGCTGGTACCGAAGTGATAAACAATATGTGATGGCGTGGTTGACCAATTCTGAACAGCCCCTGGCCCTGAACAATCCAATTAACAAATACAAAATAAATATTTCAATATATAAGTAAGGAACAACACAACAGTCATGAAAAACGCATTGACGAATATAAACTAAGAATTTGTTAGATCCATAAAAGGAAAATATATGAAATAAAAAAATGCACGAGAATTTGAACTTCAATTGATTTTCTTTTCTCAGCAACCAAACAAGAAAGAAAATCTAATAAAAACCTGAAAATAGAACCTGAAAGCGAAGAATCGACACCCATTTTATATACGTTCAGGCAATTTGCTGTCCGATAAATGAATGGGCTTCGCGAGGATGTTTTCATTGTAGAAAAGGGCACTACTTTAACAGTTTTCATTTCACCAATAATAGGTTGCCACGTGTTACATTCGTAAACCCTTCTCTTGATTTGATTTTTCACGTGTTAGAAATTGTTTTATGTAGGATATTGTTGACCAGAGAAAAATGTCCGTAAGGGTTGGTTGTGATTTTATTTGTAAGGGTACTTCAGTAATTTTTAGACGATTTTGGTTAATTTCTTAATATTTTAAATTTGGAGTTATATTTCAGCAAAGGCCTCAAATGTTTTAAAACACTTTAATGAATATGCTAGACCCGAAAAGACCCCTGTAGTATAACTGACTCGCTGTATTTTTCTCTTTACAAGGGTTTTTGCTCGATATACACGTTAGTTCCTAATTCCAGGGGTTTTCTCTGCTTTCGACGGAATCGATCTGCATGCCGCCATGCCTCGGTACGATTTCATTGCCTTTCGATTGTTTTCATTAACGCTATTTTATCTGATATCGGAATCTAGCGCATTCTCGTGGTTGTATATTTTTGCTGATTTGCAGGTACTATTGTGATTATTGTGACACTTATTTGACCCATGATTCTGTAAGTTCCTTTGTTCTTATAAGAATTTATCTAAGTGTTCATTTTTTGTAAACCCTTTCAATCACCTAATTGATGTTCTTAAGCATGAATTGAATACTGGTTGTCTCATTGAACCAAAACATGCATATATGCTCTCTGAGTTTGTTGAAAAAAAAGCTAAATGGGTGATAGTTTAACTGATTTTTTGTTTATTAAAATTTTCTTTGCTTAGTTATATGTTTATTGACAGCTCATTCTTATTTCAATTGTGTATCTCAGAGCTTGTAGTTTTTGCCTTTTCTATTTTGGAAATGTCTGTTGTTGTCCAACCCATGTGTCTCAAATTGCTTCTAAGTGAAAAACAAAAAGAAAGAAAGAAGAGAAGGGAACTAGTCTTTATTTCGAGATGTTTGACGATAGGAAGTGAGAGGAAAATATGAGGGTTTTACTTGTCACTTCTTTAGACCCACAGATGATAACCATTCTTGAGCTTTTTTTAAAAAAAAAAACCATGGTACCTTGTAACTATCATGGCATGCAAGTGTTAGTATTATAACCTTTAAAAAGTGTTAGTCGAATATTGTGCGGCATCATGTGTAATATACTTATAGAAATCGATGTACATCATATGGAACTGATGATATCTTGTTGTCCTTTTCAGCCATCTGTTAGAAAGCAGCACAATGCAGGCTACAAACATAAGGTATTATGGACATGAGTACTGTATTCAATATCAATGCTCCACTGTCTTTTTCTTAAGATTACTTTTGTTCTGATCCTTTCCATAATTTCAGGCAAATGTGAGAAGCTACTATCAGCAATTTGAGGAGCAACAAACCCAAAGTCTAATCGACCAGAGAATCAAGGAACATCTTGGCCAAACTGCAGCTTTCCAACAGGTTGGGGCCGCTTACAATCAGCATCTATTGGCTCAAAGGCCCCGCCTTCCAGTTCTTCCAACACCCATGATGCCAATTCCTGGGAATGCTCAGTTAAATTCACCATTAGTCCCAGGGATGAGGCCTCCTGTTCTTCCAAGACCAGTTCCTGGTCCTCCAGGTAAATTGGAACTAAATATATCGTGTTTATTCACCATTCTTCGTTAGGTACACCTGTCAATCCATATGTATATGCATTTTGCTTGTAAACACACTTTTTATAGCTTGATTCTATTTGTGCCAGTTTCCTTTCTTGTTCTGGCAGATGTCTTGTTGCTGACCTCATGTATGGCTATTCATGACATTGGTTGATGTCATAGTTCAGTAACCACTTTGTATAGTGATAGTGAATTTATAGATTTTTCCTGTGGCAACTTATATTCTTATTTTTTATTTTATTTTTTTGTGAGCATGACCACTAATGTGATTACTATCATTTAAACCCATGGTTGTACTCCTGTTAGCAAATGTTTTAGTCTTGCCAAATATTTGTTGAATTCAATTAACTTTCTTTGTGGCATTCTTGGTTTTATCAATAAATGGGCAGTATCAGTTTAATCATTTTATTATTTTGCTGTTTATTAGAAGGTTCATAAGATATGATCATGGGTTGGTATGTTTATGAAGACAAAAATGCTGTTGCTTTCTTTAATCCATCAATTTACTTGCATTATCATCTAGGTTTAATTGTCTGACCTTTGCTGAAAGTAAGGTGGCCATTGTCTTCCATTTTATAATGCTTGTGTTTTCCAGTGACCATGTACATATCATGTATTGTGTATCTAGTCTAATCCTGTGGCAGTGTGACTGAATTGAATTGAATCTTTTCTCATGGTGATGGCAGGTTATATGTCTGCGCCAGGCATGCCACCGGTGATGGCACCTCCTGGTCCTCCTCCTCCAAGACCTCCTGTGGTTAACCCGATGGCAGTTCCTGGTAATACAGCACCACCTGCTTCATCTGGTGGAGCCCCTAATATGGTTACACCTTCACCATATCAAGCCAATCCAGCAATCCCAGCAAGTGGAAATGTCAATGCCTAGGCTCCTGAGGCTAATCATTAGGGTGAGTTAGTTGTTATGTTCTGCTTCTATACTTTTGTTAGAATCTTTTGTGGTTAATGACGTATTTTACCATCCTTAGTACAATCAAATATGAAAAGATGAACTATAGTAGTGCACTTCTGTAATGTGTTTGGGACATGAAGTAATGTAATTAGAAATATGGTCTTTAAAAATAAAAATAAAAATAAAAGCTTTTGTGAATTTATTTTTTAATTTTTAAAATTTATTTTTTTAAAAAAAAAATTATATGAAGTGGGAGTTTATGGAGTTGTGATGGAATAATTTTAGTTGGATAAGTACTGTCCATGACACAAAGTATTGGTGGTGCCTATATTCTTCACCATCTTAGGAATTATTCAAAGGATTGAAGTTAATTTGTATTTTGTTGGATATTGATTCTGGCTTCTTAGGGTTTCGCCCTAGTTTGTGTAGGGCCAGGGCAAAAGAAGAAGATTTATGAAGAAGACTGTTACATAAAGAATAAAGAAAGGAAAGAATAAAGTGAAAAGGGGTTTTGAGGTAGTATGTACTCTTGCTGTCAATTTTGCTACTTTTATATCTTTGTTCCCCAACCAAACTAGAAAAAATGATGGATATCATTTTGAGGTGCTTTAGAGATTTTTATTTTCTATCAGCTGCAAAAGGTCTTTTAGAATTACACAATGATCCAGAAAGAATATAAAGAAAAGGATTCAGTAAAAAGAAGTTCTACCATTACATAGTCTAGAATGCCATGTCGATGTTTCATATATGTTTTTTAATGCATTAGTATTCAATAATTTTTTCTTTTGTTCTCCCAGGTGTGGCTCCAATGACATTGATCTTATTACAGGCAGTTTTAGCTGATGGAAAATTACAATAAGAGATAGAAATGTCACTGGTTTCTCATTTGCCATCCATGATCTCCAGGTGTTAAGTGTTGAATACAGAATGTTATGTACTATTTATCATTTTTGTAAACATTAATCAAATATCATGCAACCCCATTAGTTCAGCTAAAAGGTTACCTAGGGAATTTATATTGACGATGGTTTGCTTGCACTATGGCTGAATCTGGATTGAAGACAAATGCAATGCAAGTGCCGAACTAATGGAGCTTAGTTCGATTTTGCTTGGGTCGGGATCAATCAAATGTTTTATTTTAAACTATTTAGGTTGAGCGGTTGCTTTTGTTGTCTTATGGTAATGGACTAGTGGTACAGAAATCCAGACCAGCAGCGAGAAAAAAACAGCCCAAGCACGGATTTGGCTGTGTATGGAATTATATATGTATTAGCTTTTTCAATTCTATTTATCCGAGATTCTAGTAATTCTGCTAGCCGAATTTTTTTTCTTTTTATTCACCAAAATATGAAGTCTTGCATGGGAAGGAAAGGTCAAATAAATTAATTATAAATTTACCACATTTTCTACTTGAGACTTACCACATAAGTTATAAGTCAACTGATTGAAGCTATAATATAGATTTTCTCCTTTAACAGAAGTGGCAAGACCACCAGCATCAACTGACCAAAAGTATTTATGAAATTCTGGAAAACTAATATTGCCTTGGCAAAAAATCATACCCAACATCTTAATACAGTCGTCGTGTCCGGAAGGAACTGTGTGTGAGAAGATGCAGATACATAAATGGATATATATATATATATATATATACACAAACACACACACACACACACATACGCTTGTGCATAGTTAATAGTTGTGAACCCACCATGGTAAAACGCTGTACAAAACCTTTGCAGCATTGGTTTGCTTTGTATAAACAAGATGTGGGAACGCAATGGTCTCCGTTTAGTGTTTTGGAACTGTTTATTTCAGGCTGCTCTTCAAGCAGACGCTCTCCTTGATTTTTTGCAGCATTGATCCTCATGACATGATCCTTGAAGAGCTCATGTCTCTCAATAAGATAAAAGCAGTTAACATAATATCTAGTTTCTTATTTTATAACATATATGAATGTTATATAATACAATGTTCTTGCCATGGTTGCTAGTCCTCACCTCTTAAATTCCAATTTCTGAATTACTATCCCATTCAGTAGAAGTTCTGAACTATAAGCTGCTACTCCTGTGGAAAAAGAGGGTAGAACAAAATGATTACTACAACGTTAGCATCTTTCAGTGAAAGCAAACTGAAAGCCAGTTCTATACCTTTATCAACGAAAGGCACACATATTGAATGATCTTCTTCACAAGACAGAATGAATAGATTATCTTGGATGTTTTGGTCCTTTAATGAAGATATCAGACTTATCTCTACTACCTAGGCAGTCATTAATCAGAAACTCAGTAATCCATTCAGTTAGAAAAAAGACCGTTGACAGTTAAACAATATTAAACTCTCCCAAATGCTTACTCCAAATGAACACAAGTAACAGTGGAATCACAAATATTGACCAATTGATAAACCTAGCCTTGAACTGCCTTGACCGAGCTAATCATCATTTCTTTATTAGGTTTTACGCTTTGTGTGATGAAAACTCTGTCCCTGATGAAGAGGAAACATATATCAAGCATATAAAAGAACCAAAATAACATGTCATTAGAGTTTACATTGATTTTAGAAGCACACAAAAATGCATATCTGATGTGGGCATAAGTTAGCACAGGCTTAAGGCAATTGCCTTTAGAAGTGGTTGCTGGTTTGCACGAGCAAAGGCAACAGGCATGCTAAAACCAATTTCTTTTTTCCTTTCTGGCATCCCTCAGGATGTAGTTTTTCTCATCTATCAAGGAGCTTGCTTGTCCGCAGCTCTCAAGCTATATATGTGTCACCACTGGTTTACCTAGAGCAATGGTTTCCAACATATTCCTTGTACGTAAAAATCTTTCTGCTACGAAATGTGTGGCATCCACTGGAGTTGTTCCAATGGAAATGCCAAACCTTGCTGAGATCTTCTGGAATAAATACAAAACAAGGAAATTTTTATAACCTATAGATGATCATGAAGCAGATAGAGAAAGACGGAAAACTAGAAACCTTTTTTCTGCTGCTTGATTACATCATCATCCATCTTCTCAAAACTCAAACATGTGCCATATCTCTCCATCTTCTCAAGTCTTTCCATGTGCAATCAGGTACGTACTCAGGGGCACCTAATTTAACAAGCTCTTTCAAGAGGGAGGATTTGGGTAGGTTTTTGTTGAATGGCTTTTTGTGATATTTAGAAGGCATATGACTGGAAGATGCCGCATTAATACCTTTGGTTAAGTTAACAGTACTAGTATATCCTGATTGAGGAGCCTCAAGGTTCTTGCTAGATGACACTCCAAACTTGTGGTTCTTTTCAGCACCATTGCTAAACAGTGCAAAATTGAAGCTTCCCACCTCTGCAGGGGAGATTCCCTTGGTTTTGCTAGCTGATTCACTGTTAGCAATGTTAATTGCTGAGTCTGGTTCATCAAAATTCTTCCTTAGATTAACAAGTTGAAGTGCATTGGCTTGGGATGACTCCCCAAGTTCCTGAGAGCTCATGTAAAGATATTTTTGCTCTCCAGTTCTCTCAACATTGTCTCTACGTCCTTTCTTATGGCACCAATCTTGTGCCATAAGAGACAAATTAATAATATACATAGAAGAAAAGGACTAAACTGACAAATAAACTTCCATCTCAGAATGTACAAACAAAAAGGGACCTACACTGCATTGTTCACCAATGGAAGCATTACCATCCAATAACACGTTGAAAACCCCACTGTCCCAAAAATCCCTTCATCTTCACTATCAAGCACAACTTCCTTCTCACACCCGGAAATTGATTTGAGCCCCCCATTTTCAAAACAACCAGAATCATTTATCACTTGAGTGTCAAAATCAAGCTTCTTCAACTGGGTCTCAAACTAAGGGACTATCAAGCACCATAGTATCATCAAATGGCACAACATCTTAAAACTGCAGGCGCTCATTTCTGTTTTCACCAGTAATTCCACTCCCAAAAAAACAATAAATGCATAAGACATAACTTCGGCTACATATGAAATTGAAAAATCCTCGTGTTTTCAAAATTTGCAAATGAGAATTACAAATTCAAATTACTACTGAATCATTCCAACATCACGTTTCGAAAACTTTTTTCCCCTACAAATAGTAAAAGGGGTTAAAGAGAATGATATTTAAGAAATAATAAATTAAAGCTGATGAAAAATTACCAAGTGCTGCTGATGAAACCTGAGACTGGGAATCAAAGAACTGGGTGTCAGCATGATCAACCATAGAAGAAATTTGAATTTCCCATTTAACTGATAATTTTTACAGGTTCATCAGATAATGAAAGAGAAGGGTGGTTTTAATCTTTCATTGGACGCTGATTCAAGTGAAACTCCAAATGAAATAAAATGACTGGGTGGAAAAGCATTTCACACCTCTCTGTGATAACCATAAAATTATTATAAATAAATAAATTCTTCAGAGTTAACCGCCAAATGGGCATTTGGTCTAGTGGTATGATTCTCGCTTAGGGTGCGAGAGGTCCCGAGTTCAATTCTCGGAATGCCCCGCTCTGTAAATGGATAAGTTTATGTTCATTTTATGTCCCTTATTGCATCTAGAAAGAACAGATATAC
>JAXCLQ010000001.1:21222340-21239950 GCA_035584115.1 Cedrela odorata | reverse complement strand
ACAGATATACACTACAATTACTTACTGTTAAAGATGCTCCTTAAGCTATAGATAAGCGAAAATACCCTTCTTTATCTTCAGTTTAAAAATGATAATTGGCAAGTTTATGTCATTTTCAGCCCCTTATTGCATCTTGGAAAAGACAGATATACCCTGCAATTACTAACCGTTAAAGATGCTTCTTAAGCTTGACAGACGAGCATACCCTTCTTTATCTTCAGTTTAAAAATGATAAGACGGGGACAATCTAAGAAATTTATGACCCAGCCAGAATCCAGATACCAGATGCCTCTTTATAGCACCTGGAAAAGACAGATATACCCTGTAATCACTAAAATATCATTTAGGATGGAAGGACAAAAATATTCTTTATGATCACAAAATAAAAAAGAATTTTTAACAGGAATTGTCATATTTTTTGACTCAATTATATTAATAACTCAACCTAAGTTCACGTTACATTCATAGTCAAAACAACTTTTCATACCCATTTTACCTCTACTTCTTTGTTTTCCTCCCAAAACAAAGAAATAGTTTCAACTCCCCTGAATTCTTCCCAACTACTCCATTTCGCCCTTTATCGCGTGAAATTTCGTCTAAATATCTATTCAACAAATGGTGTAAATAATAAAAAAATTCTTACAACTCAGTTTCCTCTACATAATTGGTAAATTTTCTTGAACTTATCTGTGATTTGGTTTATTTTGGTTTATTAAACAGTGTAAATGTGTGAATAGTTAAATTTACATCATTTGTAATAGGTAATGAGATGTGTTGTTTATAGTTTTTGAAATTGGAGAAGACGAAGTTAAAATATTGAGGGGCGACATTTTAACTTCGTCGAGATTATATAACTGTCTCGATGAAATTTATCGAGATATCTTTTATACATACTAGATATCTCGATGAAATTCGTTAAGAGTATATATTGTCTCACTTGTACAAATGATATTGGATATTTTGACAAAATTCATCAAGGCCGTAATACGGTCTCGAATTACGGTCTCGATAAATTTCGTCGAAATATCCAGCAGCTATTTTATTGAATAATCATTTTACTCATGCATACTAGATATCTCGACGAAATTCATCGAGATCATATGACGGCCTCGATGAATTTCACCGAGATACCCAGTAGTTAAATTATAGAGATATCATCCTTCTCATGCATTTTGAATATTTCGACGAAATTCATCGAGACCATATTACGGTCTCGATGAATTTCGTCGAGATATCTAGTATCATGTATCATAAGTGACCGTTGGTTGTTTTCAAATTTTTTTAATGTGTTCCACTATTTTTTTCTTTTTTGCTGTGATGATGACAGTATAAATGGCTACACCAAGCAGCAATGTTAGTAAGATATTGAAAACTAGAGAAAAAGATTTTTTCTCTGCTGTGGTTACCTCTTTGTTCTATTTGTGGGTGATTGAAATGATACGAAAGAAGTTAACTGCAGAGCAGCTTAGATTATTCACACAATTATGTTTTGACAGATTTTTATAGATGTAAAAGTTGGTATTCTCAAGGCAGCCTGTACACAACGTACTTCCAAGAGAGATTGAAGCAACTAGGCAAGAGTCAGAACAACAAATGTGGTTCTTAATTTCTGGGAGAGTTATCCGATTTTTGAAGTTCAAGTTTAGGCTCATAACAGGATTAAATTTTGACAACTACCTAACACGTAATCCCATTAGAAGAAAGAGTGCCCCGGGGTGACAAACATTAAGTAGTCACAGTTTGACAAGTTATTTGAAGACACGGACTTTAACATGATTGATGATTAAGATGCCTTAAAGCTGGCTCTTGCTTTCTTTGTGGAGAGGTTTTTGCTTGGGAGAGACAGTTGGACTAAGGTTGACACATTTGTGCTTCAGCTAGAGATGACCTGAGAAAATTTGAGAGCTATCTTTGGGGCACAGTCTCATGGGCATTAACATACAAATTCCTCTCACAAGTATTGGTTGGAAAGGCTTCGAAATTTAAGGAGCATTACCTGAAGGACATGAAGCACACTTGTGAGCAGTACAATCTAGAAGGGCTTCTGATTGCCTTCCAAGTAAGTGTATAACTTGTAATTGATTCTATTAGCTATGTTTGAAGGGTTTTTTTTTCTAACTGAAGTTATTTTCTATATATGGATATATGAGGTAATCCCTATCTGTCGAGTAAAATATGGTAAAAAGTCAAATGATGAGTTGCCTCGTCTTTTAAGATAAGTAACTAAAAAGAATGCACGCCATAACTACATTACTAAAACTGTTTTTGTGAATTTAAATGTAAGTTTGTTAGTGTTAGTTATGGTATTTAATCTATTTCTTAATTAAGTTAATTTCAGTAAAGGTCTAATGTATAAGTGATATTGTCTTTCTTTGTGTAGCCTCCTCCACTCCGTGGGCTAACGCCCTTCATGAGGAAAGCCTCCTCCCTTATGTAGTGTAGTTACAATTTATTAGGATAGCACAGGAAGCATACGAAGGTGACATTGCACTATCTCCCTCGGGACCTACACACGAGGTAGATATTCCTACAGATAACGATGACTCAAAAGTAACTTAGACAGATGTAAGTACAATTTCATTTTCCCATAATTACATAAATCGATATCATGTAATCCCAATTGAAAGTTTGTTCCATGTATGCAGACATCAACACATCGTGAAGAGGCAGTAACACCATCGATTCCTTACTGCTCTCCCCCGACCTCACCAACTTCTCCTTTATATACCGAACCTGAGCACTCGCCTACTGTACCTCAGTACATTTACATTGAAGAAGTTTTGAAGGCTGTTGATGTCATGCGAATAGATATAGAGGCTCAATTTGCAAGTCAAGAAGAATTATTTCATGCTGAGATGGCTTTGATGAGGCAGGAGTTCACATAAGAGATGTAGTCATTGAGGAACGAGATGCATGGGTGTTTCCAACACTTAACTGACAGAAAACAGGTTAACTTATAAATTTACTTAAATTTTACAATGATAACACCTTGTGTTATTTTCATAAACTAATATGTTTGTATTATGCAAGATGATGTGGCAGCAGAAAATGAAAACCTCCTTGACGAAGTCATGAAAGTTGCTGCAAACGAAGCCACTACTGCAGAAGAAGCCACCACTATAGCTCCTGCGGATGTAGATGATAAATTTACCCCCGATCTATGCATTCGGTTTGGGAGACAGTACTAGAGAGGCACGAATTTGGCCAGTCTATTTGTTTACCTTACAAAAAAGCGAAAACTGAGAACGGTCGGTGAGTCTTGCGTAGTAAACCGGTACAATGCGTTTATGCAATGGATGAGTAGTGATGATACCGAGTCAAAGGAACTGCGTAGGATGACTGCCAGTCCCTCTTGGTACTTGACTATATTAAGGGGTGACAAGGGTTCATGGTTTGAGGACGATGTAAGTTGCATTTATAAGTTTATTTTATTTAAATTTAAGTTCATTTACTTAACATATTCTAATTAATGAATATTCACAGCTTTACCAGCATATCAATGCGTATCTTGATTTATTGTGGAAGTAACAGCACAAAAAGCCAGATGTGATACTGCAGCGATGGACGTTGACAGACACATATGCATACGTAAGTTTCTCAACCTTTATATACATAGTTATATATGTAAGTATTTTATGAATAAATATAACATTTTATACATTACACAAGGCTATTTCAGAGTGATATGAACAAAGATAGAACATAACGAGGTAAGCAAAGATGCCATTGACTAGGGTCACAAAGTTATGCGATATGTTATGGGAGAGATTTTGCCATCTGTGGACGTCGTGTATTTTCCCATCAATGTGGATCAGAAGCACTAGGTCGTGGTTGCAGTTAACTTGCTAGGGCACTGGATCGATGTATATAACTCATATGTAATAGCAACCAAGGATGACTACATGGAGTCCTACCTTCGGTGTCTATCTTCCCTTCTGCCATCTTTGCTAAGGCAAAGTGGATTCTACGCTGTTAGGTTAGATGTGTCTGTTGACGATTCGTTGATTGTCATTCGGAGATTGCGCGATGGTGTACTGCAGCAGGATAGTCGCATGGGTGATTGTGGGGTGTTTGTTTGTAAATTTATAGAGTTTTTAAGACAGGGTAAAAAGTTTGATTTTGGGGCAACAGATGCACCTCGTTTGAGGAAGAATATAACCCTTAGTTTATGGTTTCAGGATTTGTAAATGTAAATATTTATGAAATCATATGATATCTTATTATGGTTTTTAATTAGCGAATGTTTATTCTGTCAATTGATAATCATAGTTTGTAAATAAATTATTACGACTATTTAGTCTTACATATTTAACAAACTTATAATCCTATGATAATCATTAACATAAATTTTCTATTGTTGACAAAAATTTATCAACGACTAATTAGCTCCTCCCTTATTTAGACATGCTATTTCATCGAGATTTTCAGTATGTATGTCCATATTATTGAGTATATTGAGAATCTCGACGATTTTCATAGAAATTATATAATTGTTTCGACGAAATTCGTTGAGATTTCCAGTATGCATATCTACATTATTGAGTATACTGAAAATCTCGACGAAAAATCGTCGAGATTATATAATTGTCTCGACAAAAATTGTCGAGATTTCCAGTATGAATGTCTACGTTATTGAGTATACTAGAAATTCGTCGAGAATACATAACTGCCTTGACAAAATTTGTCGAGATTTCCAGTATACTCAATAATGTGAACATGTATACTGGAAATCTAGACGAATTTTATCGAGATAGTTATATAATCTCGACGAAATTCGTTGAGATTCCCAGTATACTCAATAATGTGGATATGCATACTGAAAATCTCAACGAGATAGTTATATAATCTCGACGAAAATTCGTCAAGATTTTCAGTATGCATTTCTAAACAACTGTTGATAATTTTATCTCAATACAATGCAAGTTCAAACTGAACTTATCTAATTTGGATGCAATGACACGAGGTTCTTGCAAGTTTGTCGGTACTATCCATACTGATTACACCGAGAACACTTTTTTCGTGGTACATCCTTGCTCTGAGAAGGTCCCCTTTGTTACTGATGTCGGCCTGACTTTGGACGTTGAATAGGTGGCAATAAAATCGATCTTTACAACTCATCTGGAACAAGCCAATTCGACCGATGTCCAATGGGATGGATTGGATTTGAATAAACGAGAACAAGTGTGTTCGTAGCGTAATACTGGGAACAAAGATAGATATGTTGAAATCAGACATCTCGGCACGTAGCTAGTGCATATGCACATGGGAGTAAATCTAAATCAAATTTTCTACACGTATATGTCTTGCTATTTAGATCGACAACAATACCTCTTTCTCCATCCTTCACTTGATACTCAAATCGATCAACATGCTACACTATCATATTTTTGGCCGCGTTTGTCTGTTAAGTAATTTTTTCCTGAGCCCATTTGGTGAAGGGGGTTTCCACTTCGCAAGCTTCATTTCTTCTTTCGTAGAACCAGCTTTGCATTAAACTCCTTAAATACTCTACCAATGACTTAATGGGAAGTGTACATATATGGCGTAATATTGTATTAAGACATTCGGCAATGTTGGTTACATAATATTGTACCTTCTATCACTGAAATGAGTTCAAGCCCACCTATGACTTCTAACTTCCTCTTCTAAATATTTGGCTGCTTCAGGGTTAATGCATCTCAACTTTAACGTTTGATTATTGAAATCGTTAATACGATATGCTTTTGCGGCAACAAAGTAAGCCTTTATAAATTTATCAACATCGATTTTCTTCATTATATTGAATTTCGTACGTACGTTTCCTAAAACATGATTACAACAAATCTTATGCGTAGCATTTGAAAAAATAGTGTGCACTACTTTCTGAATACTTGTATGTCGATAAAAAATAAATATGAAATCTTGTACCTCTCCAATAGCTCTTCGCAGTTCTGCATAAATCACAGCCACAAATTATCATTTTCGTTATCCTCAATACCAAATGTCAATAGGAATATCTTATCATTCTCATATTTACAAGCTACAACAAATAGTGTTCCATGATATTTTTCTTTCAAAAATATGTCGTTAACTGCAACCACAGGTTTAATTGAAGATCGAAACCTACTGATACGACCACCAAGAGCCATAAAAAAATATTTAAATGGGATATCAAAATCCTTTTCTATATGCGTGATAGTGCCAATATTGGTAGAATGCAATACATGATAATATAATGGCGATAAATTATATGAATCTGCAGTATCACCACAAATTGAAGTCAATGCTGCTTCTTTAGCACGCTAAGCCTTTATATATGATACAACCACCCCATATTCATTCTGAATATTCGCTTAAATATTTTTTGGTGTGTACAATCGACTGTAGTCTATAAATTTATCTTTTATAAGATTACCAATAAGTTGAACACTAGCTTGACGATGCACATTGAACAGTAGGTCCAAAAAATACATTTGCACCTTGTCAATCCGCTTCACTTGAAAGTACGTGTTCTGGGACACCAATGTTGCCCAGACTTACTATTTATATCTTTCATCAACACATTTAACCTCAAAGCGATTTGATGTAAATCGAAAAATCCTGAATTGAAAGTTTTGTCATCACAAGGAGACTTAAATTCCGACGTAATTTCTCTTATTTTCATACAAATTTTTTACCACTATTAAACTACCATCCACAGAACTCGAGAAATAGTCTATTGAGAAAGTCACTGGTGCAGGAATTGGAGGTAAACACTGAAGCGGATCATAACACAAGGGAGCCAGCTTTTTACAAGCACTAATATTAGGAGGTGATTGATCATTGTAAGCCTTGTGCCTTGAGTCTTTGGGGACGTCACTTATGCCAGATGTTTGAAATGTCTCATCATTGTCTAAACCTTGCTCACACTGACCCTCGTAATAGTCCCATGTTGCATCATCGGTATATCGCACCGGTGAGTATGTTGCATTCGTATTGGTAACAGGAAGCATAGAACTGACTTGGTTACTACCACTTAAAAAAGGAAATGGATTTGTAAAATTTGTTTGTACTCATTGTATGGACAGTTGTACATGGTGAACAACAGGCGACTATGTTATGGAAGCAACTTCTCTACATCAAATGTGACAAAACGAGGCATAAACCCCCTAAATGTAGATACCTGGCTATTAACTCGAACGAAAAAAATAACATCTCTATCATTATCTATATAATACGGACCTGAATTAAATGATGTTGAAGGCAAAAAATGTCTGTATATTGCTCTTGTTTTAATATTGAACTCGGTTGGATTTACTCGGAGTAAATAATACAACTGATTGATGAGTTCTGCACATTTTACATTCTAATCAATGGATAAACCGAAGGTTTTGCCATCGTTATAGACCTCGTTGCAATCTGCTGAACTATCTCATGACCTTCTGAAGACAATCAATAAGTAAACGTCTGCCATCTATATGCAAAAAAATAACAATTATCATGAATACATATTTTAAACATAAAGATCATGAAATTACTTGATGAATTTTATCTCCCTTTGACAAATTTCTCACCCCTCGACGAATTTCATCTCCCCTCGACGAATTTCATCGCCCCTCAACGATTTTCATTGCCTTTCGACGAAAAACGTCGAAAAGAGATAAAAATGTCGAGAAAAGACAAAAACATTGAAAGGAGACAAAAAAATTTGAAAAGTGATGAAATTCATCGAGATGACACTATTTCTCATCTTCTTCGATATATTAATAAGTATTTTTATGCTGGAAACTAGCATATCACATTCAAAGCGAAATAAAATTGATCTAATAATAATTATTAAGCTCTAACATGCATTAACTAAGAAAACTAAAATCAATACAATGACAACATAAAATGGATTTGATAAAGTGTAGTACTAACCTATATTTGTTCAACAACAATGTAGTATTTGTTTTGTTTAATTTTAGCCACTCCACTCCAATCGTCGTAATCGAAATCGATTTAAATGTTTGCACAAATTTCTTTGATAATTTATCAATGTGATCGCTCAACAATAATTTTGATTCACATTTACTATTTTTATCTCTAAAACGTGCAACAGTTAATACAAACACAAATAAATTGAATAAGCAGGGGCAAAATGGGTATGAAAGGTGTGTTTTGGCCATAAATGTAAGGTGAACTTAGGTTGGGCCATTAATATAATGAAACTAAAAAATATGACCTCGGGAACCCTAAGCAAGATTAATACCATTAAACCAAATGCCCTTCCCATGTTTTCTCATATTGATAACAATATAATGATAAAAAAAAGTAAAGTGAGAGGATCCCAGATAATTATGGTAACACCCTGTAGCTAGTTGCAATCCTAGTTAAACTCTCGTACTTAGTGATTTAGTATCTCTCTTTTAAACCCTTCAAAATTGTAATGGTCATTTTTCTCTTGTTTGTGACTTGGGTGGTCTGTAAAGTAGTAATTACGATATTATCAAAATTGACTGCTTTCATTTTTCACTATTATATTGCTAAAACGATTGCACTTTCTTGTCAGTTTACTTAGAAATCTGTCATCAACATTATGTAGACCATTTCTTAGCGAACTTGATCTGAAAATCTTTTAACTTTAATAAGATTTGTGTATACGTATGCGTTTCAAGTTTTTTACAATGTCCTAATGTCATGCAGGTTCATTTAGGATTTAGTTTTTAAATTTTGGTAGATTAAGTTACAAGATCAAACTTTGAATGAGTTATTCCAAAAAATATCATGAATTGCTTCTGCTACACCTTATCACGGAGTTGGGTTTTAAGTGCAGCTTACCCATGCGGCATTTAAACAACTTTTTTGATAAGTTATTAAATAAGTCTTAATACCTTGCTTACCTTAATCAACAGAGAGATTAGCAAATTGTGTACATAAAAAGAATAGCCAACAAGAAGTGCTTACTAATTAAAGAGGATTTTATTTCACAGGAGACTTTTTCTATAATTTGAAGTTTATAATACTTGATCATTCAGTTGTTAGGTTTTTAGAATCTCCAAGTTCTTATGAGTTTCTATCATTTTCGGTATTTTGGAGATCTTATGAATAGTTTGGCCAAATAAAGTTATCTCCTATTTATAGAATTTCCATCCCACCAATGTTTGTGGTCATGAAATGCCCTCTCTCTAAATATATATATATATATATATATATTCTAGAATTCTCTAGAATTTTCTTCGATGTTTTAGAATCTTTCTAAATGTGATAGAATCTTCTAGAATACACTAAATATTCTAAAAGTTTCTGACATGTTCTAGAAGGTTTTAAAATATTCAAGAGGGTTCCAGAATACTTTGAAAGGTTTTAGAGTATTTTAGAAAATTCTGGAATAATTGAGAAGTATACTTACACTTTCAGATACTTGCGGCGAGTAAAAAAAAATTTGCTTGTTATGAACAATTTGTGACTGGAAATATGGGCATATGTGAAATTTTGTTCATGAATTTATCCTAGATTGGATTGGCTTTCAATATTTCTATTTGTCTCTGATAAGCTATTAAGTTTAATCACATTGCTTATATTATTAGCTATTTCTAGCTTAATCACATTGGTTATATTATTAACTATTTCTTTGTTGTAGTCATCTGTCTAGTAATAAGACGCACAGGTTTTTACTCGATGATTACTCTTAATGTTAACAATGTCAGCAGCAAATTATTTGTTTATTACATGTAGTGTTGGCGGGACTTAATGTGGTAGGATGGCGACAAGACCGTTTGCTGATCTTCCTTCTGAATTAATATCACTAATAGCGGATCCTTTAGGCATAATAGATCTTCTCAGTTTCCGCAGTGTCTGTAAAGGTTGGAATTCTGCTTCCTCCACATGTTCAGGTCAGATTGAATCCTCACCAAAACTAAAGCCATGGTTTCTACTACATGGTGAAAATTCTCATGCTTTTTGATCAGCAAAACTGACAAGAAGTACAAAATTAATATCCCAAAGATGAATGGAGCAACATGCATTGCATCAAAGGATGGCTGGCTTCTTCTACGCAGAGAAGGTTCGATGTTCTTCTTTTGCCCCTTTTCAGGTTCTAAAATAGACCTTCCACAATTTCCCAAATCAGAACAATGTGATCTTGTTGCTGCATTTTCATCTCCTCCCACATCCCAAGATTGCATTGTTTCCGTGGCTTGCCAGATTGAACCGAAATTTGAACTACATGTGCTGTATCGTGGCTCAAATGCATGGACTATGCACGAATTTGATGAGAAGTACATGGAAACGATTAGAGGTGCTGGTTATGTTGATAAGACATTCCATTTTTTTTTTTTTTATGATAGCGACAAGTTCATCACCTTTTCTCCATCATCATCTCCAAAAGACAAGTTCATGAACCAAAGATTGGGTTTGGCAGAGGATGTATCACTTAGTACTTGCGGGACAGTTGTAGCATGGGATCATCTTGATGAAATCTTTTTCCATGAGAGCATCTCTCAACATTCTGAAAGCCAAGGGGAAAGCCAAAGCCCAAGTCGGCAGCAGCTTAAAGGAGTATGGATCAATCCTCGGTTCTACCAAATTCCTCCAGAAACGACTTGGTAGCTATGATTATATGAGAGACTAATTCTTTGAATGAATGTGTATTCTTAGTACTTAGAAGAATGACTTCATGATCTTTGCTTTGTCTTAGAGTTGATGTTTTATTTATTTTTGCTTGTGAGTGAATGGTGACTCTGTTGCTTTGATAATTTATTTGCCAACTGGGTAATTTTCCAGTTAGCATTCCTTTATAGGTTTACGATATATAATAGATTGTTTGGTGAAATATCAAATATGTTCTTGTTCTTAACGTAATAATTAGGATTTCAACTTGATAGGCAGTTGTTGAAATGATTGGGCTACCCATATGAAAATATAAACACAATCTTGTCTGCTATTGCCCGCCACTACAATGGAGGTTTATCCAAAAGTGGGGCGGTGGATTTCTCTGTGGAAGATGAAAGCTTGCTTCAATTTCTCCAGAGTAAGTCTCCGAAATAATCAAGAGTTCATGGGAATTGGTGCCCCATTTCAGATCTTTCCAAATCAGAGTTGGTCCTTCTGATGGGCCCCGCCTATCTTTTTCATCAGAATATTCGTATCTGAGAACGATTGATTCGATCAAACAAGCTATGCATTGGTGAACTTGTGTTGGTGAGAATTATATTTTACCGTTGCTGTTACTCTGGTTGCACTTGCCCAGAAGTAGATTCGTCATCCCTCTCTGGTGACGATAGCGCTTTGGCGGGGATTCCGGCTTCAGAGTATATGTGTTGGGTTTTTAACGCCCAATTTTTTTTACTCAATTATATTTTCAATTCCTATAAAAAAAATTTCATATATTTAAGATTAAAAATATACTATTTAAATAATTTTATCTTTAATTTAATATTCTTTCAATGAATATTTTTTTTCTACAAATTTTATCTTCTCTCGACAAAATTTATCTTCTTTCATAATGATCCACTCTCTAAATTCTCAAAATTTAATATTTTCAAAAAAAATTTTACTTAATTGCAATAATAAAGTTTTGGTGATCGAAATAAATTTTATTTTTAAAATTGAAAAAATAAATAATTTGAAAAGTGAGTAAATTTTAAATAGATCAAATAATTAAATTCATTTAAAAAATAATTTTAGGCTAATTACATTATAATTTTGGGTTTAAATGAGAAAAATCTAAAGCGATGCTAATTGAGTGGCCGGCCTATAACCAAGTGAATTAATCAAATTGTTTTTTTTTTTTAATGTTTTATTTCCTTATTTTCAATCTTAAAAAGAGAAAGACTTAGTCAATTTTCTGGAAGAGAGGAGAAGAACGGAAGAAACTAAAGAAGAGAGGGGAAGAAAGAGGGGATGTTTGGCCAATAAGAGAGAAGGAGAGGAAGAGAGCAAACAGGAAAGACAGGAAAAGAAAAAAAATGGGAGAAGAGAAAGAAGGAGAATAAGAAATCGAGAGAAAGGGAGAGGAAGAGAGGGAAAATACCCACCGGTTTTAGTTGTTTTCCACCTCTCATCTTAGCGTAAGGTTAAAACAGGAAAGCATGGCATAAAACAATGACCTCAGATTAGTCTCAAAGCTTCTCACTTCTTCTTAATGGTTCATATCCAAGTCAAGCTTATCTTCTAATTGACAAAAATAGCGGCCTTATCATGGTCGAGATGCCTATAAATGTTCAAATTTGTAATTGAGAAGTGAAAGAGAGAAGAGGAGCTGTGTTGGGCGCGCAAATGGAGTCACAAACTAATGCAAATTTGGTGAAGGTTAGTGGTTTTGCCTTAAGATTGAACTTGTCAGTTGCTCACTTGATAAATAGTGGATTTGAATACTAAATTTTGAGTTTTTGATTTTGCCGACTTTTATAGAGATAGTGTTGTTGTTTTTATTATGTTCGATTGGGTTTGTCATTACCAAATTTAATTGAATATGCTTTGAATAGTTATATTTGTATGGTATGAGCTATTGTGTTGTGTTGTGGCAAATGGTGGAAATGTGTAATGTTGATACATGGACAATGAATGTATTTCTTTATAGCCATGTTTAGGACCTTAAAATGTGAAAATAAGGTGTCATAATGCATGAATGTAGTGGCTGGTCATATAGAAAAATAAGGCTAAAGGGGGGGGAGGCAGAGACCTGTTGTTGAAATTTTGGAACAAGGTCTGGTAAATCAAAAATAAAATAAAATATAAACTTTCAATTAATGAGCCGTAAAGTGTTAGGGAAACTAGACACAATTACAACCAATATGATCTAAAATTTGATTTTTTTTTTTTTGGAAAACAACGAGTTTCCAGTAACTTTTAGAAGTGGCCGCCCTACATCACATTTTGGTTTACCGAATATGTTGAGCAACGTATAAAAACCCTAAAACGAAGTAATGTTTCTGACATCGGTTTTTAGTATCGTATAATTTTATGAAAATTAGACACATAAGGTAATAACATATTCGAAAATCAAATTGTTTCATATAAGGATGAATTCCAAGCAAAGGTCGGAATTCGATTACCCTTGTCGGCACAACACACAATCCCGTGTCTGCACGGTAGCTATTAAACTAGTTATTACTCAAACATTAAAAATCAAAATTAAAATCCGTAAAGAACTATAGAAAATAGACAAGACAATGAATGATATAATTAAAAATCAAAATTTTCCCTCGAGAAACGAATTTTCAGAAAATTCAGAAAACTCGCTGCCCTATTACGAAATATGGTTGGAACAGTGTTTATTTATTTAGGTATAAGTTGAGTTATAAAAGTTCAATGAAGCATCGTAAAAGGCTATATAAATTAGACTTATAGAGGATGAACATATTAAAAATTAGGCTTAAATTCATTGTCGATTGATCCCAATGAAAATGTGAAATTGCCCCTATAAAGTGAAGTATTATCAAAGGTAATCAGAAAATAAATTTGAAAACATTCGAATTAGATAAATTTGGTTTGAACCTCATAGTAATATGAAATATTTGAATTTTATTGGAGGAAATGTACATGTATAATATAGTTAATTATGTATTCATTTATGACTATAAATTCTGACGAAAGTCATGTGCTGTAGATCGACAACCAAAACATTCGTCGACCCTGCCTTAAATTAAATTAATTGATTCCAAACAGGTAAGTGAAATACTATACTATTTTATTTTTTAATGTAATATTAATAATTATTTTATGAGTATGATTATGTATATGGAGATGATGGGTTGAGATATGAGATTATGGCTAGAAGGAAGCTAAATACTATAAGCTATGAGATTATGGCCGGTAAGAGGCCAAATATTATAAACTATGAGATTATGGTCAGGAGTAGACCGAAGATAATGTTAAAATGAATTTTACAGTTATGATATATATAGATAATTATGATATGAATATACATATATGTGTATATGTATTCCATAACAACATATCATAATATATGTATATATAGATAGGCCTTAGCTATATATATATATATATATATATATATACTTATATATAACATATATTCCATAGCTATAGTTATGGAATATATATTTTATATATATATATATATATATATAGCTAAGGTCTTTCTCTATATATATACATATATTATGGTATGTTGTTATGGAATACATATATACATGTATAAATGGTTATAATGAATGTATATTTAGGATACATATTTATGATATATATATATATGTCATGCCCCGATCCATATATATAGGTACGTAATAATCGCTATATAATCGCGAGATATACTTTCCACCTGTACTCTCATGATTGTGTAAGGTTTCCAATATTCCACTCATGTAATTATAAAAAATTTCAAATTTAATATTTCACATAAAATGTCCATATAAATACATACATATATATATAAAATAAACATGTATTAAATCTATAATATTTGCACCTATAATACATTTGTAATTTATAAATTAGTATCCCTACATAGTTCATAGATCCTAGCTAAAACCTCTTATATAGACATTACCGTGGAGACATTAAATACCTAAAAGTATCCTATAACTGTACCCTACAAAAATTTAATTTTGGGAGTGGACTCACGACCTCCTTGTAATCTGTCTAATCTGAAAATGTTTTAAGAAAATAAAAGAGTAAATACAAACTCAATGAATCGATGGATAATAATAAATCTAAAAATCATAAAAAAAAATATATATATGAGTAAGAGTACCAAAATTTTAATAGAAGAAATACAAGATTTTATTATAATTTAAAATTATTTCATCAAATATAACAATATGCTAAAACCAATTTTATAACCAATACCTATGGATATTCTAATAAACTATTTGGGCTCGCTCTAAAACTATTTCTTGAGACATTTTCAGGTGTACATCTAGCTAACATCTCGAGACATGCTAACAAATTTTTCTGTATCAGTATATAAAATAATTTTATTAGCCATCTTGTTAGCGCTGGCCTGGATAAGTAGATGTGGTGCCAAACATCGACTCATCCAGCTGTAACATCTCTTTTGCCACTTAACAGACGACAAAGGCGGAAATGGTAACTTTTCTCTTACCCCATACTCGGGTAAGGGTGAAAATATGCAACCTCTCATTTACCCCTTTTCTCGGGTAAAGGTAGAATATGTAACCTCTCTCTTACCCCTTTCTCATATAAGAACGGAATATGTAATTTCTCATTTACCTCTTTCCTTAAGTAAAGGCAGAAAAATCTATGCATAGAGGCACCCAAACTAAGCACTTGCATCGAAATCTCAAACATATTTATTATATAGTTTTCATGTCAACACAAATTCAATTAACCACATGTCAATCCATCTATAGAAATATTTCACAAACAACATCAATACATTTATAAAACATACTCTCACTCATTTATGAAAATTTCACATGTATAATACTTATAATTCCCACAAAACCATAAAATAATTTAACATTTAAAATCAATGTAAATTTCATAATTTAAGAAATCAATTTAGTATTTAAATCCTTTTATTTTAAAAAAATTAAAAAAATTATATTCATCTACTCGCCTGTACGCTCTCAAATCTCCGACTTAAGGTATCGATGTCGGAAGCTCAGGTTGGTGATCTACAATTACATAATTTCTTCATTAGATTCTATATGCGATATGCCTAATCCAATAGAACAAATGTAATATACATAATTTATCACCTAACTAATAATAATATACTTAAAATACCCATTGAATAGAATTTAAATTTAGTCTATGGGTTTATTTTATGAGCCAGCACACTTTACGCTTATGACAAAATCGCGCCATTCAAAATCGGCAATATATTTCGACCTAAATTTTTGATAACACATTATATTATAAGTCAAGTTTATGAAACACTCTACAGATTTGGGTTTTGACTCCAATTACCTAAGTTATAACAAGTTTTTCTACATATAACTCATGGAAACAAGGCATGTCATCGACAGGACGTCCATTTTAAAAAATTTTCTGCGATCACGTTTCTTCATGAAATGAGTTGGTTTTCAAATATGTTATACTTCTAGATGTATAGTTTCTTTATAATTTTATGGCTCATCAATTCGACATTTGATCTAAATCCTTATTGTTTTGAACCCTGCTTGGGTTTCTAATGACTCCATCCATCTAAATTTTTCATATATTTTTAATACAATTCCAATGACTAATTTCATGACCTATCAAACCTAAGTTCTTCATTTTTCCATCCTCTAAACATCTATATTAGAGTATACGATGACCGCTTACAATTTGCCTAATTACGCAAGCGTTTTCACCACCATACTCACATACCACCACTGCAGACAATTTTCACCCTTACATTTCAGTCACCATTTTCATGCCTTTATACCCTTTTCACTTTACATTTTTCACACAAAATTGTCATCAAATTATAGAAAAAATTCAGTTTATGCCCTACCTAAGTTATATCATGTTCTAATACAAGTTTTCCACAACAAAAACCACACACAACATGCATGTTAATTCCACCTATCATTTATTTCACCTCATTCACATCATTATCAAATCTTCTCTACCCAATTCATATATATAACACATATTCATACATAATAACATCTTTAATTCATGTCTTAACATCCAATTTATCATCAACCAAACATCAAACAATAACCACAAATTTTAAAATTAACTAACACACCTTACCTTTTTCTTTCCCTTTCTTCCTTCTCTCTCTTTCTATTTTCTCTCTTTTCCCTTGCCCGTTCAACCACCCCACTGCCTCTCCTTCTATTTTTCGGCCACCACTTTCTTGTTTCCACCCTTGATTTGGTCAATTTCCCACCTCCTTCACACCACACGACTTGGCTTTCTTGTCTACCTTTTATCTCATGTTTTGCTTCTTAATTTTGTGTCTAAATTTTGTTTCTTTTATTTATCTCAACAAAGGGTAGAAAGGTGTAGAAATTTGTAGACCTTAAAAGATAAAATTAGCTTATTATTATTATTTTAATTAGCCTCTTAATCCTCTTTTGCTTTCTACATTTTGACTTTTCCTTTGATTTTTATTTTGTCTTCTTTATTTGACTTTTTGTTGGTCTAAATAAAGAAAATGGTGGAAATTAAAACACACAATTTGGGCCTAATTTGGGTTTTACTTGCATTTGGGCTTATTTACATAAATTTTGAATTTAGGCATGTATAATCACATTGGTTTCACTTAGAAACATCTTGGACATGACTTAGTAATAAACTTCATTGGCCTATAACATAATAATATGATTATTTTATTAGTGGCCCCATATTTTTTTATTTGTACTTTTTCCCCAATTTATGATAATTTCACATTTTGACCCTTTGAGTTTTAAAATAATTTCAATCCAGTTCTTACATTACTTATAATTATCTTGAAAATACAAAAGAAATAAAATTATTTACTTAGTTCTTTAGATGTATCTATGGCATTTTATGCCTAATTGCTGATTTTACTATGCATACATACTTAAAAAAAATCCTTTGAACCCTAACGTGTCCGAATAATTCGTTATTGTTGAAATCGAATACATTTAAAGTATACCAAATTGACGAGTTAAACAATATATATATTTAAGATATGTGTCCATTATTGATATATATATATATATATTTACAAAGTATTATGATCATTATGAGTATTGTTTCATAGGATTTGTGACTATTATTGAT
>JAXCLQ010000001.1:21200840-21211162 GCA_035584115.1 Cedrela odorata | reverse complement strand
TTCACAAGAGCAACAACAACATCGTCAACATCTATCTCATCCAGCGACTCTCCTTGTAAATAATATTTAGCTCCACATGCCTGTAGGAAGTTGTGAAAAACATAAAATTTCCGTTAGCTCCATGGAATATAAAATTTGATGTATTTACCGGCGGGACCATGAGTTGCTTTTACTATTCAAAAGAATTAAAAGAACAGAGTCAATTTCCCAGACCAGTTCAACATTCTACATTTTTTCAAGGATATCCTTTCAACCAGTTTTTTTATGAGTCATTTTATTGACATATTTACTTTCTTCATTTTTGTTTTTTTCGTTCAACATTGTATTTCTCAAAAGTTTTTGTATTACCTCAAATAGCATTGTAAACAGCTCGGCCATTGCAGGTATTGCATCTTTTTCATAACGCTCAACCCAAAGCTTGACAACTTGAGGAATGAGTTTCCCGTTACCTTTGATAACCTCTGCAGAAGATCATATTGTAACATTAACCTACTTATCAACATTCCTAAAACAAAAGCCAAAAAAAAAAGAATGACGCTCTTTTGGCATACAGATAACAAAGATGATTTAAGCAAAACATGAAAGGTATCTAAATACCAGGAACCAGAAGAGCCAAATCCATAAAGTCATCTCCAAGACCTAGGGTCACATGACCTATAATAATGGCTGGTCATAAATTTCAAATATAACATCTTAACACAGAATCAATAGATTTTACAAGAATCTTTCCTTGATCTTTCTCATTAGAGAAGTGCATTGCAATGAAAAGGTTGACAAGTATCGAAGCACCTCAAACAAGTCCAACACTGTGGATGTTGTAGTCAAATATTTATTAAACTTCTAATAAAGTCAAATTCCCATACTTTTCATTTTATTTTATACAAAGTATTGAAAATATCTCTAAACTAATCATATTCTAAAATTTATGTAGTTTATACAACAGTGCAGAATGGCATGTTCTCAACCTTAATTGAGTTCTCAAGTATATTTAATTCACAAAGATTCACTACTTAACAGAAGACTAATAAACAAAACAGCAATAACTAAGAGGGCAAGTTAAATTGGTCTCCCAACACAATTAACAAGATACTCAAGTGGATAACCACCAAAGTCAGTACGCAGCACGCTAGTAACTAAGAATCTCTACGTCCAAATTCAGCATCATTTTTAAAATTCAACAGGTTATCAAGATCATACACACATACACGTAGATATGCAAATGATTATAGACCGTGGTTAATTTACCAATCAAGCTTAGTTCAGTTCTCTGTGCCGAAGCCGCAGTCCCCTCAGAAGCACGACTGCGCTTGGTTTTAGGACGAATTTCTTCAAAATCATCAGGCGAACCCTCGCGGTTCATCTGGTCACTGGCATCGCTAGTTCGGCCCTGGTTTTCTAAACTAGCACGATTTTTCTGCCTTTTCTGCGCATCCAAACAGGTCAACATTTATACATGTTTAAAAGGAGAGAGAGAAAGGGAAATTGAACTCACGGAGCGGCGTGTTGTAGTCTCGGGGGCTAGAGGCTGGTCCTCCATGACCAAGGGTTTCCGCAACCGGAGAAGTTGAACTGAAATTTTACACAAGAGTGAGTAAGAGTAGCAAGAAATTGAAGAATTTTTTTGCCCTAGATTTGGGGGAGAGGAAGAGAGTCGAAAGAAAGAATTAAGAAATCTCCCGCCAAATGAAGATTCCGCCTTTTATGGCCACCTGATCTTAGCTGATTAGACGTGTGGTAGAATCTATACGGTTAACGTTGATGCACTGGATCCTCTCTCTTATGCTTTGCTCCTTACACGACACGCTTCGTCCGGGGCCGACCCGGTTTTTTACGGGTCTTTGATTTTCAACAGTATTCAGTCAATAAGCATGTTAACGAAGTTTTTGTACCGTTAATTTATTGTGTTAACATTTAACAATTATTAAATCAAAACAAGTGGTTTGAAATATTATAATTTTTGTAATCTTATTATAAATTAGAATTAAAAAATAATTAAAACTTGTAAAATTTAAATGCAGTTAATTGAAGCCAATGCCATAATATTAGCTACTTTGAATGATTGAAAATATATGCAAGTCCAAGTCCTAACTCAACTAGCCAATCTCAGGACAGCATTCTTCGATGATCAAGAAGTCGGAGCATTTTCTTATCATTCTAAATTTGAACACAAACTACGAGCTTTAACCAAAACTGAACAAAGAGTCTCAAGAATGGTTCAGCTTTGTTCAGATCTACAGTGATCGAGGTGTATCCATTGAAGTCAATAGCAGCCCAACACGTCGGTTTCTTTGGCTGAATGGTAAATTATCGATCATAATGCCCCAAGGTAACATGAAACACACCACGTAATTGAAATATTTCTAACATCCAAGAGCATAAAATCTATAGACGTGAGACAAGACAAATGATCTGTTTATAATTGTTAAATTTTTACTTAATTTTAGAAACAAAGCTAAACGTTCCCCTTTATTTGAACCATTTCATCTACTCATATTTCACAGCTAATAAATCAAAAGCCACAACACCCCAATCCCAAGCCTACGAATAACATAATATTTCGATATTCAAAAACAAACTCAAACCTATAAATGAGCAATACTTTAATGTGCAATAGCAGGGAAGCAAGCTTCAATGCCAACTAAAGGGTTCTTGAAGCATGGAAAACAATGTAATTTAACCTTACATAATTCCGATCATAATTCACAAAAACAATTGTTCAGATGGCTTAATAAATAAAATACATTTTTAACTATAAACACAGCCTTGTTCCAGTAAAACAAGAATATCAGACCAATTGATAAGGCACAAGGTCAAAATGCTGGTGCACATAACAATTTTGTGACTTCAATGAGTCTCAAAACCCCTTCCCTGGACCAGGACTGGGTTGAAAAGCAATAGAGATTGCTCTGCATTCCCAGGCATGCATAACTAAGCCATGCTGAATTGCAATCTTGGAACTATGCCGTTTCAGCCATTGAGTTAATTAGAAGCTTATACCCTTCTGGTACTGATGTCTGTGTCTGCACACACTGTGCCAAGGCTGGGACATCAGAATTGAGATCAAGAAACCTTGCCAGAAAGAGCAGCAAATGAAAATCAGAAATTTGCTTCACTAGTGGAAGATTCTGTGTTCTGTTCAGATGAGTCTTCAGTGCCCTCATTGTAATTTGGGTGTTCCTGTTCTCAATGGGAAAGGTTGATGAAAGAGGCCCCTGTACCAAATAAAAACTTTTACTGAAGTACCATAGCAGGATCAATTACTGAAAAGCACATAGACATGCAGAATATAGAATCTAGTAAACAATTAACTTAATAAGTGAAGTGCACAAGGTAAATGCTTACAAAACCATAAAGCAATAATGGCAAAGGCTCTTCATGGTATCCAAGGAAATATAAAAAAAAAAGTGCTCAAATATTCATGTACTTAATGTATTTACTAGCCACTATGTTCCGTGCTACGCGTGAATGAATGTGGGAGCAGATTTTTTTCCCAACTACTTTTGAGGATAAAATAATATAAATAGGGGTTGTCTAAAGCAAAGAAAGAGAGAACTTAGAAGAGAATGTCAACAGTCCAAGTGTCATTTTACTATCTACCTCAAACACAGCACAGGTAACCACAAAAAAGGACATAAAGCAAGTGACAGGTATGCTTACCACTTCCAACATGCAAAAACAACAACAATAAACCTGCCAGTCTACATATTCCAATCTTATAAACTCTCAAGTCATTTTGGACAAGAAAAAAAAATGAATTGAGACTTCCTGGAGTCCAAAATTTTGATACAATGAACTATCGTTGAAAGAAATCAGAGAAGCCTACCATATCTTACTCCCCTGTTGGCAACTGCAAGAAAAGACAACAAAACCTGAAACACAGGGACCACGCCCACCCCACCAGACACCTACCAGGATGAACTGAAAGATATGGTGTCATCCTAGGTTCCTTGACCAATGAAGCAACTGTCTTTTCAGCCTAACTAAGGTTATGTCACAGCACGATTGGCCCCAAGATGTCCAGTATATAAAATGCCTAATCCTATATGTTTGCTGGCCTAAAGATTTAAAACAGTAATTAAAGGTGCAGCAAGCCTTTAAATTAGCTAGTTACTATCTAATCTACAAATGCCAACAATTTCAAGCCTATGTTCCAATACCTAATAATTTATCTATCCAGATCCAGTAACTATAGATCAACCTTTAAGAGAGTGGTAATCAAATGTGTGAAATTCAAAAACCAACTTCATATTCAGGTGACAATTTTTTTTTCCCTATTTTCTCATGCTCAGTGAACAATTGGTTCAGCACAGTCATTACAGAAAAACTTATACTGAAAATGCAGCTAAAATCCAGACAGATTGTAACACAAGACATGGCAACAAAACATTATTCATGAGCTATGTGTAAAAAACAAAACTTAGGACAAAGACTTCCAAAAGACTATGCATCATAACTTATTGAGTGACATTCGTGAAAATAGGACAAACTTCATATATGGCCCTAAAAATTAATCACAAACCTTCATTCTTCTTTTTTCCTATCGCTAACTATAACCAATATTGGGGACATTAGCTGCAGTCACAGAAACAACAAAGTATCCTATCCAATGAAAAACAGATACAATACATCTTTTTTTTCTCGGGGATGTTAACACAAATCCATCTTGTATAACACTAAATAAATTACTGTATTTCAATCATCAATCAACAAACGGCAAACAAAAGAAAAATATAATCAAATAAAGTAACTACAACAAAATCGTACCTGGTGATCCAAAATCTTAACAACCACCAAGAAGAAATCATTATCTACCTCATTAACATCCTTCCCACCAACAACCACATCCTTCTTCATCTTCGACAACTTCGGATCATCGCCTTCCGAAATCTCTGTCTCAAACCAGCCTTCCTTAAACAACCGAACGCACATATCGCTCATTTGAAATGCCTCGAAATGGATAGCGGCCACCCCATCCTCGCTCACCTCCATCTTCACGACAGCCGTTACCCACTCCCCCATATTGCTCTCCGCGTGATACTCAACTGCCTGCTGAACCTCCCTGTTCGATAAAGTATAATCCTTTTTGTTCTGCATTATCGTTTGCGTAAAAATAAACCCCACTTTCTTCATTCCCAATCCAGCAGCAATTGCGTCCACTGATTTCTCCTCCTCCGCATCGCGCAAAATATAAAGAATCTCCTCCGTCCCCTGTTGCGGCGGCTCGTAGATGAAATTCACCTCTACTTTTTTATCCTCGGACACCGTCCCGTACATGAACCCGCCGCGTTTAACCGCAAAAACCAGCGTTTCATTGACGTAATGCTGGAACGCATCAGCACAATCGCGGTCAAAGGAGACAGACTCGCAATGCGGATTTTCCTGGCGCGTGACCCGCATCTGTTTGGCGATTAAATCATCCATCGTCATCTTACGCCCGAACGATCCCGCCGGGTTGAAGCTAGGGCCCTTGACGTTTCTCTCACCTTCGTATGATAAGAAAACGATAGAGCCGTGGGAGATATTGAGAGAAGATAAAGGAGCGTTTGGGTTAGACATATCGGTAAATTGTTGGAGATCGGTGGGTGATTTGGCCAACAAGAGGTTTTGGTTGGTGGAGAGGGTTTGGTTTTCTACCGGGATTTGAAGCTGCGATTGGATTAGGGTTTTGAGCTGTGCGACTGTGGCGTGTGCGTTGTCGACTCTGACCCGCTCGAGGCCATCTCTGCTGCGGATGCGAAGTATCATGTTTGGTGCAGAATTGAGTTTTCAGATGGAGAATTGGAGGGTTTTTATAGTTGATGGTCTATTGGGAATTTAGAGTTTGTAGAGGACAAGTACTTGGAGTGCAGAGTGAGGATTTGGGAAAGCAAGGTTTCCGACTTCTTTTGGTTTTCTTGCGAAGGTAGGAGAGAATGACACCAAATATATATATTATATACTGCTTCCATAAGGAAAGACGGTACCGTTTTGGGGTTTCACTAGAAAACGCTAGCGTTTCTAACACGAAAGATATATAGTAACCCATTGCATGGCATTGACATAAAAAGTTGGCTAATCCTTTACCAATTACAATGATACAAAGCCTTAACAGGCATTAACATGTATGCTTATTTATTCTGTAGACAAACATGAAATAATCAATCGCAAGAAACCCACAACTCACAGCATCAAATGAGTAAAACAAGTAATTAATTAATAACACCACACTGCTTTCTAATCTCCCCATCTGTGCCAGTAAGAACTTCAATGGCTCCCATTCTCTTCATTGACTGAGAAAACTCGGTGAAGAACTTAGTTTGGTTCCTCAACTCTACGGCGATATTTCTAGCACCCTTATTGGTTAAAAGTGCAGCATCAGATTGGAACAGACCTTTGTTCTGGTTCAGGATAACAAAGTAATCGCTGTCAAAGTCCTTGGAACTTCCAGGATCCATTTCTACAGTGGTTTTTGTGTCACTAAGGCTCCGACATTTGGTCTTCAAGAAAGCAGCGTAGGCTGGGTTCAACGAAGGGTCTTGATCTCCTTTTCCTGTGAAATTGTACAGCCTGTTGCTGAAGAGATTGCAGTGCCCAATTCCGATTGTGTGTCCACCTAAAGTATGCAGATAATAGTTATGCGAGTTCTTGTTATTCATTTTGCTGTTTATTTTAGTGTCAAGAAATTCTTTGAGTTGGTGAAGTCTAAATATATATATATATACCTGAAAGGACGACAAGGTCGTGGACAGTGAGACCTTTGTTGCTAAAATTTTGCTTAAGCTGAGCGAAGTTAGCGAAAGGTGAAGGAATATTAGGGAGGACTTCAGAAGCTAGGGAAACTCTGCCATCTCTTCTACCAGTAAGCACTTCCCACATTGATTTTTTAAACTGCAAATATCATTGCAGGTGTGAGGGCACGCATAATATTGCGATATAAGACTTTTTTTTTTTTAATGTTTTTCATCAACTTACCTGGAATGAAACTGAGTCTCTGGCAGCCAAAGCCAGAATATCGGCACAAGATACAATTCCTGGACATTTCTTCTCGAGCTCTGATTTTATATCTTCGATCACATTAAAACCTGTCAAAGTTAGATTCGGAATTGCATCTTTCTCTGCAATGCTATGTGCAGTTGAGTTAATTAAAATCGAGCCGTCGCAACCCTGATGAAAGTTTAAAACAAAAAGTTATCCAAATATGAATTATCAAGTAAATCAAAAGGCTATAGAACTGAAATGGGTCAATATAACTATACAAGGTTGGAAAGTTCAAACGTTAATTTATTCGAATACAAAACTATGATTCTGTAAGTATGCATGCAAACATCGAGAAATGATCATATTATTACCCTGACAAAGCAGTCATGGAAATGCATTCTGAGAAGCTTGGCTGCCAAATTGGGGTTGCTGGAAACATGCTTCCAGGTGATTTTCCTGACGATGTCTTCAGCAGATTCACACTTGTCCTTATAGAATTTCTTCCTTAGACTACCTGCTTGGCAAACCCCAATAGTACCAAAAGCTACTAAACAAACAAACAAAAGAAACTGAACCTTCATCTTCAAAATCTTTTGTATTATTAACTCTCGATATGCTTCTTTCTATTAAGGAAATGCAACTTGAAATCTCTAAGGCACAATGCAGAAGACCCAGCAAACTCTTCCTTTTATACACTTCTAAAGGAATCTTTGCTACCTACAATACAGATAAGCAACGAATAATTTAGACAGAGAGGGAAGAGTAGTTGTTTTTATTGTATTCCAAGCATCCAGCATAACCATAATTTTCTTTTATGTTTTGGCCGAAATCTCACTCGTTTAGAAACAAGAAAGAGTTGTGTACTTTGACGACGAGCTAATTGGTTGACAATAGGATAAACTAACAATGCAAACTTGCAATTTTTTATATCATATGTATCTTATATATATATGGTTTGACCAACCCAACAGTTTGTTCATGAAATAATTAAGGCATTTAATCTATGTTGTGATGAGCATGATCATAATTAAGTATGAATTGACAAAGCAATCATGAATTGAACTTCATTTGCAAGTCAAACATATATATATATATATATTGGTAACAATCTTATCACATAACCAAATGTAACATGCACCAGCTGAGATCGGTGTGTGAACTAATTTGGGGTGGTAATTCATTTTATAGTTGTATTCGTGTCATGTTATCAAATAAATATAAACTTAAAATCGATTCATTTAATAATTGTATTAATAATTAAATTTTTTAACATAATATGATTATTAAATAATTAAATTATTATAATTATATCATTCGTTTAACATATATTTTATATTTTTAATATATTTTAAAAATATTTATGGTATTATCTACTCAAATATTAATTAATTTTATTTTAAATATAATTAAAATTTTTGAAATATAGTAAATATAATTAATTTTTTATAATATAAAATAAATCTATGAAATTATAAATGAATTAACATGATATGATTAATTTAATAATTAATTATGTCATAAATAGATTCATGTATCAAAAATTCTAAAATTGAATTCGACATAATTATTAATTATGTCGTTTTGTATCACTCATTTAATAATCATTTTATTTTATATCAATAAAAATTCACAAATTTTATACGGTGTTCATGTCAGTTTACTAGTCATATAAAAAGCTATCATCCTATAACTAATGGACACCATTAATTTTGTGGGTAGAAAATAAAATATATGCGTATATTTCCATAAAAATATGAATAAATTTGAGAAATTAATATTATAAGAATGAAAACTTATACATATATAATTTGTTAGTAATTATAATCCAACTTTAATAATTGTGTATAAATTAATTAAAGTATAAACTTCTTCTTTGACATTCATTTATGTATATAAATGGTATCGTTGAGTGTTTCACGATCACTTGCACTATTTTGAAAAAGGTATAGAATAGAAGCAATGAACACCACTTTGCCCATATAACTAATTCCCAAACAAGGTCGAAGACCAACTACTCAATTTTTAAATAAGAAAAGAGAGGCAAGACGAGGTAAAGTCAATGGCCCAAACGAGTTCAAATGGCATCACTTCCTTGCCCTTTCAGGCTCAGCAAATATTATTCGTCCACACACATCCCTTTTGTTGGTTGAAGTTTGTTCTCTGCATTTTCAATATAAAATCAGTTTATTGTGTATAATTATTTGGTTTATTCTTGCAATGCAATGTATAAAGGCTTCGTGACCATGAATTCACATTGTCCTAATCCAAGCCATTAACAATTATGGTAATTGATTTGATCATAAGATGCTATTTGTTAACGTATCATTAATGAATAATAAAATCAAGTTAGTTGTTACATTACTGATAGGGAAAATTCGGTAATTATTTTGATGGTCATTGAGCAATGCATACCACCAGGTCCATAAAAGGCATTGTCCACTTATACAAGACCAGATGATTTAAGGTCCATCAAAATTGTGCTGAATTGAACAAGGGTCGGTCTAATGATTTTAACTAGGATTAATAATTTGAATTATCACACGCCGTATTATATTTATGTTGTGTCCAAATAAATTAATTTTAACTTGATTTATTTAATAATCGTATTAAAAAATAAAAATCATTATATCGACAAGATTATTAAACTGTTAAATTAGTTATAGTCATGTCACTTATTTAATATTTTTTATTTATATTTTAATATATTTTTATAATATTTATAGTATTATTTTATCAAATATTAATTATTTTATTATAAATATCTTTTAAAAATAAATAAATATAATTATAAATTTTTTAAAATAAAAAAATTTATAAAAATAAATTTATTAAATTATAAATTAATTAATTTAAGAGTGAGCAAATGGTTCAGGTGTTTATTTAAGTTCGGTTCTAGTATTAAAAATAAAAAACTGATTTATTTCGATTCGATTTCAATTATTTATCTTATGGATCGAAACCGATGAACTGAATTATTTTTACCTACCCGCATGACCCAAATACGTCCCGACTTAATCCAAGAAAGTAAAAGAAAAAGATATAATCCTAAATTCTTAATTCATATACCGAACCGATTCACTGTAATTGAAGCTGAAAGCAATGAAAATGGAGTAAGAAGGGTTGTCGGGTGAATATGAGATGGGAAATTCACTGAACGAATGGTGGTGGTAGGTGTGAAGCTGAACTCGGATAGTAGAAAGTAGATTTCATCCGAGGAATCATTGAAGAAAGTTCTTGATCTCGTCGATGTAAGGAGACCGAAAATGAATGATGTGATTAGAGTCCTGTTCAATGATAATTAAGCAAACATCTTCAAATGTCATAGCTAAGTCTCTGCTGGCTTGATTTGCTATTTGTCTATCCTT
>JAXCLQ010000001.1:21175406-21199341 GCA_035584115.1 Cedrela odorata | reverse complement strand
GGAAGATAACGGACTAACGGATCTGAGAGAGAGTCAGAATCGAGTGGTGGCATGGTATTTGAAATTCGAATGGTGGGTTTTTGGAGGGAGACAGAGATGGATGATTCGGGATTTGTATTTCGTACGGCCCATAAGGCAAGTGGGACCCACACAAGCGATTCTCTGTCTTTGTCTTTTGTCTCCAAATCCAAATTTAACCTGAGCCGCTCCTTGTCTCGATTTTATGCACCCCTCTCTCTCTCTCTCTCTCTGAACTGAATATTAGACAAAGGGACATAAATACCCTTCACGTGCTTCACGACTGTTAATATTTATTTGATAAGTGTACGTAATTATATATATATATATTCTCAAAATTAGGTGTTAAATTTTTATTTGTAAATTACAAACATTCTAATTATTTAATTATTTATTATCATATGAAATTTACATTAATCCAAATTAATAGTAATAATGAAACCTAGGGAGTGAGTCATGAGTGTGACACAAAAGGAAAGGAATTCTCGTGACCAAAATAAAGAAGTGGGGTAGTGACAAGTGTAGTGATTACTATATTCTAAAGTCTAAGATCAAGAAATAATTTCTCATAATTGTATCGAAAATAGCACCATTCACTCAGCTCTTAAATCAAAAAGACAAAATAAATTTTCGAAAAATATAATTAATTAATTAAGTAATTCTACCTTTAATCACACGAATCGAATGACATAAAAAAAAATAAAAAAGGACCACCCCTCGTTATAGGAAATATCAAAGTTGTCCTCTCCTCTCATGTCATATTTGACCTAACACCAACGGTCGTTTCATTTTACCTACTCTAATTATAACTTCCAACTACCATTTTTAATTAAGCACAAACCCCACTTATGAATTGCATTATACAAACCTAAGTTAGCATTAATAAGGGGGATTAAGGATTAATGACAAAATATTACAAGGGGAAGATTGTTTGCCTTGATTTAGATTTACGGTAAAGCTATCTATACTTTTTTTTAACCGTTGGGAAATGGCATAATTGATAATTTTATTATCTTCAGGGGCAATAATGTGGGTGCTGTAGATAAAGTGGTGGAAGATCTTGGAGGAATTTGAAATGAGTGGCCGTTTGAACTCCAACTTCAAACTTGAAAACTCCACCAACTTCAATGAAACTATAATACGAAACTCAACCCTGCAATTTAAATACTTTCTTCATTACACGACCCACCCAAACCGCTCAGTTTTATTGCTAAACTGAGAATCTTAGCGGAAGAAACTAAGTTTTAGAAAGAATTAATTAAGACAGTGGTGGGTTCTACGTTTGTTAAGGAGAAGAAGAAGATGACAGGGCTTGTGATGGTGACTAAGGGAGGTGGGTGCGGGGGCGGCGGTGATAGTGGTGGTGGAAATGGGAAAGGAACGAGAACAACTGAGGAAGAACAGAACCAGCTTTCACTGGTGGCGTTTCTTTTGGCAGCGTTGAGGAAATCTATGGTGTCTTGTCGTGTTGAGAGAGGTGAAGATGTGATCTCTTCCGTTCAAAATATGGAGATCGGGTGGCCGACAAATGTTCGACACATTACTCACGTGACATTTGATCGGTTCAATGGGTTTCTGGGTCTTCCTGTTGAGTTAGAAGTTGAGATCCCATGTCGAGTTCCGAGTGCTAGGTAATGCTTTCATTTGTGGATGCTGTTAAATTTTTCTTTCGATCTGGGTTTGGTTCAGAATGCTTGAATAAACTTTGTGTTTATGCTTGTGCGCGCATTTAAGGTACTAGGCAGCTTAGATCAGAGAGAGTAGAAATGTAGCTAGGTAGCTGTTTCATTCAATTAACAGTTGACACTTCTCTTTTCTCCTTAGTATTTCAAGTGTTTGACATTTGAAATTTGAAATCTGACTGTCTGCACATACATAGACACAGTCACTGACATAGATCTTTATATGAGCTGAGATTTAGATTCTTTCAAGCTGAATTTTTTTCTTTTTCAAGCTCATGATGGGATTTAAAGATTGTTATTATTCTGGTTCAGACTGTTCAAGGCTGAACAGTGGAGGGGTTAAGAATACATTGTTAGGAAACCTTAAACCTCCATTTGGCTGCTGCAAAATTGAAGAAACAAACTTAACTACAAAATCTTGAGCTGATGTTCTCCATCAATTTTAGTTCCCAAGGAAAGAAATTTAAACATTATGTAGCTCAATAGTTCTATTATGCTAAATGAAAGAGAGCTCTCGGTTTCTCAGCTCCCAAAATTATAAAAACTGAATATTAACAAATTTTCATTCCCTCTCCTAAATTTTTCATTTTTCTCTGTAGCGGAAAGTATGAAATTGATGTCCAGGATAGTCATCAGGTGGGGTCCTGCTGGTGTTCAAGGCCTTTGTAAGTATCATGTGGTCATAAATAAGATAGGAATTGTTTCAGCCATCAGATGTTCCATTTGTAGTTCTTCTATCCAAAGAACAAAAAAAGAAAGAACAATAAAGAAAATTATCAGAAATTTGATTGAAATTATTATTTTTTTTCTGTGGACATAGTTCAAGTAAAGCATGCATTCAATTGCCAATTTGCCAGAATATTCAAGTCTGCATATCTGTGACATATTTTTTGTTAATTTAATTCTCTTTATTTCCCTTTCGGTGAATAATTGTTCTGTCTTTTGTGTATCATATTACCTCACAGTTTTCTAATTCTGCAGTGCGAGTGTGTTTGGAGTCTCAGCAGAATCTATGCAGTGCTCTTTCGATTTGAAAGGCAATAGTGTCCCCACTATTCTCTTGCTAATGCAGGAGCGATTATACTCACAAGAAGGCCTGAAGGTACTAATTTTTGAATATTGATATTAGCACATATGCATATAAGCAATGAGTTTGTTACAAGTTTTTTTGAATGGTTTTTGTAGGCAGAAGGAATTTTCCGGATAAACCCTGAGAATAGTCAAGAGGAGCATGTAAGAGACCAGCTGAACAGAGGCATTGTACCAGAAAATATTGATGTCCATTGTTTGGCAGGCCTTATAAAAGCTTGGTTCCGAGAACTTCCCCGGGGAGTGCTGGATGGACTTTCCCCTGAAGAAGTTCTTCAATGCAACACAGAAGAGGAGTCTGTTGAGCTTGTGAAGCAACTTAAGCCAACTGAGGCAGCATTGCTCAATTGGGCTGTTGATCTTATGGCTGATGTTGTGGAGGAAGAGGAATCCAACAAAATGAACGCGAGAAATATTGCTATGGTTTTTGCTCCAAATATGACTCAGGTTTTAATCATAATCTATTTCATTTATAAGATTGTATTTCTTGCTTACCATGAAGAAAATTTTGCATCTAAATGCAAGAAATGCACCTTAGCTGATGATTCCCAAATAATAATAATAATAATAATAATAATTTAATCATATCCACTAAATCAGTTTGAACTTTAATTGTAATCTTTTTCTCCTCGCTTAGATGTCTGATCCATTGACGGCTCTAATGCATGCTGTTCAAGTAATGAACTTGCTGAAGACCCTGATTATGAAAACTCTGAAGGAACGTGAAGAGACGGCATCCGGAACATATTCACCCGTGTCATCACATTCATCTGATCTACAAAGTCAGGAGGATTATGACAGTCAGCAAGAGATGAATACCAGCTGTGAATTGAGAGGGCCAACATCAGATTATGATGATCATGCCAATTACAGCCACAGTGGTGATGACGAAGATGATGATGAAGACGAAGCCGAGTCATTAAGTGAGATAGAAGAATGCTTCTTGAGGCAACTGGATGACAACCAAAATGTCAAAAAAAGTTTTCCAGAGCAACCGGTGGGTGATATGCCGGGAGAGTATGCAAGTTCAAGGAGTTGCTCAGGGTTTAATCCAGAGTCTGGTATCTCCTTCACTGATAGCAAAAAAGAGAATTCTAGCTCTTGTACAAGTGATGCGGAAGACTCAGGAGCAAGTTTGATTGCTGTAGAACAAAAGATCTACACAAAAAGCTCATCGCGAGGACATGAAAACACTGATGATAAGGAGATGGTAGACAAACCAATGGACTCGGTTTTGCCTCAGCCATCATGCCCCTCTAACAAATGTGTCTGACTACGGATTTATTCTCACGGTTAGGGAAAAAGTTACCTTGTAGATTTTGGTTTGCTCTCTACAATCATGGTTGCTCCTGTAAATTAATTGATACTGCATGAAGTTTGGGGCTTTGCTTGAACTGCGACAGGGTGTGTTTGCTTGTGGTGGATTGTGAGAGTCATGGTTCAGCTTACGGCTGAACATCTGTTTGTTCTGTGTTGTTGTTTTAGTTCAGAAAGATTTCTAACCTGTCACATTCGGAATTAATCTTTGTCAATTTGTCTGTTGTCTGTTCCCTTATTTAGTCTGCATTGATGAATTCTCTTAGGAGCTTTGATTGGCTTTTAGTTTTGTTAGGTATGCTTGATTTGTAGAACTAGGGGTTCATTCACAGCTACAAGTTCTTATTTCTTAAGCCTCAGATTTGGAGTGAACGTCTTGTGATCTTGTTCACATTTGGAATTCATTTCTACATTCACTCAATTATACTGTCTTTTTGGCCGATAATCAAACAAAGGGCTTTCTAGAAGTTCTCTATTTTCACATTAACAAAAGATGACATGCTGATCAGATTGATTCTTTAGCTTTATACTAGCATACAAATTATGAAAAGAACCATAAACTATCACCACAGATAGTGGAACTTGATCTCATCACCAGACTGTCCTTGTTTATATTTTATGTTTACAATCACAAATTACATAGTGGATATAGAAAGGATTCTTCAGAATCCGAATAATATCTTTGCCCTTTGCTTTTTTTTAACCTGATCTTCCCTGTCTGCCTTTATATTTATTCTTTTCTTTTTCATGCAAAATTTAGTCTTTTAAGTTGAAAAAGACTAAAGTGCCTGAAATAGAAAGAAATGGCTTACAAGTTACAACCACTAAACTCCATCCTCCATCTAACATTACTTGGAATCTTAGATAAGTATGAACATTTTGTCTAAATAAACAAACAGTTTTTTTTATTCTGTCAACTCTATTAAATATACGTATATGTACAATTATACGGATTTTAATAAAATACGAACGTATAGTAAGCAAATACAAATATTAAAAGAAAAGATGATCATTTGTACAGTTTCTTCCTTTTTACCTTCCCACCTGATCTCCAAGCCCCACTGAAGTAAGAATCAGACGTAAGAAAATCAATAGCAGACTTAGGATGCCAAGCATGTTTCCCAGAACAGTCTGCTTTTCTCCATCTCACTCATTAGTTCTTCATGGCTTGAATCAACAGAGACATTTGATTTCATGTCTATAACATAACTATGAGCTTCATCTCCTTCCTCAACATTATCATCAATGTATACTTGAAAATCATGACAGCAGCTTTCATTTACTTCACCAGCAATATGAAAATCAGATGAATCATAGCTGCACGATTCAGCGTCGTCGTCGTCGTCGTCGTGGTGATCAATGGTGCTGATGGCAATGTTTGGATCAACGGAATCAGACTCAGAATCACCAGTGGCTTCAAAGAAGAAGAAGGAAGAGATATCAACAAAATTCCCATGGTCCATTGTTTTTCCTTACAGAACTGAAAGCAAAGACATGGGATTGCATGGATTAGCGTCATATAGATAGAGCTACAAACAACAGTAGCAATCAAAGGGAATTAAAAGTAAAAATCATTTTGGCTGTCTATTTTTGACTTGAAACCGTGGGATTGCTATTAGAAAAGGGTTGGCCGCATCAAATTCGTGTTTGTTTGTGTTAAAGAAATGAAAATGACTCAAAAGTAAGCGCCCGCAGTGCCCCCTTCTAGAAGGCAAACAGAATAACAAGTTGAGTATGCAATGACACGTGGAATTATTGTTCATTTTAGAAAACTTTCAGTCTTCTAGAAGCAAATAACTATGTGTTTCTATACAAGACAGACCATGTGTCAACATCTTGGACTTAACTTGTAGTTAGGCACATGATTCAGGTTTTTGATTTGGGCAATTTCTTGTCACAATTCCATGATCATTGATTTGCTATAAAAATTTGATTTTAGCAATTAAAACCAAATCTTTGATTAAACTTGAAATCGTGAATTGCAAATACACATATAAACCTACGTTTTCTAGTAAAATGAATTTAGACACGACTCATGGCTGTCAGCCCAACTACAAGAGTTTGAAATTGGCAGAGTTTCTCCATGAAGTAAACAGATGACTACAATAAAAATCATTGATTCTTGTTAATTTTCATAGCAGACATTGGAGACAAATAGCATCAATTAAGAATTAGGACCAATAATAATAAATAAATAAAATCACATGGATGACAGACTGTTTCTGAAATAATAAAACCCATGTCCGTGGAATGTCAATACAATACAATAGCTAGGCAGTTTCTATGGGAATAATTTTGGGGCCCTAATATTAAAACTTGTTTCTTTATTAGATAAACCATGAAATTAGTCCACATAAGAATTTCCCATGATACCGAAAGGGGCCGTAATTATCTTTGAAACGGATGAAATAAACAAGTTGTTCATGTCGATCCACAAAGAGACGAGCAGAGAAGTTACATGGGTTTGTTCCAAAAAGGATGGTTATCCTGAATCCGCAAGATCTAGAAACTTGACTTGGTCAAGTGTCGTGACAGCAGATCATCACCACGGCAACAAGAGGCAATCATGCAGTTTTGTTCGTTTATTTGTCCAACCTAGTCGGCATTTCGTGAATTAGATGCATACGGAAAACACACGTGACTCCACTAATGTTTTAGCAAACCAGCACAATCTACCACGTGCCAATTGGTTGAGCAATATGTATACCTACCAAATTGGCATGGCTTGTGCTTGTCCTGTAAGTTATTGACTGTAGTAAAAGAAACACTACTGATAAATTTAAACGACAGCTGAGATATTATAATTAAATCCATTAAAGAACATATGCAGCCGATCATTATGGACCGCAGATGGATCTAAGACCATTTAATTCAGGCTGCAGAAATCAAACAGCCGAAATTAGTCTCATTATCACCCAGAATTTTATTGATCAACAGTATAATGTACCAGAAGATCCTTTTCATTTTTACTTTTCTAGACTCGAGACTTGCTGAAAGATTCCCATCCATGTAAGCTGTACCTTGTAATATAAGAAACTGAAAATACATGGAAAGATAAACTCTAGGGAAAACACTAGGAAATTGCATTGGGTTTTATTTCTTCATCACTAATTGTTAACACTTTTCTCGTGATATTGCTTCAGCGGGTTCAATATAAATGATATGAACTCTGCATTCTGATTCTGTGTTTCGAGTAGATATGATGAATCAGTACAAATCTTCTTCGGATATGGTTACGGGATGTTGCGCTCTTCAGGCAATATTCAAGACCATCTGCATAATTCCTGGAGTGAGTGATCTACTGCATAATTCCTCAGCATCTGCATCCATGACATTTCAAGAAAGGGACCTAGATAATCTTAGATAAAAATGGGAAACGTAACCAATAAATATAAAATAAGAGTAACTATTCTATAATCATCCGAGTTACCAATGGTTACAATATCACCATTCAAAGGACTCTCGGCTGTCAGGCATTCCCGCCTTCCAGATCTCCACTGTATTACAACCACTGGGAACCAAAATACAGAATATAAGGAATGACTAGGGAGCAGTCATGTTGCACACAAATATGATCATACAATAAAAACAAGGCTTTGTTCCATAAGAGCAGCCTCGCTATCAATCAATATTTTTCTATATCAACGTGTAGAAAGAACTAGAAAGACAACAGTCAACACTAACAATCACAAAGGCCAAGAGAACTCGTCAGGAAGAGATGGGAATAGAAAGTTTTTGTATCTTCCATTTCTTCTTATTTTCCTTTAAACCCCTCACAAATGCATCATATATCAAGTATCAAACAGGTGGTAGAAAACAAACTTAAGCTGGACAGCACCAAAATTTTTATTAGCTCATGAGTAAAGAAAATATACTCAAACTCAAATATTACTGCTACTGCATTTAACTGTTGAACACAGCATAGATAAGTAAAACATTTTGCAATTCCAACTTTTCCGCATGGCATCAATGAGAAGAGAAAATCAAGAACAAGAACTATGGAGGATGACAAAAGAACATGAATTAGTATAAATATGCAGATATTAACACTAGAGGAGATCCTTCAAACAGAATAACTACAGCCACTAGATTTGGACGTTCGAAATAGCCCTCAAAATGACTTTATCGTTTATCAACACTTCAGTCAGTTGATATTAGACATGAGCATTGTTACACAAATGTTGAGAAAACAACTTAAGGTCAAGACAGAGAAAGAGAGAGGTTAAAATACAGAAACTACATTCCAGATGAAAACTCTCTCTCAATCCAGTCCGTCCAGGCTAGCTTCAGACACTTTGCATCCTAAGGGTCATACATAATTTTCATAGTTAGTAACCCTAGCTAAAGAGAGTGACACCTGTATTCTGAGATATTTATTAGGCGTCTATTCCATCTCACTTGGTTCAGGTAGCAAGATGGTGTAAATGGTGTAACTCTATATTTTAGTGCCTAATGCCGTTAAAAGAAAACAAATATAACACATCCATGCTGTCAGAAGGGAAAAGGATAAATAAAGTACAAGATTTTATCACTATGAAACAGGAAAAAAAGAAGAAATTATTATGTCAATTCTCCTGGGTGGCACTTGATTTCTGAATTCAATACATGTTCTAATGACCTCTGAGCATGCACTTGGCATACAAGCGTCTGTGTATAAATTAAAAACGTCCATAAAAGTGTTTTACAAGATTAGAAATAATTCAACAGTGTCAACAGGAAAAGAAAAGGTTCATTAAAGCAAAAGGTCAGACCTTCTCAATCCATAATCCTGCAAACGATGATGCATCTCTTCATTCTTTCCTGTCATTCATTATATGACACATCTGCTGACTAACCTACAACAACAATGATGTTCATGTAGGTTAATACTCGTTAAACAAAGAAGTAGATTGAAATACATAATAAGAGTCTACATCAGTAATACCTAGTCTCAACCAAGTGGACCATCCATGAAAATACATCTTCAACATCTTGAAGTGAATGCTAGAAAGAGCAAATCAACATGCTAGAATTTTAATTTAAAAAAAAAACATCTTAAACCTACCTGATTGTGCCCATGAATAAAATAATATGGCACTATGTTCAAAATAGGAAAATGATGTTCACTCAACAAGTTCCTAATTCCAGTGACCACCCAATTCAATTGGGCAACCATAATGCGAATGAAGTAAAAAAAAAACAACATCAAATAAACAATAAGTCAACAATATACACATTATTTTTTAAATGTAAGAATTGTTAATAAACATTGATACATGTCTCCACAAAATCAACAATAACAAGCATCACTATAGCTCCGATTTTAACACAACCAGCATTTACATTTCTTACAACAGGAAAAATGTTCATGGAGGCCATGCAACATCCACAACTTTATGAGCATCCCGGTGTTGGAAATACTTACTTCAGGTAACACAGAAGGAAGAATAAAGCACAATGCACTACGCTTTCATACAAAAAGGGGACTACACACTTGAAATTCTCGAAGTACCTTCAACACAGATGAATTACTTTTCTGAGACTCATACTATTGATGTGAAAGTAAACAAAAGTCTAATAAAGAAAGTTAAATAAGCTTTTGGGGGTAAAAAAAGAACAACTTTGGGGACATTTGATCAAGGAAAAAAACGGACATAACAACAAAATATTTTGTGGTAAGAATAATAAATTAATAATTGATGTCTAAATGAACTTCCATGATACACAAATTACAAACTGTATTGGCAGAGAATGAACCAAGAATTACAAGTTCTGGGATTTGAATCCCAAGAGGCAATTACAAGTAGGATGGAGTAATGCATGTTAGCACAGATTATCTCAACCATCCCAAGATGCTGACTGAAGTCACTCCCAGATATCCAGGTTGCATGCGAGCACATATGATAGAGAATTCTGCTTCCTTCGATGACTCACCTTCCGATCAGTAAGGTTTATTCTGTTTGTTGTCTCTTTTAAGCTGAACTTTCAATTTCTTACTGCCTAATTGGCATCCGTTCATCATAGCAATGGCATTTTGAGCAGCAGCTGGTGAGTCATAACTGACAAATCCTGCAAATAGACGATTATTTTGAGAGAGACAACTATGCATCAGTTGCTACAGGTCCAAAGTTAAATCAACAATGTGCTTACCAAAACATTTGCTTACACCAGTTGTTTTATCAACAAAAACCTTCGCACTCAAGACCCTACCAAATGCTTGAAAAGCATTAGCAAGCTCTTGGTCACCAAACTCTTGAGGTATGTGATAAATGAATAAATTAGCACCAGGTGGACCTAAAGTTAGAAGACAGCATATTTACCAGAACACGCCATCAAGAGCATACCATTATAAAGCACAAAGAACTGAAATGAACAAGTAGATGACAAACCTTCAACCTGACCCCCGGAACTCGAACCACCACTAGATGAGGTTGATGAGTTACTATTTGCAACTGCAGATGACACTGAACCAAGTGAACTACTCAAAGGCCGGTGATTCAACATTCCTCCAGGATATGCCATGGAATACTGAAGACCAGGCACCGCAGGATAACCAGAGCCCACAAAACTTGCAGGAGGCATGGGATAATTTCTATGGCCCATATTAGGGGAAAGGTCAGGTCTGGCTCCGCGCAATGCATTTCCTTGATTTACAGGAGGAATTATGCCATGGAAGCCAGGCTGATTCTGCATTGGTGGGAGCCGATATTGCATAAGTCCATAAGTTCCAGGAGCCTACATAGAGAACAAGTTGACCATCAAATATCGAAAAAGAATGATGAAAAAAAGCAATCGACAATATTAAATCAAGAAAGTGCAATACAAAGACAAAATAATGCTGATGAGTTCAGCAATTTGAGAATTCAGAGGAGTTCACAACCTAAGAGGATATGGAAGTACTGATACTTCTACAATATAAGCATAGATGCATGGAAAAAAATTAAATGAACTCCAGAAAAAAGAAAACATAACAAAACTTACTTGATATCCATAACCATTATACGGTGGAACATACCCCACAGGGAAAGCTCCAAACAATGAGGGATGTTGTGAATCGACATTTGGTACATTAGAGGCCTGGAATTGAGCTTTTTGGGCCCGTCGAGCTTGTCTTTCCTTTTCTGTATCTGCCCATTTAACAACCAAAGGAACACTTGAACCCTAATAGAACCAAAAGATAGTAATCAGAATGAAGTCACTGAATAATTTATCCATATTAGTCTCAAACTTCTACATGAGCAAATGCTAACCATAAACTCAATCCAGCACACAATTTTAAAGATAAATTCTCAACCACAAAAAGCACATAAATAGACAAACCTCCATTTTATGCTTTCCATTGATGGCCTCCAGGGCAGCAAGGGCTTGTTCTTTGGTCTCATATTTCAGAAAGGCACAACCTGCAATATGGGGAAAAAAACGCATGTAATAACAAGTGATAAACTCAGGGTCAAAAACAGAAAAGGAAAGGTTGAAACTCAGGATCTTAGAAAAAGCACCTTTGCTTGTTTGTTGAGAACCTCTTAAAATCTGTAAATCCCTTATTGTTCCATATTTAGAGAATAAAGCAGAAACTTCAGCTTCAGAAACATTCTTTGGCAGCATACCAATGAAGAGTTTGTGCTCTAGATTGCAAAGACAGCAAACAAGCTATCCATCAGAATACATGAAATTCAATTCAGCATTGAAACTTATAAAAGGAGCAGCGAACTCCTGAGATAACAACACAAAAGAAATCATCTAAAGGACATATGTGAAACTAATTACAGAAAACATATTATACCTAGCCTTTCCAGTTCACCATCCGCATATTTCACTTGCAACGGACTAGATGCCTGAATTGGACATAGAGCAAATGGTTTTTCAATCAGAGAGAGAATCATGAATGCATTACATGTTAAGTGAGTAAAAACACAAGCAGTTCAAAGTCAGCAATGAGCTAAGGCAACAGACATGAATAATCTGATCATTTTTTTAAAGATTGAACTTTTAGTTGTTTTTTCATAATTGAATTTAAGCAAAAGGGCCAAAGTATTAGTTCAGAAATAACTAGTAAGCACAGCAAGAACCCACCCAAAAGATTGCCTAGGCAACCACTTGAAGGCCAATGAGACCCACAAACAGTTCCAGAGTTCTTATAGTACCTTAGTCAGGAAAAGCATAAAGGAAGATCTGTTATAACATTGGTCAAAATACCAATCTGCCTAATCAGGATTCCTAGTGGTAAATCATATTGAAAGAAAATGGTACAAGAATGTTATTACTTATTTAACAAACTCAGAGTGGTGGTCTTCCAAAACCTACTTGTAAGTTGTAACCTTCTCGTGCTATTATTAACATCATAACTTATGAATCTAGCAAAACTTATTTCAAGTAAAGTGGCTTTGTTTGTCACCATTTTCCTTTGATTTGTGCTTGAAAACATCAATCAGTTTTATCAGAGTTTTTTTTAGTTAGCTCTTGTTCATGGGTTTAAATTTTATTTTGACATGGTTTGGCTCATTTCTCCATCATCATTTGTAACAATCCACTGCTAGTTATCAATATCTGACCTTATTTTCCATATAATAAATTGCCAAAACAAATGAACATCTGCTAAAATTCATTTCACCAAAACCCATTACTTCTTTTTTCCTCCAACAATAACTTTGATATGTGAATGGCCATAAATAACCAACAACAATGAGAGTTGGCAATTGCCAAACAATAATATCTTAAAGAACTAACAACCTTCAAAAAAGAACATACAGATCTTAAATAGCCCCAATGTCCAACTCGAAATGAAAAAAGAGAGTATAAACTGGCTACAAAACTTTTAAGGCACAAAAACAGTGTCTTGCTTCAACTTTTAATAACCTTTCGCAATTTGGAACAGGTTTAAAATTTACAAGGACCATCTACATCTTCTCACAATGTCCAATGCTTTGCTCATCTAAAAAAAAAAAATAGGAGCTAGCATTCATGGTAAGCCATGTGCTAAAGTTTTTGGAAACTGTTTGACAATGCAAGTCAACATATCGCATCATCCTTTCTTTTATGTCTACTTTCATAAATGATAAATGTTAGAAACTTAAAAAGCCTTTTTTTCAATATAAAGGCTAATAAGTAATAATGTACTCTTCATTAGCCAATTCATTGTCACCAAATTATAGTATATAACATTAATTACTTATAATGTCAACTAACCACTATGCCAACTAATCTACAAATAATTAGTAAAATCAAGCAGTTAATTGAAGTTCACTAATAAAATATACTGCACAAGTGTCACCAACAGTAACATTTCTACACTGCACAGCTGCTTACACATCAAACTACATTACCAGATTTGTTGAGTAGATCTAAAGATCACTAAAATTGGCAATAAAAACATCAATTCTGACATGATTAACTAATAATGTGCTACTGAATCAACAAAAAATTACAAAAATATCAACACAATTTGAATGAACTAACCCCCGGCAAAGTCTTCTTATTATGACAGGCATTGACCGCCTTATCGGCCTCTTGCCTCGATGGACATATTAAAAAACAACATCCTACGAACGAAACACACTAAGATTAGGGCTCAAAACACACTAACCAGACAAATCATGACTAAAAGACAACAAATCACGCAATCTTAATTGACAAAACAAGTAAGAAATAGCAAATGAGATTGAAACTGACCACGAGAGGCGCGAGTAGCCTTGTCTTTGATGATGTTGACCTCGTCTACCAGAGCGAACTCTTTGAACATTGCGAGAAGCTGAGCTTCGGTCACGTGCTTCGGCACTTGACCTACGAACAGCTTAACACTTTCTTCGCTCGAATTTTTCTCTGTTTTTCCCTCCGCCATTAATGCCTGTACACAAACCAACACAAACACAAGCGCATAAGAAAACTCTCTCTTCCTCTCTCTTTGTCTCTCTGGTTCTAGTTCCTTGTCTTGGTTTCTCTCTCTAGAATTTGCTAGTTTTTGTGTTTGCTTTCTCTCTCCAGATTTTCTCTTTCTTCATGGATGGAGTCGTCGCTTTTTGGTTTTGTTTGTGGAAATTGGGGGATTTCTGGATGGCAAACTTGGGATCTTCACTAAATTTATTACAATTAAACTAGTTATAAGTAAGCTTTGTTTTACGTTTATTTACAATATTAACCTTACAGCTGTTTCATTTCTGTGCTCGACCATGAGTGTACCTGTACAGTTGTGACTTGAAACGAGGACTTGTACTTCCATATATTGATTATTTGGAACGACTATTTTGCCCCTTTCGGTCTCGTTACCTCGTGGATCATGTGGTGGGACAGTTCAGCCTCGTTGGATCTATTCGGAAGATTTAATTATAATCCACCTACCTTAATTGAGTATTAACTTTTAAAATATTTACCTTATTACCACTCGTCATAAGTAAATAAATAATAATTATTATTTAATTACCAATTATAATTGGTTTGTATTTTCTAGTTGTAGCCCACGAATTCATGATGGTGTATACAAGAGGACGAAAGAGACAAGTCTTGGTTGTCTAATTGATATTTGATAGTTTACTAAAATTGGAATGCCCACATTAGCTTGTTAGATAGTTTAGTGTCGGAAAAGAGGAAAAACATGTTTGAATTTTAAATGCTAGTGACATGTCAATCAGATATTTCATTGGCCCACGACTATCCATTTATCAATCGCCCTTAAACTTGAAGTAACAATTGGCTGATTCCTCTGTTTTTATTTTACTTCACTAGTCTTTTACTCTAACTAGTAATAAATACATGCATGAACTTTTGGAAATCATAATTGCAACCGGTAGTCATCAAAGAATTTGATCTGACATACATACATACATACATACATACAAGAGCCATGCACGTAATGACACATGTATGTAAAACTTAGAGATGGTTCCGTGTATAGTAGACTATTTTGTTTATTTTATTTGACTAAATTGAGCGACGGGGTCATTTTTAATGGAATGAGTACGGATACCGTTATAGGTTAAGGGGGAAGGGCAGGACTGTAAAAATGGAGGAAGGGGTACAATGGTAGATTGGCGTGAAAAATGAGGCACAAAGATAAGTGCGCCAGACTGTCCCGCCAAGCGTATGTTGCTTCTCTTTCTCTCTCCTGCAAGGTAACAACGACACTGCCACTTCTGTTCCCAATTGCAACTTGCGGTGCACCTTTCTATATAAAATCAACTAACCTGCGCTGTAAATATTATGCCAAAAAAGCGCAGCCCCCGCGGTTAAAATTTAAAATTTATAAAATAACTGCAGTCAAACTTATCTAATTCACCGACATGCCCGACAAAGTTCCACCAAGGCACAAGTGACAGTTGAAAGTTGAAACTAAGGCACAAGTGAATTTATCATGCAAATGGAATTTTATTTATAAAATGCAGTGCTGCTGCCACCAAAAGGCAGCATATGGATCCAGTGGGACCATCAAAATCTGGATCTGATGTTAGAACGGCTGTAAGTAGCCTAGTAATGTATGATGATTGATGAAGACTTGAGTTTCTGTGTTTTAGAGCTGATATCGATGGACTTAAAACTCATGTACATTTTACTTGTCTTGTGGGCTTTAGTAGACTTTGACTGGCTACAAACTGTAACTTGGTCAGATCAATTACTTGAAAGTCAATTAGACTAGAGCTGGATAAAATAAGAAGAATCAACTGTAAAATATATGTTGATTGGATCCTACTGATACTAAAATGCAGCTCAATATTTTTCATTAGAAAGGATGGAGTATGCAATAAGAAAACAACTTTGTTAAAGTCTAATGAGAGTAGGTTGTACCTAAAACTTTAATCAATCAAAGGGAGTATCAGTCAAACTCATACCATTACTAACAAGTCTCTGTTTCTAAGGGTTGTCCCCTATTAAACTTATTGATCTCAAGTCAAACCATGAATTTCCCAGATAATGCTTACAGTTGAACATTTACCAGTAAAAAAGATCACCATTAATGAGGGGAAAAGACAAACTAAAGCCTTATCACTTTAGAGCCAATTAAAGGAGTAATCCTTTTATTGATACAATCATGAAATCAGTATAACAAAGTTTGAGTACGTCAAGTAGATGTATACCATTTTTGCCTAAAAACAGTTGGAATGAATAAAAGCTTTTGTAGTATCAGAAATTGAACAGAATTATTCCTAGCTAGACCCAGAGGCAAAAAAAGTGGGTAACAGTATTAAAGAATGGGGCTACAATTATTTTAGACCATTTCAATGGAACCCAACTAATTTTTGGTTCCCTCATAAAGAAGGTGTATTTCGAACCACCCAAGAATTGAATAGAAAAATTAACTACGATAATTTCCTTTAGTTGGCCCTTGCTGGCAATAATGGCAACTCTTCTGGCATTTCAAACAAAATCATTATGGTCAGCTACTGCAAACTTTAAATCAAACAATCCCACTACTACATTGCATTCAATCCTGTAAGCTCGCATACTATGCGGACCCAATCTTGCAAAAACTACAAAGCCCCTGATAAAAATATTGTTTCAAACAGTTAAAACAGTGAAATTTAAGATAAACAGAAACCGGAAGACTGAAGAGCATCTAAGCAACTTATACACCAATGATTCCTGCATGTTACTGTCTAATATGATACCCAAGCAGGTTTATGATCCAAAGTTAAAAGCCAAAGAAAAATTTAAAGGGATGCAATATGCAAAGCAAAACAACAGTAACTTCACCAGCAGCGAGCCAAAATTCTTATCACATTGAAACTACAACTAAAAGTATGGCAGCTTTAGAAAATTCTCACCCTTTATAAAGAGCACAGGGGCATTCTGTTCGCACAACCTGGAAGCACACGTCATGAGCATATTAAACATGACAGGAAAGATACTCTTTGAAACAGTAAGCATTTCTAGTACCAATTAGAACAACTAATAATGATAGTCAAGTGTCCAGCAAAACCCTTTACAGTAAGCAGAAATTGCAAATAAACTTTTAAATCAAAATAAATCATTGGAAGAAAAAAAGAAAGAAAGAAACAATTAAACAGAACTTGCTAAAGAACAATTAAAAGTAGTCTCCAATTGGTTATGGCAAGAACTTAACTTGAACCACAAGTGTTAAAATTGGGACTCTGGTTATGATTGCATGCTTCACTAAGACTGCTGTTACCCGTGTTGACAACCACAAATATAGCATAAAAGACACAAATGAGAGCTCACATAAAAAAATTTTCAAGAAGTCTACGAGAACTAACACAAGACCTATCATCAGAAAAGTTTACTGGTCTTTTAAACCTCAAGAGGAAAAACCTAATATCGAAATTGTTTTGTTCAATTTAAATTGTCTACTAATTTAAACTATACAATCAATTAACAACATATGAATGTGAATCTTCAAGACACAGAAATAGCAAAAATGAAATTACAACAAGAATGCTATGGAAAAAATATACGAAATGTAAAAGGTAAAAATTGAAGAGTTGATACCTGATATGCACAATGAAATCCATTTCTATAGCTTCCAACTTTTCTAGATTCTCGCTGCAACATTAGACGGGTTTTAATCAAGTCCACAGGTGCAGTTAAGAGGGTACTCGTGATGCCTGCAGCAGTACTTGAGCTTCATGTTGTACAAATACAGTTAGATATCAATAAAATAAAAAAGTGCAGACATTTTTGCAGTAGAAGTCAAATCCATATTTTAAAAATTATTGGCTTTGGGGAGGGGAGAAAGGTTAGTATGGTGCATACATCAGATGTAGATGAAATCCTTCTTCAAGTGGTGTCCACCGAATCAAAATTTGCACCAATTAAAATTTGCAGTTTTAAGCAACAAAAAAACTGAGAGGTACCAAGAATATGGATAAATACTCTGTTTAGCCCACAACATTAATATGAATTAAATCATTCAGTAAATGCGGAAATTACTTGGTGGGTATTCAAAGTGAAAAATAGCATGCTTAGAACTTGACCTGCTTGGATTCATCATATGTTGAAAGCTGTGAGGCAGTCAAAGCAGCAGTGGCCGTAGCAGGACCAACCCCCTTCCATAGGGCTTTTATTCCTTCTTCAGAAACAAGTTCACACATTTCTGCAAATTTTCCTCTTTGTTTCATGCTGGAATTCATCTGCGGCCGCACCAGAAGAAAGAAAATTGATTTCTTAAATCAAATTTAAAAAGGAAAATTTAGAAAAGACTATCATTGTAGTTTACCTTCAGAACTTTAGTTGGATTGGTGAGTGCAGTTGTAGTTGCACCAGCAAATGCTTCAGATACAATCTTAACCAAGATATTGGTGGACCCAAATGCCCAATCACAGGCATGCTTTGGGGGCTCATATAAGCCTAATTGTAGACCACCGTACAAAAGTGATCTAGTCAGGGTAGGTGTCAATCCCAGATACAAAGACTTAGGACATTCATTTTTCAACATTTGAATAAATAATTGTCCCTGTAAACATCCATATATTAGCAAATCTCATGGCAATACAATCTGATACACAAATTATACAAGTCAGTGAATACAAATTTAAAGCTTAGTAAAATACCACTCAAAGGACCCTTCTGCCCAACAAGTTGCATTTGCAGTCTAAGTTTGAGTACATGATGTACATCTGCATTCTTGGTTGACATAAATTAAATATCTGCAAGTTCTCTTTTTCTATATTCTGTATTACAAACTTAAAAAGCTGTTTCCTGGTTGTACCTTATAGCTAAAATATAAGTCAAGATCTAAAACATCTTCTTTACTCAAAATTTGCATTGTTTCGTTTCTGATCATTAGTCAATTCTTGAGAACATTTACCTAGATGTCTATCAATAATCACTTAATAAAAATTAAATGGTGAACCATCTGCTTACTTCCTTTCTTTTATGCAACAGTTCATTATTCAAGAAAATAAGCAAAATTTGCAGCGTGAAGAATGAAAATCTAAGTTCTTTCCCAGAGTACAAAGTTCTATATACTTTTATTCAACTTATGCTAAAGTGAGATTGAACCTTGCTACAGTTACCTATACTCCTATATAATAATAAATGATACATCTTCATTTATTTAAAACCAGTCAAACAAACATTGAATTAAATGTAAAAATCATGAATAAAACCGTCCATTCCTTACCTTATCATCAACCCAGTACATACAATGACATTACATGTTTAGCCAAATTCAAACTGACCATACTGTCATGGGCACTAAAAGCCTCGCAGAAAAGTCAGTAGTACCTTGCAACGGGGTTACATCCTATGGAAATGCGTAAGTTCCTATGTGAGCGTTAATCTACACTGAAGTCTGATTGAAATAAAACTGAAATATATTTGGTAAAATATATCTCCTAGTTTCTGGAAACTCTTCTACCACCTTATCGCATTGAGGCAAAGTACATCCATCAGTTCTAGTTTCGGACTGCAGATTACTACATATATGAAATCAGGTACAGTAAAACATCCAAAAATTCTTGTTCTTCCATATAGAAAAAGTAACAACGAAAGTTTCTACATGGAAACAGGAAGACGAACCCAAAGGACGAGTGAAAGCAGTGGCCACTGCAACGGCCAGTCCGCTGGTACCAAAACGATAAACAATATGCGATGGCGTGGTTGACCAATGCTGCTTCTCACTAACTTTAACTTGAACAGCCCCTGGCACTGAACAAGCCAATTAACAAATACGAAATCAAATTTTCAATATGAAGAAAGGAACAATACAACAGTCACGAAAAACTCATTAACGAAGATAAACCAAGAGTTTGTTAGACCCGGAAAAAGAAAAAAGAAAAGTATGAAAAAAAGCATGAGAATTGAAACTTCAGTTAATTTTCTTTTTCTCAGCAACCAAACAACATGGAAAAATTTAATAGAAAATTGGAAGCAGAACCTGAAAGCGAAGAATCCACGCCAATTCTTTATTTGTTCGGGCAATTTACTGTCCGAGAAATGAATGAGCTTGGCGAGGATGTTCTCATTGCAGGAAGGGTACTCCTCTAACTGTTTTCATTTCACCAATAACAAGTAGCCACGTGTGAAATGGGTAAATCCTTCTCCTGATTTGAGTCGCAAATGATTTTGCACGTGTTCGACAATTGTTTGACGCAGGATATTGCTGACCAGAGAGTATTGCACTCGTAAGGGTTTATTGTTATTTTATTTTTAAGGGTATTTTGGTCATTTCTCATAAGATTTTGGTTAATTTCTGAATCCTTAAATTTGGGGTTAGATTTCTGAAAAGGGCCATAAATGTTTTAAAACGCTTGAATCTCTGTTGCATAACCGACTCGCTCTATTTTTCTCCTTCCTAGGGTTTTTGTTCGATATACAAGGCGGTTCCTATTCCGGAGTTTTTATCTGCTTACAACGTAAACCGATCTGCATACCACCATGCCTCGGTAGGATCTCATTCCCTTTTGATTGTTTTCATGGGTGTTATTGTATCTAATATCAGAATCTAACGCATTCTCTTGGTATGTTTTTGCTGATTTGCAGGTACTACTGTGATTATTGTGACACTTATTTGACCCATGATTCTGTAAGTTCCTTTGCTCTTATAGGAATTTATCTAAATTTTCATTTTTATAAACCTCTAATTGATGTTCTTAAACATGAATTGAAATTTTGGTTGTCTCATTGAACGAAATCATGCATATATGCTCTATGGGGTCGGTAAAAAAAGCTAAAAGGGTGAAAAAAGGGTGATTGTTTAACTGATATTTTTGTTTGTTAAAATTTTCTTTGCTTAGTTGTTTATCTATTGACTGATTTTATTTCAATCGTATATCTCAGAGATAATAGTTTTTTCCTTATGTATTTTGGAAATGTCTGTTGTCCTCCAACCCATGTGCCTCAAATTGTTTCTAGGGGAAAAAAGAAAGAAAGAAAGAAGAGAAGGCGACTTGTCCTTCTTTCGAGATGTGTGATGAGAGGAAGTGAGAGGAAAACATGGGGGTTGTACTTGTCACTTCTTTGGGCCCACAAATAATATCCATTCTTGAGCTTTTTTGTTATTACAATTTTAAACATTCATGACACCTCGAATTTATCATGGCTTGCAATTGTTAGTATTATTACCTTTTAAAAGTGTTAGTCGAATATTATGCGGCCTCATGTGTAATATTCTTATAGAAATCGATGTACATCCTATTGAACTGACGATATCTTGTGTCCTTTTCAGCCATCTGTTAGAAAGCAGCACAATGCAGGCTATAAACATAAGGTATTATGGACATGAGTACTGTATTCAATATCAACGCTCCACTGTTTTTTTCTTAAGATTTCTTTTGTTCTGATCCTGTCCATAATTTCAGGCAAATGTGAGAACCTACTATCAGCAATTCGAGGAGCAACAAACCCAAAGTCTAATTGACCAGAGAATCAAGGAACATCTTGGCCAAACTGCAGCTTTCCAACAGGTCGGCGCCGCCTACAATCAGCATCTAATGGCTCAAAGGCCCCGCTTTCCGGTTCTTCCAACACCCATGATGCAATTTCCTGGAAGTGCTCAGTTAAATTCACCATTAGTCCCGGGGATGAGGCCTCCTGTTCTTCCAAGACCAGTTCCTGGTCCTCCAGGTAAATTGGAACTAAATATATCATGCTTATTCACCATTCTTCGTTAGGTACACCTGTGAATCCATGTATATGCATTTTGCTTGTAAACACACTTTTTATAGCTTGTTTCTATTTGTGCCCACATCCTTGCTTGTTGTTCTGGCAGATGTCTTGTTGCTGACCTGATGTATGGCTATTCGTGCTGTTGGTTGATGTCATAGTTCGGTAACCAATTTATATAGCAATGGAGAATTTATAAATTTTCCTCGCAAACTTATTATCTTTTTTTTTTTTTTGGGTGAGCTCGCCCGCTTATTTGATTGTTATCAGTGAAGCCCATGTTTATATTCATGTTAGCGAATGTTTTAGAGTTACCAAATAGTTTGTCGAATTCAATTAACTTTCTTTGTGTCATTGTTGGTTTAATCAATAAATTGGCAGTATTAATCATTTTATTGTTATGCTGTTTATTAGAAGGTTCATAAGACATGATGGTGGGTTGGCATGTTTATGAAGACAAGAAAGCTGCCACTTTCTTTAATCTATCAAGTTACTTGCATTATCATCTTAGGTTCAATTGTCGGACCCTTGCCAAAAGTATGGTGTCCATTGTTTTCCATTTTTTGAATGCTTATGCTTTCCTGTGACCTTGTCCATAACATGTATTGTGCACCTAGTCTAATCCTATGGCAGTGAAAATTAATAGAATTGAATCTTTTCTCTTGGTGATGGCAGGTTATATGTCTGCTCCAGGCATGCCACCAATGATGGCGCCTCCAGGTGCTCCTTCTGTACCTGCTCAAGTAAATGGTCTCCCAAGGCCTCCTGTGATTAACCCAACAGCAGTTCCTGGTAGTACAGGACCACCTGCTTCATCTGGTGGAGCCCCTAATATGGTTGCACCTTCACCGTATCAAGCCAATCCAACAGTGCCAACAAGTGGGAATGTTAATGCCCAAGCTCCCGAGGCTAATCATTAGGGTGATTGAGTTGGTATGTTGTGCTTCTATAATTTTGTTGGAATCTTCTGTGATTAATGATGTATGTTACTATCCTTAGTACAATCGAATATCAACAGATGAACTATAGTAGTGTGCTTCTGTAATGTGTATGGGACTTGAGGCAATATGATTAGGAATACGAGCTTTAAAAAAAAATGCATTTTTTTGTAGTTGTGTGCTCTTTTCTTTTTTCTTTTTTTTTTTAATTTTTCTTTTTATAAAGAAGTGTATGGAGTTGCAATGGAATAATTTTAGTTGGATAAGTACTGTCCATGAGACAGTATTTGTGGTGCCTATATTCTTTGCTGTCTTAAGGAAATATTGAAAGGATTGAAGTTAATTTGTATTTGGTTGGATGTTGATTCTAGCTTCTTTGGTTTCCGTTCTAGTTTGTGTAGGACCAAGGCAAAAGAAGAAGATTTATGGAGGAGGAGAATGTTACATAAAGAATAATAACAAAAAGATAAGAGCAATAAAAAAAGGAAAGTATAAAGTTAAAAGGAGTCCTGAGGCAGCATGTAATCTTGCTGATAGTATTGCGACTTTTCTATCTTTGTTCCCCAACCAAACTAGAAAAAATGATGGATGTTATTTTGAGGTGCTTTAGAGAAATTTTTTCCTATGAGCCGCAAAGAGGCCTTTAGAATTACACGAGGATCCAGAAAGAATGTAAAGAAAAGGATTCAGTAAAAAAGAAGTTTCATGATTACAGTCAAGAATGCCATGTCGGTGTTTCATATATGGTTTTTTAATGTGCATTGGCATTTGATCATTTTTTTCTTTCGTTATCCTATGTGTGGCTTCAATGACATTGTCCTTGTTACAGGCTGTAGCAGATGGAAAACTACAACAAGCTATACAAATGTCACATTTCTCATTTGCCATCCATGATCTCTGGGTGTTAATATGTAATACATTTTGATAGCTCGGTGGAATTGTTGAATGCATAAGGGTTATGTATCATTTATCATTTTTGTAAACATTAAGCAAATATCTTGCAACCCTATTAGTTCAGCTGAGAGGATACCTGGAATATATTTTGAAAGATGATTTGCTTACATTATGGCTGAATTTGGATCGAGGACTAAAGCAAGGCAAGTGCTGAACTAATGGTGCTTATTTTGATTTTGCTAGGGTCAGGATCAAACAAGTAACTTTTCATTTTTATTTTGCAAACTATCTAGATTGAACTGGTGCTTGGTTGTCTTATGGTATGGCACCAATATCCAGACCGGTTCCAAGAAAAAGCAACCCAAGCACAATTTTGGCCTTGTATGGAATTATGCATATACTAGTTTCAATTACATTCTATCCGAAGTTCTATTAGTTCAGCTGTCCCAAAAAAAAAATTATTTTTAT
>JAXCLQ010000001.1:21109411-21140688 GCA_035584115.1 Cedrela odorata | reverse complement strand
GGGGCAAAAGGTCTCTAGAAAGTTGTTTCTTTTTTCTTCAAATCCAAATAATTCTTCTTACTTTATACATAGGTCATCGATTCAGCATAAAAAGGGTTAGTCAAAATACCTATTTTTCTAGTATTGTATGGATATATAATATGGTTAATGCATAGATGTTGGGTTCACTGTATATATGTGTATTAGGCAAATATTGTATTGTTCATCGTCTTCATTTTCATAGTGAATTCTGCCGTTTCTCTCTCGTGATTTTTCCTTTGCAATTAGCAATGGTTTTCCATGTAAATTTGGTGTTCTTCTCCTTATTTATTTTTCAATTTCGTATTTAACAAAAGCAAAACAAAGTACCACGATATATATGCCGAAAGCGCCATTCCAGCCCATGCAAATCCTTTGCAACCAGTTCCTGTAGAGGGGGCTCCTGAGACATGTCCTGCAACATCCATACTATTATTAACATGCCTGGTGACAAGTGGTCATATAAGTAAAAGACGCCTAATTGAGCCAAGTGGCAGCTTTCTGATACAATCACAGGCTTTTTGTCATAAGATTTTAGGAAGTTGTAGAAAAGGATACACTGCAAGAATACTAACCAGTGGTGGTAGGCACTCATCGGCATGTCGCTTTGGAACAGAAAATCCACCATGTGTGCTGGTGTCAGATGGAGTGAGTTTCTTGCTAAAGGAACACACTTTAACTTTTGGAGGCAAAGGTGGAGAATTTCCATCTTCCAAACATGGCTCATCTTGCTGAAGAAACAAAAGCATCAAACATGCATATGTTGACATCCCACATAAATTACGGGAGCATTTGAATATCAAAGAAAAAGGAATTATTTGAGTTAAATCCCCATAGCATTCAAAAGCACAATTCCAGCAAATAAATTATAAGATACAGTCTGATACCAGTAGCTAACCTTTGGCTTCGGAAGTAAAGTAATTTGTGCAAACACCTCATCTGTGCCAGCTTCTGCCTGCAAAACCAAAATAAAACATCAAAGCATGATGTTGCAACATAACTTACAGAACAGCAGTTCATAAAATTCAAGTGATACATCATCTCCAGTCCAATTTTGTCAAGGAAGACTGAAGAAGAAATAATATACCTTCAGTTGAACATAGACAACCTCACAGAGGATCTTAGGAGGTAAATTGTAAATGGGCATTTCCATTTTACCATCCTGGCTCGCGTATGCCTCAACCTGTACCAGATTTGAAACAAACAACCATAAAACTAAATGCCACAAACACAAGAAAATTATATCTTCTAAACCCAAAAAAAAGTTTTTAAAAATCCATCAAACACGAATATGCTTAAGGCACATACGTTAGTGAGCATAGTCACTTCGAATGAAAACACTGCATTATGCTTTAGATAGCAATTCTGAATTAAATAATTAATATAACCAACTTAACTATGAAAATCTATCTTATTTTATATCCATTTTCAAATCCTGAGTCCATAATTTAACATCAGTCTTTTCTATAACTAGCATATGACAAATTAGCAATGATTTATTATTTAGTTTTATAATGACTCAAATTTTTTAAGAGAAAATTTAAAAATAAATCAAATATGGAGTGTTTCAACTTTGAATATAACGCAAACCAACCCATTAGATTTCGTACAAATTGAATTTTTGTTACAAAAGAAAATAAAAATCAACGCAACAGTGTGAGATACAGGAGAGCTTAGAACCTGTTCCATGTGACCTTGAAGAAAGTAGTAAACAATGTCCCCAGCACGTGGAACATAAACAAGTGGACCCGCACACGCACGCCATAGTTCTGTGTATAGGTCATCTTTCCCACCTGAAATCATAACAATACATGAATAGCGATGAAAAACTATTCTAGTAAGAATTCAAGTGATGATTAAGGGGTGAGATATAGAATGATTAATTAATTGCAGATGAAGGTTCTGACCCATTTGTAATCTGCACGAGTCTCAAATGAACTACAGAAGATAAACCAAACGAACAATTGGGACCTTGATTTTTAATGAGAGTCTTAAGCTAAAGCTCCAAGCAAATAGAACAATGGCACAGTTCATTAATTAAAAACCAACAATTATCAAGCCGTGCAGTGAAAAGTGTTTTTTTATATTTTTTTTTGCATAAAAATATATATGAAAAATGAAGTCACTGTAGCCATTGGAACTGATTCCGTGGTCATAACTCGAACTCACCAATTACTTCAGACATGGAAATGAAAAATAAAACCATTACAGTAATATCAAAAGAAAAAACATCCAGATACCCAAAACGTTACCTTGGTTATGGTTGATAGGCAAAGCATCGTCCATACGTTTTCTCCTCTGAGACATCTGAATCCGATCAGTATTTGACCATTTCCCTTCTCCACCCACACCACCCATCTCTTTCACTGTCTCTCAAAACAAAGTGATGAAAATGCAAGAAGAAGAATAATACAGGAGGAGAAAATAAAGAAGACCGACAAAGGAAAATGAAAACTTAGAAAATAAGAAATTAAAGAGAGAGAGAGAGAGAGAGAGAGAGAGAGAGAGAGGGAGTGGATGTATGTATAACAAGAAGACAAAAAGAGACTGAAAGAGTCTTTGAGAATCAGGCGTCCCGTGTCACTCAACAGCACTCAATGCAATTGCAGCCTGTGCTTTTACCACCCCCACCACCACCAGGTCCAGACTGACGTGAGTTAGATTGAAATTGTAACGTTTAATTATCTAATATCTATGCTGCGCTGCAGTACGATCTAATTCTTCCAGCAGCTCTAGCTGAATTCTGCTCTCTGTTTCTTTTCTTTGTACTTGTTACTCTCTTTCTCTGTCTCAGCTGGCTGGCTGGCGATGTTCGCTACTTGGCACCGATATGTTCTATGCACTTTATTGCCTTCATGCAAATGCATCACCCTAGTCTTTTCTATCTCTCTCTTGTCACCCTATGGCCTTCTCCGCCAATTTTTGGTTCTTTCTAATTCTATTTGGAGTGGAACATAGTGTCAGTGTCATGCTTAAGGTGCTTATTTCATTCGTATTGGCCATTAATTAAGTTTGCTGCAAGTTGCTTTTGTCCTTATCATTATCCTGTAAGACAGGGGATTAGAGGGTATAACCACAGCTGGCTCAGTTTTGTTATGTGTTCATTTGTGATTTGTTAAGCAGAAGAGGATTACCAGCATGCCCAACATCTGCCAAGTTTTGATATTTTCCTTATCCACAGTTAATTCTGAATGAACACCACTAAACCAGAATTAAAAGGTTAATAATTAGGGGTATTTGCATATACCTCCCTTGAACTTTAGCGAAATCATAGATAGATATAAATTTTTAAAAAACTAACAAATAGTACCCTCAATAGTAATAAATTTATATTTAAACATTGTTTAACAAATTAAAATAATAAAATGATTAAAATAATACTATTTAAAATAACATAATTTTATATATTAATAATATCTTTCAAATATTTCTTTTGATATTTAAAAAATTAATAAAAAAATACTCTTAAAAATTATTTTTTAATTTTTAACGTTAAATTTAATTTAATTTAATAAATATATATAAATATGAACTAATACATTACATATAATCATTTTATTATTTTAGTTAATCGGTCGAGCATAATAATATTATGTGTGATTTTTTAAAAAATTTTGTATATATGTGTGATTTTTTTGAATCGTGATATATGACAATATCTCTTAATAATTATTTAGTATATAATAATTATTAATAAATATCATAATTATTTTAAAAATAATAATATGCATAAATAAATAAATAAATATAAAAAATATTAATTAATAAGGAGCTGTGATGCGGATCAATGAATAAAGCTGACAGCGTCGAAGTGATTGGTCCAAACAAAAAGCCTGGAGCAATTACAACGTTGAAAACGACACCTAATGGAAACATCCGGGGGCCCACCAATTAATGGAAAAGGCGGCTCCGTCGGTGCCCAGTAAGTAGTACTACTGTCGCTGCTAATTAACCTCGCCGTTAATTCCATACACTCAAAATTCCGTCAATATTTGACGCCGTCACTCCGCATTGCCGCCCGACCGTCTTCTAAAATCTAAATCGAACAAACACGTTCAGACAACAACAGTGTTAAAAGATTTTGCCGTTACGTTTCTCAGGACTCAGGTTTTTGGCATTCTCCGTTTTGTAGTCTGGATTTTAGCCTAAAGCGTTACCGAAACTTGTTTATGGTATTGCATAAAATTGGAAATTTCGTCAGGCTTTTGTGTTTTTAGATAAACACTAGTGTATTGTTGTGATGTCGGAGAAAATGTTTGATTTGATCCGACATGTCGGATTGGCAGCATTGAGGTGCTCTAAATTTAAATTATTAAATATCAAATATCAAATATCAAATATAATAATTTTACTAAAAAAATTATTATTTAATAAATATTTTAATTTAAACTTTTAAGTAATCAAAGATACCAAACTGGGAGCAGGTAACGCGGGCTACTCATCGAACCGTTAGCCCATTTATTAGCCCAATGTCCAAAAAGAAATGGGCCTTACCAGGTAGCTTCTTCAGCTGTGATTACTAAGGACGCAGCGTCCCCATTGGTGTCGCCGAAATCAGTGACTTAATCCAATTTCTTTAAAGAAAGAAAGAAGCAGATGGATAAGGAAGTTGCTTCTTGCTGCTATACTTCAATATCTCACCTTGGGTCGCTCTTCTGTTCTGGTTGCTGAGCTGATAAGAAAAGCTTAATCTTATGGCCATAGCAGTTGCCAACTGTTGCTTCTCTACGCTAACCTCCACCGTTAAATTCCGCTGCTCCATTTCCTCCCAGCGTCGTATTGCTACGTCTCACACCTCCCTTGCTTCCGCAAATAATGAGAATAATAATCTTAAAAGTTCTCCGTCTACCTCTAAACCCAACACCGCTGATGTAAACCCTAATCTTGACCATTTTCTACTTGCATTTATTGTTTAATTGATTCTCATCTTCGTTTAATTTTGTTTTTGTGTTGTAAAATTTATGCAGAGGAAGTTTCCGGGAAGATCGAAAGATGGTAGAAGAGAAATTGAACGTCCTCAGTCAACAGCTTTCAAATCTTTTGGCGCCCAAAGAAAAGACAAGAAGGAGTTTCAGTTTGATTCGAGGGAGCAACTGGTACATTCTTGACATTTGGAAACTAATGAATTATGAAAGAAGTCTTTATTTTTTGTTTTCTTGAGGTATTTCCATTTGATTTTACATCAGGTTGAACCAGGGAATCTTCAGAATGCAGCCTTTCTTAATGCTGTTGTGAAGGTAAAATTTTCTCTATCGTTATTTGTTTATTGTTTATTGTTTATTGTTTATTCTTAGCTTTAGTCATTAATATGGTACCTGCATCTTTTTATATTTATCAAGGTTTACTGCACTCATACTGCTCCTGATTATTCCCTTCCCTGGCAAAAGCAAAGGCAATATACAAGTACCGGAAGGTAAGTTTTCAAATCTTTGTTGAAGATGCAAAATATCATTTGTTGAAAGAAAATTTAAAAAGAAAAAGAAGAATGAAGGATTTGAGTTTGTTCTTTCCAGTTAACTCTAGTGGTTTATTGCACTCATTCTGTCTCAGTTGCTCATAAAAGCTGAGTTTAAATTTTCAATTTGTTTTGGTTGTACAGTGCTTTTATGATTGGGAATGGGAAACTTTTGACAAATGCACATTGTGTTGAACATGACACACAGGTAATCTACTCAATTGCCCACCTTGTGATGGATATTTAATATCTACTAAACTTTATTATATCTAGAATAAAATGTTAGAAGTCTGAACTTCTCTAACTGCACGTGGATGCCACTGATTTTAAAACACCATTATCCGAACAGAAAAAGCTTTGGAATTTGCTGGTGGTTATTCTCCAGTGAAATTACTGCAGTATGTGTCAGTTATATGATTCCATCAAGCCTGATCTGCCACTTTCTGGGTAGGATGTATTATTTATTAACATGGAGGCTTGTTCTATATGCGGAAAACACATTTTAAGGAATTTGTAATGGTGCTAGGTTCTATTGCTTACTTTGCTTACCACTAATAAAATTTTGATAGATATTGGTAATGCCTTCCAGGATTATGGCTATCTTGGTTTTAACTTTCTTAATTTGTTGAATTTTTGTAAATGTTCTTATTCTTCGATGGTGCTTTGCGTTGCTGCTAACCTCGACCAGAATGGAGGTTCTGTATTATTAGAGTGAAAAAATGTGAACACTGCAGTCTGCCAGTTTTAGATAATGTTACCTTCCATGTCCCGTAGTTAACTGGAGATGCTATTAGATTACTTGAAGTGGATTAACTGGTAGTCCTGGGTCTTTTTGGAGGAGTAGCAACTTAGAGAATTTGTTCCCTTGCCTATACTAGCCAAGTATGATAAATCTTGTGGTTTTAAAATTTTCTAACCCAAAACAAGGAGAAACATATGGAACATTAAGGTTATGATTACAGTTGTGATTGTAATTGTTATCATTGTTTGTGATTGCAGGTTAAAGTGAAAAGAAGGGGAGATGATACCAAATATGTGGCTAAGGTATTACTCCAATAGAAAGACAAACATCTTTCTCAGTATGTGTACTAAATTTTCAAGATTTTTTTAACAGGCTTCATCATGAAATTTGCTTGACATACTTAGATGTATGCAAACATCCTTTCCGAGATGGAGATGATGGATGTTTTCTATACAACATTTAGAGGTGCAAATCCACAAAGTGGATAATAGAAGGGCTTGCTATAAAGAGGTGTATTATATGTGCAATGTGTATGTTAGGACTTTTTGCTGTTTTGCTTAAAAGTAGAAGTGGGTGTAGAGTCTTAGTGGTGCCGTGATTGCCAATTGCTCTACTTGGGTTGCAGATGAAAATTTTGTGCTTGCTCTAATATTTATACTTTAGTTTATCTCTGTGAATAATGTGCCGCATAGTCTTAATGTTGACTTAAAAAGAGTTTTCTTTGACCAAACTTATAAAGAAACTTAAGAATGAGTATTACTGTGTCTAGCAGCAAATTAATGAATCAATTGAAACACATAGATTGTTTGGTGGAAACAAGAAATAGTTCATGGTCAATATAGCCTGCAACAGAAGAAATGTCAAAAATTTTAATCTCTATGCTATGGTTTTACATATTTGTAACAAATATTGTGGTTTTTGGGCTTGACTTCATCTAGGTTTTCTTTCTAGATTTTAAAAGTAAGTGGAAGATTTTCTTGGTTTCCACTTACGTTCCTCTTTGTAATTTAATGCACAGGTTTTAGCCAGAGGTGTTGATTGTGATATAGCTTTGCTTTCAGTAGAAAGTGAAGAATTTTGGAGGGGTGCTGAACCACTGCAGTTTGGACACTTGCCACATCTTCAGGTTTAAATTATCTCTTTCCTCTGGAATAATAGTGTATTTCAGTGTTTGATCATGTGTGTGGACGTGTTATTATACATAGGTTCATAGCTTTAATAAATTATGCAATTACAGCATTTGCAAATCAATAAATCACCTTATAGAATCTGTTGCATTTTACTAGTTGGAATTTGGAAATTCTCCATTCTTGTGTTTTGAACTCCTTTTATATTGCTTTCTTGATGGCCAGGATGCAGTAACTGTTGTAGGATATCCCCTTGGAGGAGACACCATTTCAGTAACAAAAGGAGTTGTATCACGTATAGAGGTATGATTAACTGACCCCATCAGGATGAAGCTATGTGCTAAGTCTCAAGTTGTCTAAGCTGTCTTTGTGCCTGAATGTTGTTGAACCATAATAAAGTATCAAGTTTTACCAATGCTATTTTGTCAGGTCACATCATATGCTCATGGGTCATCTGATTTGTTGGGCATTCAAATTGATGCAGCAATAAATCCTGGTCAGTAGAAATTTATATATTTGAACTTTTTTTTTTTGTTAAGAGCTTTTCTTTTGGAAGTTGCTAGAATTAATCCACTTTAATATCACAAATTTCTCTATCTCTGTTTTTCCTCCTCCTTTTTGTTAAGGCAGTATTCTATATCATTGTGATAGCCACTGCTTATACTTGCTAGATTTTAGGTAATAGTGGTGGTCCTGCATTCAATGACCAGGGCAAGTGCATTGGGGTGGCCTTTCAGGTATATTTTATGGCCCATTGTTAAAGAAATGTGCATCTAGTTCTTTCTACCATACTATCTATTGTATTGGATCTATATACTGCTGATTTAATTGAGTCCACTTTTAGTGTATCAGTGTTTACTTGGTCTGAAATTTTCCTGGTATCTAGCCGGTTATGTAATATGAAATCTTAAACCAGCTACCTTCTTCATATTACAGCATGGTATTTCTTAAACTGGCTTCCTGGTTTATTTTTTATCATCTAGTTCTTTCATGCTTGTTTATTTCTTAAATTTGCTTCCTGGCATTTCTTGTCATTGTTTCTATTAGTTACTATTTCTAAATCCTGTCTTCTTAACCACTGATGATTCTCTTTCTTTTGCTTTTACTTGTGCAAAGACCACTTATTCTTACATGCAATCACTATTGCAAATTGTTTGTCTACTATGTTTTTACGAGATACTTCCTCTAGGTTTACAGATCTGAAGAGGTTGAAAATATTGGATATGTGATTCCGACTGCTGTTGTATCTCATTTTTTGGATGACTATGAGAGGAATCAGAAGTACACTGGTGAGAGTCTCTTCACGCTTTCAATGTTATAATGTTTAGCATCTTGATGTAGCTTTTTGCACGAACTATGTATGCATTCTGTATATGTTGGACTTTGTTAAGCGATGATATTGTTTGCCGTGCGTTGTGCATTGAGGATCTTGTTTCATTATTCAGTATATGATGGGGATATAATTTCAGGTCATATAACTTTCATGTTAATTTAGGATTCAAATTTATTTTCCAAACTCTTTAAGCTTTTCGTGGTGGTTCTGGTCTTTTCTGGACATGAAACTATTTTGTTTCCCCTATGTGCATCATTTGATGTGCCTCTTAGATTATTTGTTCATCTTTATTAAGAAATGACATTTTCTGATATCTTTTCATTGGCACATGCCAATGCTTGCACTTTTTGGCATTTGAACATTTCAGTATATGGACACCTGCAGAATCTGTCTGCAAAGTTTAGCACTTGCTATCACGTTCTTGAATTAAATCATGGTAAGTTATAGGAAATCTCAAAAAAGTCTTTCATAACTTGACTTTCAGGTTTCCCATCCCTTGGTGTATTGTTGCAGAAGCTGGAGAATCCAGCACTCCGTGCATGCTTAAAAGTGCCATCTAATGAGGTATGTCTCTTTTTCTAGGTGTTCTTGTATGAGCCTGTATAAGTACAAATTTTCTTTGCAGTTTGCAGGAATTTCATATGCTGGAAATTTTGATATAACTTCTTTAGCAGTCCACCACCGCCGCCCCCCACACCCCCCTCTCTCTATATATGTGTGTTATTCTTGATGTTGACTACATTCTGTGGGGCATGCGTGTGTTCATTTTTTGGAAGTCGCTGTCAGTGAGTTGTCTTCAATTCCCTCAAGTGTGGGATAGGATAAATTTGGTGATTATGGTAAGGTTGGATATAGAGGGTAGGGAAAGTACATGTTGGAAGAGGTTAAAATCTGTGGAGTAGGATGTAACTGTGAAAGATAGGGAAAGGAGCACAAAAGGATGAAGGAGCAGTGCTGGATATGGAATTTGGTATGCCACAACTGGTGGAAAAAAAAAAGGTTCTGAAAATTAAATTCTCTCAAGTGACAGGATTGATTAAATGATTCTGGGGTTTCCAATGAGAAGCAAACTAAATATCAATTTTGACAACATATTTGTGATGGAATTTAGATTAAGGTATAAACATATAATGTGGTAGACTTTATGTTGTGGAAAAATTGCATTTCTCAAGTATAAATGAACAGGTTTTTAATGCCTGTGTGAACTGAAAAAAAAACAATGGGGTAGTACATAAATGACCATCATATGGAATGTTTATATGTACTTTGCGTAGGATTTTATTATGCCTCAAATATCATCATGAAACTTAATTTTATCAGTGAGTTAATCTATCTTATGCAGGGTGTGCTAGTAAGGAGAGTTGAACCCACGTCTGATGCAAGTAATGTCTTGAAGAAGGTATGCTGGCCATTTATAGCCTCAGGGGTTTGCTGTATTAAGTTTTATTCATTCTTATGAACAATCGCAAAAATGTTGGTCTTAAATGTTAAAATTGTGTCTAAGTTGCTTAGTTAGTATATGGGTAATTTCTTACTAAATTTCTCAGATAGTTTGGAGATGTGATTAAATTAAGGAATAGAGCTAAGAAGTAAGCTGTCATATTTAGAAGGTAACTTTTTCAAAAAGGCTAGTCTTCAATAGGGCAATCTAAATTCCCTTTTTGGTCTGAGTTGAACATGAACCTTCATGTTAGCCGTCCTTCAAAAAATCCTAATCATTTGAATATTCCTATAATTTTTTTTTAATTTTTGTGGAGGAGAGGAAGGGGAGGGGGTTATTGTTGATAATGGGATTTTGTTGTACTGAGGACAATTTTACCCAATAAGAACAAAAGCCTAATACTGCTAAGTTCTGCTTCTAGCTTTTACCATTCAATTTTGAGTGATTTATAAGTTATGAACTGCGTTATTACCTTTGCTTTTCCAGGGGGATGTGATTGTAAGCTTTGATGATGTCCGCATAGGAAGTGAAGGAACAGTGCCATTCCGTTCAAATGAGCGCATTGCGTTCCGCTACCTCATTAGTCAAAAGTAAAGGCCCTTAACCTTCCAAAAAAAGACAAAAAAAAACTGCATCTTATTTTTATAATAATTTTACATGCAATTTAGCAGGTATAGAAACAGTACAGGCAGTTGATCTAGCTAGACTATTCCAATTGGATGTGGGGTCCTTATTTCACTTTATATATACCTGCCCCACCTTTTTGCCACAACCAAATGTCTGCAAGGTTGATTGTTTTATGGGATGCTGATGTTGATATAATACATTTTGTGTAGTTGGCTTTTGCTTTGACTTTTGATCCTATTTGTGAATACTTAACATGCATAGACGTAGAATTTTGTTTCTTAGACAATATTGTATTAATGGGTTATGTTCTATAACAATTTGTTGATTGTTCTTCTTCATACTCATTACGGGTGTGTATATATTTTCCACTGGTATTTTCACATTCATTTATAAATCGGCAATGTTTAGGCTTAATCTTGTAGTGATGATTATTCTATTAACACTCCTATGCAGATTTGCAGGTGATGTCACAGAGATTGGTATTATCAGAGAAGGGGCGTTAATTAAAGTTAAAGTAGTCTTAAATCCACGTGTGCATTTGGTATAGCATTAAGCATTAATGCAGTTTTGTAGAAAATTATATGGATAATTTTATTTGCTTTTATGTTTAGATGCTAATTGTATTGAATTTCTCATGCACTTCAAGGTTCCCTATCATGTTGATGGAGGCCAACCTTCTTATCTAATAATCGCTGGGTTGGTGTTTACCCCACTCTCGGAACCACTGATAGAGTATGCTACATCTTATCTTCCTAATGGAATGTTTTTTACTTGAGAGAATTTTTTTGTTAACCATTTGTCTTTATTAAATTTTTCCCTTTAATCACAGGGAAGAATGTGAAGACACCATAGGGGTAAGTTGTTACAGAAGGCACCTTTACATACAGGGTTCATTTAAAATCTATATATTATGTGATCAAATTGGATAATTCTTGGTCTGAAATTTGATTTGTTGGTCGTTCTTCTGATCAGTTGAAACTGCTAGCAAAGGCAAGATACTCTTTGGCAAGGTTCAAAGGGGAACAAATTGTAATTTTATCACAGGTAAGCCAAATGCTTTTCCATCCAACACTATTCATGGAATATTGAGATTGTGGTTGCCCTTTCGCTCAAACCTTTCATTCCAATTAATGCTGGTGTTTCTGAAATAGTGGCAGTGCTTTCTGTATGATTAATATCCCATTGGATTAACAAATTGTTTGCTTCAGAATTTTGTAACTTTGGTTGGTATGTGTCAAACGTTTTGCCTTCCTTTTGTGTTTTCCATTTATAGGTCTTAGCAAATGAAGCAAACATTGGATACGAGGACATGGGCAATCAGCAGGTGAGTCATCTGTTACCACTTGAACTTTCTGGCTCCAAACTGCCCACTTTTTTACATATAGTCTTAATTAATTGATTTATTTTTGGTAATAAAAATGTAGGTCTTGAAGCTCAATGGAACTAGAATAAAGAACATCCATCATCTAGCGCACCTTGTCGATTGTAAGTGGTAACATCTTTTAGCTGACTTTTGCTCACTTCACTCTGTTCTGATGGTTCTGTGTGTTCTTAACCAGCATGCAAGGACAAATATCTAGTTTTCGAGTTTGAAGACAATTACCTTGCTGTTTTGGAGAGGGAAGCAGCTGTAGCTGCTTCATCATGCATTCTCAGAGATTACGGAATTCCATCTGAGAGATCTTCAGATCTGTTGGAGCCGTATGTTGATTCATTGGGGGACAACCAAGCAATAGAGAAGGACTTAGGTGACAGCCCGGTTTCAAATTTGGAAATTGGTTTTGACGGAATCCTTTGGGCTTGATTATCCATTGTTGAGAGGTCAATCCAAAGTGCTCACTTCGGCCATACGTGGAAAGTATGGAAAAAGCAATACAACCGGCAAACCACCAAATAGGAACGCCGAGGCTTCTGCCTTCTGCTTGTTTTGTGGCCAGAAATGGGTATTATGCCCTTTTTTTTTCAAATCTTTTGGTGGTTCCCTTTTTCTAGGTTTGATTGTAACAATTTTTCCATTTCAATTCTTTTCCTAGTGAGAGTATAATTGTAGAGGTGGCAGCCCTTAGCCGTGACAATATTTGATTTAACGACCTACAATAATAGTTGTTCAATCATAATGTAATGCCATTAGCAAAAATTTTGAACTTCCCTTAGAAATGGAAAATGATACTGATGACAACTGCACAATTGATTCGGACACAAATAAAGAATACTGTGGGAGAAAGCTAATTCTCCAGACAAAATGTTTTATTTAGTTTCTGTTTTGCAGGAACATGAATCAAACAAGTAACTTGATATCATTAGCAACGTTTTGGGCATCTGCTGCAGCTCCAGAAAGTCCTCTCCTTGACAGTCCAACGCAGTATAAGCCATTCATTACTTTCCAATGGCTTGGGAAACTTTGTTTTGTCATTCCATCATCATTCAGAAGGTAATCATCCCCCTTCTCACATTGCCATAGTAAGATCATGAGCTATATATATATATATATATGGATAAAATGTGGGATTTTTTTTCTTTTTTTAAATCCCGTTGTTAGAGAAAAAAATTCACTTATTGTTCTAATTTATCTAAACTTGCATGGTTTTATATTTACCTTAAGGCACATATTTGTCGACCTCCTGAAGCCAGTACGGAAAATAATTGTGTCAAAAGGGATGAGACTTGCCATTCTGAAATTAATAATAATCCAATTGTAAACAATGTTTATTTCACATTTCTTTCAAGTTATTCGTTAAGAGTAACGCATACAAAACAGGGTACTTTCCGTACCCAATTTTCATGTACAATGGACCCTCCTTCGGCTTAGTTCTTTCAACTTGCTCAGATCTCCATAATCAATCTTGCTAAGCATTACCATCAAGCAGTCCACCATGCCTATGGGTATATTATACTTAAGCAAAATTAACATATCAATATACATACGAGTAGGTATATATTACTGTGTGGTATTAAGTATATAATTGAAAATAAATGAGATTTACGGGGCTACGAACAACTATGGAGGCTTTAGCACCATGGTTTGCAAGGTCTGGTGCAATTTCCATCCCAGAATTACCAGACCCAACAACTAAAACATTCGTGTTACTTTTAGCACTGCCGTTTGTAAATTGAATTGAGTGAATAACCTCCCCAGTGAAACTACTCAAACCTTCAATCTCTGGTGTAAAATGGTTGCTTGTTTCTCCACTTGCCAACACAAAAAACTTCCCGGGATATTCCTCAATCTCAGCAGAACTCAAGTTCATAGCCTTGACGATCCATTTCTTGCCTGCTTCATCGTAGCTTGCTAACTCAACTGTAGATTGTGTTCTGTAAATATTTAGGATTTAATTTTCAGCCTTATTTTAGGTATTAGTTCTGAAAATGAAAAATATAACAATAATAGAAAAAGAATTAAATAAAAGTTAGAATTATAACTTTTAAGGATAGTAAGAGATTTATTTTATTTTATTTATTGTTGAAGTATAATTTATAATTTTGACTAAAAATCTGGCCAACGATTATATTGTTTAGACAAATGAAGATGGAGACGATCGATCATAGGAATATTTCTTCCAAAGAGAAGCATAACAATCTTCTCTTTCGAGAATTATGTAAGGTATTGAATGGACATTAAGGCAAGCAGCCATGGCTAGACCCTACTATTACCACCACTTGCTCTTGCTCTTGCTCTTGCATTTGCATTTGAATTATTTGCATTTGCATTTTTCTTCAGCAGGTTTAAGTCATTGGTTTGTTGCAAAGAAGAAGGTGGGGGCGTGTTGTGTATACATACATATATACAGTAGAGCTACGAATTTAATTTCGTGGTACACCATTGGCCATCTCTTCTGTGGTTGTGGTTGTGTTTAGTATCATGAATTGAAAATATGAAACATTAGTTACATTAGTAGTTGTGACAGAAAAGTTTGAGGTGTAAGCTTAAAGTTGTTGAATGGTTATCACGTCATTATCATCTTTAGAAAGTGACCTAAATTTTCATGCAAATTGCAAATAGCAATTAATCCGGATTTCAAAAAGTATTTTCCTTTAAATGAATTTAGCAATCAGGTCTCAACCTGATTTGTGTATTGCTATTATTCCACCTCCATGTTCATATTATATACTGAGAGTGTAGTTATTATTGTGTCCATTCTTGAAGGTATACCTCTATAAAACAACTTAATTTGTACCAGTATATTGTATCATGTACAGTACATTGACTTGGATGTTAAAATCCTTCAATTTGAACGCAGGAAAGTATTAGTTTCTATCATGTCATCGTCTATAATAATTAATTATGTGATAATAATATGTATGGCTTGGACAATTAAGGTCATGTGTTATGTCTAAGTCTAAGTCTCTTGTGAAAGAGAGTCCTCAGAGCATTGACTAAGCTAAATATGATCGTGTACAGCAAGGAAAAGTAGAAAAACAATGGTTTTATTTGACTTCTAGCTAGGCCTAGGGCATGTTTCAGCCATTATTCTTAGCAGAATTGCTTTTGAATGAACCCATTGCTCTGAAATGGAAAATAATATAGGCAACTGCACAAATATTTATTTGAACACCATGAGTTATTAAATACTGTACGAGCAATTTAACACTCCAGACACACAATACTGTAGCTGGTTGTAATTTGACCTTATTCTCTAACAATTACACAGTTCACACAAGTGACTTGATATCATCAACAGTGTTTTGGGCATCTGCATTAATTCCATACAGTCCTCTCCTCGACAATCCCACGCAGTATAAACCATTCTTCCCTTTCCAATGGTTTGGGAAACTTGGTTTTGGAATTCCATCTTCTGTCAGCAGGTAATCATCCCCCTGTTCCCAGTTCAGTTACCAAATTAATTAATTATCACCCACTTATTATATTAATATTAATAATAATAATAATAATGTATAAAAACTAGTGGAATTTCCTTATTATTACCTTAAGCCACATATTCGTTGATCTCTTGAAGCCAGTACAGAAAACAATGGAGTCAAAAGTATGTAACTGGCCGTTCTCGAATTGCAGCTCGTTGCCTCTTATGCTTTCTATTCCAGGCAACACCTATGCACGTATACATACATATATAATTTAATTAATGCAGCAAGAACTGTACGTCAGAATATCAGAAAAAGATAGCAATCACAAAGAATCAAGGAAAAATGTGTCTATTAAAATCAAAAGATAGCTTCTAAGTAATGCATTAGCAATAATTTGCTATGCTAACAGTAAACTCAACTCATCAATTTTTCAAAAATACAATAATTAAAGCTCCAACAACTATATTAACCAATTACAAATAAATAAATAAAATTAATGAATATCTTTATATATCTTTTGATAATCATCGCTCTGTTACCTGAATCTCCCCGGACTTAATCTTTCCCCAGGTGCCGACATCGAAAACCGGGTACTTGCCGTACGCAAGTTTCATGAAAAACGGACCCTCCTTTGGCCTGGTTATCCCATACTTGCTCATGTCTCCGTAAACAAGCTTGCTAAGCATGACCATCAACGAGTCCACTCTCCCGTAAGGAATATACTTCAATAAGACTAACGCCAAGTACACCATTTCTTTTGTCAATACATGAACCTGCGCCAATCATACTCAACGTTTCAGTAAATCATGAATAAAAATGATCTGATTGAGAATAAATTGAGATTTACCGGGCTACGAACAACTATGGAGGTTTTAGCACCATGGTTTGCAAGCTCTAGTGCAATTTCCATACCAGAATTACCGGACCCAACGACCAAAACATTCTTGTCACCATAAGCTTTGCCATTTTTAAACTGAGTGGAGTGAATAGCCTTCCCAGTGAAAGTACTCAATCCTTCTATCTCTGGTATAAAAGGGTTGCTCGCTTCTCCGCTTGCTACAATCAAAAACCTCCCGGAATATTCCTCGATCTCACCAGAACTCACGTTCCTAGCCTTAACGATCCATTTCTGGCTTGCTTCGTCATAGTCTGCCAATTCAACGGATCTGCGGTACAGAGGACTGATCTTGAAATGAGAAACATAATCATCTAAGTATTGTATGAATAGGTTTTTGGGCATAAACGAGGGATAAGAAGCAGGAAATGACATGTGAGGAAGCTGACAGAATTGTTTAGCCAAGTGAAGATGAAGACGATCATAGGAATATTTCTTCCAAGCAGAAGCATAACAATCTTCTCTTTCGAGAATTATGTAAGGTATTGAATGGATATTAAGGCAGGCCGCCGTGGCCAGACCGGAGGGGCCGGAGCCTACAATTATCACGACTTGCTCTTGCATTTTCTTTATCTGCAGTTACAGGTGAATGGTTTGCTGCTGCAAAAGTAGACAGTGGGGGTGTTTATATATTTTCTGTGGAGGTCGGGATATTGCTTGTCCATGAAATTCTTTTTTTTATTATTTTGATACAGAAAGATATGTATAACCTACCTTTGATCTTGAATACGATGACATATGCATGTCATAAGTAAATTTATTATTATTTTTCTTCCGAATTAAGATACAGTGATATCACACTTAGATTCAATAACTCCACGTAGCTTTCATCCATTACATTAATCGTCTTCTGATCATTGATTGGACGATTAGATTAAACAACCACCACCACCCACCATTTTAATTTTCGAAACACATCAAAGAAAATGTGAGTCTCATTTTCACAGTATAGAATATACAGTTCATATTTTGTTTTGGTAAATGAGTAATCCATGCTGCATGCATTTATCATGTTTTTGATTGAAAACGATAAGCATGTTAAATAATATTAGTTTCCAAATATGCATGCTAATCTCAGTACACACCTCCATTCACATCCCTTTGAAGTAACACAACATATAATTGATTGAAATATATTTCCATTATTGCATGCTTATGGTTTCATTATGCATTTCCTTCGTTGCTTGTTCAAAATTAGGAACTAAAGAAATAAAAGAAGACAGAGACAGAAAGATGCAATATGTGAACGAAAATAAAGATTACTTGACGTGCAGATAACTATATATATATATATATATCAATTAATTCTCAACCAGGAATTAATACTTATTCGTGTATCATTATCTGTCGGATGCTAATTATTGGCTCAATTCAACAGATAAGTATTAATTCCTGGTTGAGAATTAATTGATATATATATATATATATATATAACACATGTATTGTAAACTGCCTTTAACTGGGAAATAATCTACAATGGCTTATAATATTTAATGGGTAATGATAATATAAGGAAATGACCTTCCTTTTCAATGCAACTCTCTTTGGTATTTGGATTATTATGATCTCGAGTTAATGCTTCCTATTGATTTTTGGGAATCTTGATCTTTATCTCCCGGCAAGTACTTTCTCCTTTTAATTTATTGGGAGCATGTAAGGAACTTAACGGAATACATATAATGTTGTTAATTTAACTGTTTAGCTTAAGTATTTATAAGCATTTGACCATTAATAAATAAGTTAATTTAGTATTATTTAATTTTACGACTCAAAATCTTAATTATTGATTATATTCAATCCAAAAAATGCAGTTCAAATTTTAGATTTTAGTTAAATTTTTAAAGTTCGATTCTTAACTAATCTAATGTTAATCCGAAAAATAAATTATAAATCTTAAACTTAAACCCTAATTTTGAATTAAATTTTAAAATCAACCAGTCGCTTGTATTGTTTATTCTGTGGAGCTGATCTGAGTTCAAAATATTACATAGTTGGCAAATGTCGAATAAATAAAGGAAGAGGATTAATCCAAATATATTATAAACTACTTGTATATTTACTTGCATAAATCTAAGTTGACTTATTACTTTTTTACCGGTAATTATTTATGTTTTGTCTACGGGAAGTTAGCCTGTTGCATGCGACATCTTTGCCATGTTGGTTGTATAATCAAATATCTCACCACATTCTCATGCGTTCAACCAGCTACTTCTCTTATGAATCTTGCGTTGTTAATTCATTGGTGGCAGCTCATATTGACACTCTTAAATCCGGCAAGCATGGACATGATGACATAAAACTATAATTGAAACCTCGTCTCAAATCAGCTTTGAAAGTCTGTCAATGTCCGAATTATACATATATAGACAAGACAAGCAACTTATATTGCTACTCACGCAAAGCAAACTTAGTCAGTCACTCATCGATAGGAGAAAAAGGGATCATCATAACTTGTAATCTACAGATTAGACACACCATCATCTTCTCCACTTCTGCATGTAATATAAAAGATGATCATAATTCAGTTTTTATCTTGAAACTAACGTTAGAAAATTCAGTCCTTTGCATTGCATGGCTCTAGCAAATGGTGTGGAAAACCATTCCCATCCCAAGTCAAGAACAACCGTCCTTATTTTTAGTGTTTCAGTTTTACTATTAGACAGGGGTTGAGCTGGGAAGGCCCGCATTATTTGGGCCTGTTACTTTGCCGCAGAATTTGTTTAGTTTTTGAACAGTCCAAAAGCCATTAAAATCCTTTGATCTGTCAATTCAATACTTAAAATTTGGACAATGCCTGCCTGGCATGGGCATGGCAATGGCATCTTCAAACACTCCATAAGTTTACCAGAGATAGCTCTGCTGCAATTAACGGTCATAAAGCAACTTCTAATTTGCACCTCCATTATTCGAATATGAACAAATCCTGTAGTCCCCCATAGTTGACTGTAATTTCCTGCGTTTGCGTATTGGCTTCAAATTTATTTACGAAAATATCGGCTGTACTGGTAAATAATTGAGTGATATTTTTCCAAACTTCTGATTTTTCTCTCTGAGTTGGAGAATCCTGAAGTAGAATTGAGTTGTCACAGTTAGTGATAACAAATTAGCAAACATTTAGATCATGTTTTACATCAATAACATGTAGCTAATTGGGGTTTGGTTACAGTATAATTATCATGTTATCTTCATGATGAAGCTGTTGTTACATGTTACAGCTACTGAATGATAGCAAAGCTCAGTTAAATGATATAAAATATGTGACAGAGACCACCATTGCTCGTTTTTATGAAAAATGATACTTTCTTCCTTAACAACAAAATAATTCTTAAAACATTGACAAGGGAAATTCACGGGACAAAGCTGCATCACTAATACTCAATAAGAAAAGGATAAAAGGACACCCCATCTACATGTGCACCATAAGAAAATTACATATCAAATCTTGTCCCTTAGCTAAATTGCAGAGCTGGATTGTCATAATTTCTTCCAATCATCTTCTGCAACCTAACATTTAGTCCCCACCACTACCTTTTCAGCATCACTTTTAGCCTTCACTTCATCATCAACCTCCTCTCAATTCTCCTCATAATTTCACCAATTTCTCTCTTTCTCTGAAGAGTGAGATGAACAGTTATTGAAGTTTATAATTGGAGAATTGAATACCATCATCATTTAATGGCTTCCTTTTGCTCATTCTTAGCAACTTTTATAGTCATGGCTTATTTTATTTCACCAGCTTTGTCATCCCAAATACAGGTACAATTCTCTACAATATCAGCTGCTCCAGCATTTTTGCCTAGTACTTCTCCTTTGGCTTCGCCTACAGCTTCAGCTCCAAGTTTATCTCCTGACATTACTCCATTGTTTCCAACTCCTAAAGGTATGGTTCCTTCTCCAGCTGAGTCATCACTGCCTACAATTCCTTCAAGCCCAAGCCCTCCAAATCCTGATGATTTCCTAGCTCCTGGTCCTCAAATCGCTTTGTCACCATCTGGGTTATTGCCAGTTTCTTCCTCATTTTCTTTAGCTTCAACAAGACATCTAAATTTTGCTGCTTTTATTGGTTTATTACTGCTTCGCTTAATGGTGCTTGCCTGCATGTGAGTTAGGTACTGTTAATGGGCAGCTTCAATTATCGTTGTTAGTGGTTCCACTTTATGCTTGTATATTTCTTCTGGTGGTATAGAATAATGCAAAGTGATGTTAGTGAGTGAAGTGGACAGCATTGTTGTGTGTTGTGAATTTGTGATACGATACTGTCTCAAAATATAATAATAACTAAATTAAGTTGTTCCAGTTACTTTTGTACTCTATTTTGCTCAGGGAAACATTAATGAATGCTTATTTTCTGTATACTTTGCATTTTGTTGAAAATTGAAGCGGCTCATTCCTTTTGCATACAAAGAAAGTGCAAATTGACATAACTATAGATGACTGTAACTCTTGAGAATATTACACAACTGCATGATGCCTCATCTAGAAGAAAAACAAAAAACAATGGAACTACTTCAAACAAACAACACTACATTTAACTTTCTAAGTTGAGCTGAATATCCCTCCATTTACATGCTATTTTCTATATAAACTATATTCTACAGATTATTCTACTTGCTGGCCACAATCCACCATAAATCTACCGCCTACTGAGAAGAAACAATGGCGTGAGACCGTGGAGACCCACTAAATAACTTCCCTAAAAATCCCCCCTTCAATTTTCTGAACTCAAAGGGGCTGCATTTCTTGGGCGACTCTCTAGCTATGTACTTCTTCAGTTTCAGATTCTCATCCTTGAGCACTCCCACTGACAAACTGAGCTGCCTAATCACTTCTCTCTTCTCTTCATCCTTCTGCATTAGTTGATCATTCTGCCTCTTGTTCTCCTCTTTCAGTCTCTCTACTTCCTCCCGCAACTTCATAATTTCATCATCAGCATCCTTTTTCAATTCTTCATCAACTTGAATTTCGTCTTCTTGTTCAGGGCACTCCTCTTCTTTCATTTCGTTATCAACTTGGGTTTTATTTGCTAGTTCAGGATCCTCAACTTCATTCATTTCTTTTTCAATTAGAATTTCAACCTCCTCCTGTTCGGGATCATCAACCTCGGATTCAGCATATTCCTCGACATCAGAAGTCTCTGAGTAGCTATTATAGGTTACATCCATCACACTCATTAACTTCTCTGGTTTGTGGTGTTTGATAGCAATGAATGGGGAACCAAATGTTGGTAGGAGACGAGTTCCACCATCTGACTTCACTAAATCATACCGCTCTGCTAGCGACCGATGAGCTCTATAAAATTCTTCAACCATGCTAATTAGCTCTGGTCGTTTCTTGTAATACATTTCTGCACGTTGAGCAAACGAATCTGCATCTTCCTCAATCAATTTCAGCATTGCCTTTGTCTTCTCATCGAGCTCTGTATCAATCAATTGAAAGAAAAGCATCCACATCAACACAGGCAACTTTGGATTAAAAGGAGTAATGAACCAATAATAATAGATTTTCAATAGGAAAATAAAAATCATAAATCTTAGGAAATATTGGATTTACTGTATTCATAATAAAGATTCAAAGCAAAGTGTTCACTACTTTTAAAGAAGTCCTTAAATAATCACTAATAATTTTGAGTCATGCCACAGAATAGTTAAACATCAAATTCAGATAAGGTAGATACTAGAGTTGACCTAAAAATGAAACTTGTTCAACCATTCACCAATACCACAAAATCCTGAGATTGCATGATCGCAATTATATCATGTAGTAACTTATAACTAACTAATTTGTTTAATGAAAACAAGTGAACCAAAAAGAGAGAGATTGAAAAAGAACATGATGAATTTAGTACAGGGCCCCATCTAGGTAGATGGAATCAGGAAATGATAGTCCAGGGCCCTACGCACTCTCCTGGTTCTATAGAATCACACTGTGTGCATAATAAAAAGGTTTTTATGTTTAACTAGGTTATAATGGCCATTAAATTATTAGGTAATAAGAGTGCTTTTAAAATGCTTTAAAATTATGATTAACTTTGGGAAGTCAATCGGGAAGTAAATTAGAAAGCATTGACAAGAACATGATGGACTTTATTAGGTAATAAGAGTGCTTTTAAGATGCTTTAAAATTATGATTAACTTTGGGAGGTCAATCGGGAAGTAAATTAGAAAGCATTGACAGAACATGATGGATTTCAAGGTCCTCTACAGTGAGGACCACGATACACAGAGGGTGTAATCCCACCACTCACAATCACTCTCCCTACAAATGATCACATCTCTGACAGTAGAATACTCATCAGAACCAAAGCCATGAAGATAAGATGTAATAACTGTTCATAGGAACCCAAGGTTCTCCAAATTCTCCATTTAATTCATTTCCCAAACCCATCCTTTATCATTCAAGTCTACCACTCCATCATTTCTGTGGATCCCTCCACCATCTGCACCTTCTTTTGCTCGAAGTCAAGTGAAAAGCTTTATTGTTACCTATTGCTAATCTTGTAAAATTTCTGAGGGGTTTGTCTTGCAATCCTAAGTTGACATGGCCTATCTAATGCACATCATTTGCTAAGTAATGGCATATATTTAGTCTCAAGCCTCTCCGAATTAAAATGGATTACAGTCATCTACTGTATGAATAATTAAAAGTTTAAGGAAAATCAACCAAGATCTGCTCTTCCAATGTGTAGCATACACGATCTTAGAACAAGAAAGAATAAAGAAAAATCATTAATCGTATTTGTCTCTTGAAGTGATTCAATTGTAAAATAATCGATCCACTTTTTAACCACCAAAAACCAAAGCACAAGTGCAGGAAACAAAAGCACTTTTTTCCTTTTTCTAAAAAGAATGTTACTCAGAGAAGATGTTACAGTGTAATGCAGTATCTACCCCATCAACGTAAACTAAAAGGGGCCACAAAATTACCACTTTATTTTTGTTTATAAACTATCCCTATATCTGCAAAGGCTGTTTGTGTCCATAAAGTAATCTACCCCATCAACGTAACAATCATCACCAATTTCGTTCCCCTGTAAGTCAATTTCTTTACAAAGCAGCACAAAAAGAAAACAATTCAAACGTTCAAAAATATTTTAATACACGTTCTCCAACGGTCACGAATCAAGAACTAAAATTAGAAGAAATAATTAAATGAACCACCAAAATCAAGACCAACAAATGATTTTCAAGTATAGGAAACACAATAAAAGCAAGACTAACAAACAAACAGGAAAAGGGGTAAAAGGGTTTTACCAGCAAGAGTGGATTGGAGCCATGGAGAGCGTTTTGAGCCCTTGTGACTGTCAAACCACCACCAGTGTGATGTTTCCTTATTCATCATTTCCACCATCTTCACTCTATTCTCTGCTCACCTCCACCACACACCAAATTTCACAACTTAAAAAAACAAAACCTTTACACAGCCTTTTAAATAATCAAAAGTATCAGTAAATGGAAGCAAAACGATAAGAAATATACAACATATATATTTATAATCTGAATTGGTGAAAACTACTATGTCACAAGTTACAGCAATTGTCATTTATTATTATCACGGCAACTAAAAGGGTTGATTCAGTCATTTCAATTCCTTCAAACCCAAAGAAGGAAACCTCAATTTTCAAATGACAGATTAGCTGCCAAATAAATAAAAACACCTCATAAATTTTAAAGAAAAAAAGAAAAACGCATATATCACATATGCAAAGAAATCTATCTAGTGCTTCACAAAACTCAGTGTTAATGGCAAGAATTTAAATGACCCGACTACCTTCCTTTGAACTATCGCTTACTGAATTGACAACGGAAGAGTGTTCGAGTCTTGAGAATACCTGAGTGCTCTTCGTTTTTGTTCTCAGCAGATACGAAGAGAGCGGTGCTTCTTTGTCTCTATCTGCTGGACTCTGTGTTGGTGTTGCAGAGCTGAACGTCTTCCAGTTTAAATACACTATTTCGACTTTTGAATTTTTTGTTGTTTTCTTTCACCAATGAGTGAAAGCCACGTGGATATATACTGGAGATGTTTCAACCCTCGAGACATAATAAATTGGGGATTTTAAAACAATTTTACGATATTACCCTGTCGGTGGGCTTTAATTACGCCGCATATATGGTTCTTATCCAATTGCCAGATGTCAAATCGTCATGTCCAGACGTCAATCCAAGGAAGATCACACTGTGATTAGAATTTTAATGCAAGGGTAATACGGACTTTTACAAAAGTATGAGACGAGAAATTCGAAGGTTATCATATGGGCGCGAATGTAAATAATGCGCTGGACTGGTGGGTCTAAATTCAAAAAAGCCTAAGCTTAAGCCACTGCACAATGAACAATGTACAAGGACATTTTTGGGATTTTGTAGTATGAATACATTTTTGAACGTATTAAGATGCAAAAATATAACAAGCGTTGTACAGGAAAATGTAAAATAATAATATTTATACAGTGCGTACAAAATTGAGCGAGTAAGGTGGAGCGTATAATGGGAGCCAGGAAAGGAAGACAAAAAAGGAACCTGTAACGGTCGAATATGCCAGACTGGAGGTTGTATTGGTCAGATTAGGGGCATAGAACATGGCAGCATGAAATTTGAATTGCAGTAAATGGAATGCTGGGTTGCAGAAATAATAATAATAGTCTTTTACTCTTGGGGGGGGGGTGGCCGCGGGGGTGGCCGCGGGGGTGGGGGTGGTGGTGGTGTTAAATATTTACAGCAAACAGACGAATCCTAAAATCCTACTAGCTCTTATCACTATGTCATGTTCAAAACAGAACAGTAGTATTGCAGAAATTCATTTGGCGGGGAACCTACCCTGCCAAATATAGGATGCATGTAAACATTGTAAGTTGGTTTCGTTGGTTTCGTTAGAAGCATAGCTAAACTACTTGTACCACCACTTGTACCACGGATATGAAAGCCACCCGTGTCAGATTTCGAGTCTAGCCCATTTGATAGAAGCGGGTAAGAGACGTGGCCAGTGATAATTCAGATTGCTTGACTCTTCCCTTGGTTGCAGCATCAACCTCACTAAAGGCTTCGATAATAATCCAAACACAGTTGAATATCACATTTTACATTGCTAGCTAATTAGTGAATTTGAATTATAAGTTATATAACTTAATTCCTCTTAATTTAATAAGTATATTTTGAATTGTAAAGTTCAAGAACAAATTTGTGATAAACTATGTGTATAAAATGAATAATATTTACTTAGTTGTTGAACATAAATTGTTACATATGATATCATAACCAATCTGTGACCTAATGTATAAATATTATATAATATATTTTATATTATGTAAAATGTTTATTTGTTATAACTCTCACGAAGACGTGAGATCTAAAAGGGGGAGAATATCACATCTAATATCGCTAATGAATGAATCTGAATTATAAATTATATAACTTAGATCTTCTTAATTCAGTATATGCGTTTTAAGTTGTAAAGTCCAAGAGCAAACTAGTGACGAACTATGTGCCTAAAAGGGATAATATCTACTCGATTTTTGAGCCCGAACAGTTACATGAAAATTATAGAAAAAAATCAACTAGAATTTAAAGAGAAACTTGGTGAAATTAACTTCAGAGACAATGTTCCTTTACCACATTACTAAATAGAAAAACTGTTAATGGTGCTGGTGATCAATATGGTGTTGCAGGCCTTGTGCGTGCCCAGAAGTACAAAACTGCAAAATTGCATCAGAAGACAAATTTCAGTGTAAAAGGTTCATAACATCCTAAAAATCATTTACGTTCTGATTTCGGACTGCCCAATTCTTTTGCTGGATTCTGTTGTCATTCCAATCAATCCTATTCTATCTTTAGAGTGGAAACTAAAGGAAAGAAAAGCGGACAACCCAGCCAAATTGTTTTGGATGAGAGACAATTTCTTTTAAGCTTTCAATGTTATTTCCAATTTCCTATGCAAGTGAAAGAACTGAAACATGGAACAGTATAACTTCATGCTACAACGAATGACAATATTTGGCTGGCCAATCATGCCAAACCGGTCAAGAATTTCTGAAACAGCAAACGTCCTAACTTTATTGAAGTTGTCCCAGATTTTACCTTATTATATGCAAGCACGACAGATACAGCACCTCGCAATAGCCCAGCCCCCCATATTGTAACCTGAATCAGTAAACATTACCATGCCATTTAATTTCTATAAACTCACTAACTGAATCCTCCCTTTACAAGAAGCCTATTTATTTGGAATTTACTATCAGTTTAATCTAGATATTTTCCTCAAGAACCCATTAGTTTAATCTAGATATTTAACTCAAGAACCCATCAATCGTATATATTGACTATAAAGAAGATATGAAGATTCTACGTTAATTATCGATTATGGACAAAGTGAGTAAAATTTTCCTGAGCAAGAGGACATACAAGGTAACAAAGATAATTATATTCAAATAAAAATTTGAAATTGCATCACTTATATAATAGCTGAACAAAGAACCTCAATTAGATAGTATGATGAGACACAGTTTTAATTACCCATGTGGGTGAAAATAAATAAATATAAGAAATTGACAGCAAACTGAATGACCATGTACAAGGTTATCGGCACAAGATCAAATCTTATGATTGCATTGAAAAGTACAACAGATGTGGCATTGTTTACCACACCTTCCCCAAAGACTAGACTGTATAATAGAGGTGTCTCGTCCTGATTAAGTGCCTGTCAGATCATATACAAAACTAAGAAGATAATATGCATTTAATTTTCATTGCTTTGGCAAAAAGAGAGCACGGAAATACATTTATACCTGCAAGGAGCAAACAGAATCTGTGGCCGAAAGGATTGCTCCAAGTGCTGAAAGTAGTAGAGAACAATTATATTAAGAACACAAGAAGATTTGAAAGAAAAATATGATGATGTAAAACTGATGTTAACAATTTTATGATTTTATGTTTTTAACCTAAATTGTATTTTTTATGACTGTAAGTGTCAAACCCAGAATCAAAATTTGATTCTCAAAAGGGATACCTCAAATGAGATGAAAAAATGAAAAAAGGAACTAAAGTTTATACAGCTCCTCCGTTGGATGAGACACATCACACTGCAGACTTTCAGTATTTACTGAACCACATTATTAAAGCACAAAAGGAAACAATAGTCTAAACCCAACTTGAGATTTTATTTTTCAGAAACAACTTATGCCTGTCTAAATTGTGAAATAAATGCAAGGATAGTACCAAGATAATCCCCCAGATCCAAGAAACCAAGATTGAATTTCTTGAAATTTTGGGCTGAACCTGTACAACCATGACAAATCATAATCAGAAATGGTACATACAAGTATGAAAAGTAATTAAGAATAAGCAATATTTAACATCCTTGAAAATGTATGATAACCTTTTTTTTCTCTTACTTTCGCACAACCTTTTCTTTTCTTTCTAATAAATGGCATGACACGCAGAATATGCAATAATATAAGCAGGCACTTAAAATCTATATACAGCAAAGTATTATCAAGCTGCATTTGTTTTTAGTGGGGAGAGGGGGAAGAGTGAGCAAGATAACATGCAAATCCTGACCAACCCTCCAGATCATGAACAACTAAACATCACTCAAAAATAGTGAAACATATACATATGCATGTATTATTGTAGAATACGAAACCCAAATGTAAAAGGAACATAAATATCTAATTCTCAATCTAATAGGAATCTTCCTCCTCTAGCATTTAGGCATTTAATGCAGAACCTCAACCACTCCCAGAAAAGGGGAAAAAATAGTTATTGAGAAACTTGATCTTCAAACAATAAATGGACTCTGGATTCTGTAACCGTCAACAAACAGGTCAAAAGGATAGTCCATCCACTATGGAAGGTTAAACTTAGACAGGTTAATACAATATTACACTTGTAAACTTTCCTAATGCTCCTACAGTGGTGCAACCAAATTCCATCAGTTGTCTTCTTATATCCTGTTTCATTCATGGACTATTTCTAGTCTGAGAATTATGAAGGAGATGATTACAAAATTATTTCATAAAAAATATATTAGAAGTTTTTAATCAATTCAACCAACACGATAAACGGTACACTTGGCAAGTGAATAACAATGTAAATTAATATATAACATGTGCAAGTCTCGGCTCAATCACATACCATCTTGCATTCGCATAAAAGTTTATGCTTAACTAGATTTTATTACAAAACTATATACTGAAGATTGGGATATACCTGCAGATATGAAGCCAAAGGATATCAATGTACCAACAGCACCAAATACATTGATCGTGATGAAATTTCGGAAAAACTGCTTCTTTTTCACCTGGAATCTAATAGATAAAAAGAAGCAAAACAAAACACTTAAAAAATACCATAACCTTTCCCAACTGATACATGCCTTTCAGATGAACCATCTTTTTAAGTCTCAAAAAAACAAGTGGAACAAAAAGAATGTTCAGTAAAGAGTTAGTCATAATATGAAGAAAGATTCAATATGCTACAAAGTTATAAAACTTCTAAAAAAAAACACTGCACTCTTTTTAATTTTGGTACAAAATAGACAAGTAACAGCAGTCAAGGAAAGAAAAATAAATTGGTTAATTAAGAAATGTGAGATAGAGTTCAAACTTACCCTGCATTAAAATAGGTGGAAGAAGATATATAAAGAATAGGTCTTCATCAGAGGATATGCGTGAGCTTTTGCCTTTAGTAGTTAGTAGAGTAACAATTCCAGTACAGAGGCCCTGCAATCAACCACAAACAATCCAGTACAAAAATCAAACAATCAAATACAATTAGTCAGCATCGTACGACTTTGGAATGTAAAATATAGAAACTCACAATAGCAAGTGCAGTAATCGACTCTATCATCCATCAAATCTTCTGTAAAAGATGACCAATCACGGTGCAAGCACAAAGGAGGCCAACAAACAGAGTTATAGGATCTATGGGAGATTCCTCCGCTTCAGAAATTTTCAAAATAGAATCCAAATCGAGACCCATTTTGTTTCCTCAATCTCCCATACGACCACTGTTTCCAACACAAAAATCATAACAATTCATGATTCATGACTAGAAAAAATAAGAAAGCGAACAAAAAAAAAAACACGGTTTCAATAGAAATGAACAACAAAAACCTGCTTCAACTTTGTAAAAGCTGAAAAGAATTAAATAAATAAACCAATTATCCAGCCTAAATTGAATTTCAAAAGGTGGAGATAATAAACCAAAGTCAACCAGAAATTTATCACTCAAAATTCTCTTTTCTTTCTCTTTCCTTCACTTTCTCAGCAAACAAACAGTAAACGGAAAAGAAAAACAGTAGTCGTGAAAAGCAATCAACTGATCAACTTAAGCTAACTCCAGTCACTTCCTCCTTCCTTATCCATTGCATGTCAGTTAAGTACATTTACTTCAAAAAAAAAAAATCCAAACCAGATAATCGATAACTCAACGGCTAAGAATCAGTACACTCAACAACCAGACAAAAGAAACTAGACAATAGAAATAACAGAAAATGAAAAGAAAGACAAAGTTGGTTTACCTTAGAATTTTGAAATGCCCGAGCAAGAAGCGATTGCTTTAGCTTTTCGGCTGGGTACGCAAAATTGGAGAGGGAGACGGAGGGAATAACAACGGAAGTACAAACACCGCGAAACGCGAAAGCAAGGGGTTTAATTTGGTGTGGTCGAGAGTACGGAAGGGAACGATTACCAGGGCAAACTTATCGTGCCAGGTTCCACTTTTCTCGCCTTGGCCGGTTGGCTCTCTACCAAACCAAATAGAACAAGTCCTAACACAATACGTGGTGTACGAGGTTTTTCAATCAGACTTTCTAAACATAATCCGTTCAAATGAACGACAAACCGTTCAAACCCGGATCCGGAAGTCGACCCGAGCGATTTGAAACCAGACACTATTGGATTAGGACACACGGGACGGGACCCACTTAAAGTAAATACAGGTGCAGGTCAAATCTATGGCCGGGCCCAATAGACAACACACACATCACAACGATTACGACAACAGCCAAAAGCAGCGACTATCAATCCCAGCAACAAAATTAATACCAAACCCTAATCTCTTGTCCTTTCTTTTCATAACGAATCAAGTTTTTTTTTTTTTTTTTTTCTCTTGATCAGTCCTCTGCAACTATCTTTAAATGGGTCTTGAATTTCTAATACGAAACCCCGATGCTTCACGCTGTTGCTTCTGAGGTTTGATTTATCTCATTCTCTGCAAATTCCATTCGCTTATAGTGTGATTCGGAAATGGTGATTCAATTTTGGGGCAGATCTATGGAATTCTTTCATGAATATGTTGATATGGTTAGTTGATCTCTGTGGATATTTCTTAGTTATTGGTATTTATTGTTAGCGGTTGAGCTTCGTAGTGTAGATCTTAAATAGGTTAATTTCCAGCTTGTTATTATGGTTGTCACATTTTTGGAGATTAACGATGATATTTTTGTTTTTCAATGAGAATTTGTGGTGATTTGTAGACATTTACTTCAAAGTACGGATTTTTTTGGTTTATGAGATTTCTTGGTATCGCTGTTTAGTGCAAATCAGCTGGCATTTAGTGTATAAAGTTGACATTTTGAGGAATATAAATCTGGGTTAGTTGGAATTTTGGTGATATTGGAAATTTTTTTAGTGTAGAGAGGTTAAGATTAAAGGAGGCCGAGATGTCTTTTAAGAGTATATTACAGGACATGAAGGGTGAGTTTGGGAGTATATCTAGGAAAGGGTTTGATGTGAGGTTTGGTTATGGCATGAGGTCGAGGTCACATCGTGTGGTTCAGGATAGCTCTGTGGTGGTGGATGCTTTCAGGCAAAGTTGTTGGGCTAATATGCCGCCCGAACTTTTAA
>JAXCLQ010000001.1:21061672-21102414 GCA_035584115.1 Cedrela odorata | reverse complement strand
AAATAATCGTGTCTAAACGTATAAACAGATATAAATAAATAATCGTTTCTAAACAAATCATATATAAATAAAGGAATAGTATTCGAATTTAAATTTTTGATACAAATAATAAACGAATTGTATTTGTATTGTTTCAAATAATAAAATAATTGTATTCGTATTAACATAAATACAATTTATTTATCTAAATTGCTAGATAATCATCTCCTTGTTCACATTCATTTATGAATTAAATGAATATTGTTCCTCTTCCTTCAACAAAATTCACTTGATTTTTTCTAATTTATCTATAATTGTAAAGTTTCATATTACCATAAGCCACATAATTGTCGACCTCTAGAAGGCAGTACAAAAAATAATTGAGTCGAAGAGGTGGGACTTGCCATTCTCAAATATCACCTCATTGCCTCTTCTGCTTTCTATTCCTGGCAACACCTGTGCATATGTGTATATATAATCACCCACCCAAATAATAAGAACATTAAAATAATGTTTAATTCACACTTTTTTCAGCGTACTCTTAGTTTTTCTGAGTTCCTCGAAGCCAATTTTGACTTACAAGGGACAACAAAAAGTCAACTCAAAGATATAAAATTCAGCAATAATTTGGTCAAAATAAGCAAGTAATTTACCCCCGGTCAATTATATCAGCATTTCTTCTCCAGCAAGAATGTCCTTAGTTTTGTAAGATGAAAATGACACAAGCACATTCTTACTGAAGAAGGATTGAAGATACCAGTCACCACAAATTAAGAAATATATATTGCGGTCAATTTCTTAGTGTCCATTTCATCACCTATTGAATGATGAAATGGACACTAAGAAATTGCAAATGCAATTAGCTTCTTCATTGATTGGAAACAAAGACATTAAACGAAACTTTTTTCTTGTTTGGTTATTCAGAGAAATAAATTAAGAGAAGAGAGAGAGAGTCGACAATTCGTCAATGAAAACTTAAAGAATACTTGACGTGCAAATAATGTCTACGTACATGTGAACCAGCAATAACATTGTTTAGCGTAATTTTGTTTTTGGTCGGAAGGATATTTCCCTTCAATGATTTTAGTGGTCAGGTCAGAACCAGACATGTGTACCGCTCTTGTTGGACCCTTCCATATTCATGTTTTCTCTGGTGGTAGAAATTGGTATCTTTTATTTAGCTTACCTAAATTTTGAAACTTGTAAAATGTTATTCATATTACATACGTTCGGTGGAAAGGCAAATGCATGACATTGACAGATATATGATATGATAAAGATAGAAATACTGTGTGTAAATTGCATTGCTTGATGCTTTATCAAATAGTAATATTAGACGGCTAGCTAAGCTAATTCCAATTCTCACGATATTATTATTAACTATTTTTATGTACATACAATATGGGAAATGTGAAGTCGGTTTTGTTTTGGATTGTTAGATATAGTATCGATGATACATTATGAAGTCAGTCCTCTTGAATCTTTATATTATATTGGAACAAGACATAATTGATTTTGATTTAGCTAGCGTGTCGTTTAGAGAATGTCTTTTAATTATTGAATTGAATTTTATAATATAACAAATCCTTAATTATATATGGCATGCGGCATGCCGTGCCCCTACAGTCTTCATCAATATTGTATACTGTTTATCTTTAACGATTGTATTCATGCTTGCTTGCAGACGGGCATTTGAGCCCACTTTTAATACGATTTCCATTTCTGAAAACTATGGAAAAGCACTACATATTCTTATACATAAACAATTGGAACTTATCATTTTCGGATTCAAGATGTTAAGCTAACTCCTCTCCCCAGACATACAACATAATAGCTATCATAATTTTATTCGCTGGAAAGTGCAGGTGTGCTTCACAGAAGTGACCTGTACTTGATATCATTAGCTATGTTTTGGGCGTCTGCATTAATTCCATACAGTCCTCTCCTCGACAATCCCACGCAGTATAAACCGTTCTTCCCTTTCCAATGATTTGGGAAACTTGGTTTTGGAATTCCGTCTTCTGTCAACAGAAAATCATCCCCCTGTTCCCAGTTCAGTAACCAAATTAATTAATTTATTAATTAATTATTAGCCATATATTATATTAATAATCTAGAAAAACCAAGTGGAATTGTTTTTCCCTTTCTTCGGGCTTATTTTGACAGTAGTGTAAAAATTACCTTAAGCCACATATTTGTTGATCTCTTGAAGCCAGTACAGAAAACAATTGAGTCAAAGGAATGTGGCCGGCCTTTCTCAAATACCACCTCATTGCCTCTTATACTTTCTATTCCTGGCAACACCTGTCGAGTAAGAACTTGTTCAGAATATCACCGATAAAAGCAAAAGCTAGCTTCTACCAATAATTTATAAACCCAATTCATCAATTTTTTAAAAATACTCGTGTCTCTCTCTTCGATAATCATCTCTCTCTTACCTGAATCTCCCCGGACTTGATCTTTCCAAAGGTGCCCATATCGAAAACCGGATACTTGCCGTACGCAACTTTCATGAAAAACGGACCCTCCTTCGGCCTGATCATCCCGTATTTGCTCAGGTCTCCATAAACAAGATTGCTAAGCATTAGCATCAAAGAATCCACCATGCCACAAGGAATATACTTCAATAAAACTAACGCCAAGTACACCATTTGTTTTGTCAATACATGAACCTGCACCATCATCCAAAACTGTACTTCAGAATTTCAAGAAATCACGAATAAAAATGACTGTACTTCAGAATTTCAGGAAATCACGAATAAAAATGATCTGTCTGAGAACAAATGAGTTTTACCGGGCTACGAACAACTATGGAGGTTTTAGCACCATGGTTTGCAAGGTCTAGTGCAATTTCCATTCCAGAATTACCAGAACCAACAACCAAAACATTCTTGTCACCATAAGCTTTGCCATTTTTAAACTGAGTGGAGTGAATAACCTTCCCAGTGAAAGTACCCAATCCTTCAATCTCTGGTATAAAAGGGTTGCTTGCTTCTCCGCTTGCCACAACCAAAAACCTCCCGGAATATTCCTCAATCTCACCAGAACTCAGGTTCTTAGCCTTAACGATCCATTTCTGGCTTGTTTCATCGTAGTCCGCCAACTCAACGGATCTGCGGTATAAGGGACTGATCTTGAAATGAGAAACATAGTCATCTAAGTATTGTATGAATAGGTTTTTAGGGATAAACGAAGGAAAAGAAGCAGGAAATGACATGTGAGGGAGCTGACAGAATTGTTTAGCCAAGTGAAGATGAAGACGATCATAGGAATATTTCTTCCAAATAGAAGCAAAACAATCATCTCTTTCGAGAATTATGTATGGTATCGAATGGATGTTAAGGCAGGCCGCCGTGGCCAGACCAGAGGGGCCAGAGCCTACAATTATCACTACTTGCTCTTGCATTTTCTCTATCTGTAGATACAGGTTAATGGTTTACTGCTGCAAAAGAAAGATAATGTGGCGGTCATATATATACTGTAGAGGTCAGGATTTTGATTGTCCGTAAAATTTCTTTTTAACTTAATGCAGAAAGGAAATGATATACCCTACCTATGATCTGGAGTACGATGATATATCTATGTGATAGGTAAATTTATTATTATTTTCTTACGTGTTAAGATACAGTGATAACACTCTTGATTCACGAACTCCACATGGCTTTCACCCATGACATATTCATCCTCTGATCTTTGATTGGACCGTTAGATTACCACCACCCACCATTATAATTTTCTCATTTCTAGGAAACACACTGAAGAAACAAAATAAAATGCGATTCTCATTTTCACACTGTAGAATATTAGTTCATATTTAGTTTTGGCAAATAAGTCATCCATGCTGCAATCGTTTATCATGTTTATGATTGAAAACGACATCGAAATAAGCTTGTTAAGTAATATTAATTTGTTTCCAAATATGTTAATCTCAGCATGTTTAATTGTATTGATTTGCAAACACACCACCATTGACATCCCTTTGAAGTAACACAAAATGGATAATGATTTGAAGTATATATTCTTCTTCCATTATTGCATGCTTGTGCTTTCATTATGTATTCCCTTCGTTGCTTGTTCAAAACTATGAACTAAAAGGATGAAAGAAGAGAGAGATGCAATTTGTGAATGAAAACGTAAAGATTACTTGACATGCAAATGATGTTTATATATGTAATATTGTACAATATGGGTATCATTTTCTGTCGGATGCTAATTATTGGACCCTCCATATTCATTTGGTCTCCTATGGACCCATATATCCTAGACAACATGTTCTATTTGAATCAAGTTTATTTATGTGATTAATTCATAAATTAGGCTCAATTCAACCCTTTTGATATATATAACACATTATTTGTAAATTACCTTTGGTTGTGAAACAAGTCTACGATGGCCTATAATATTAATTGTTAAGATAATATTAGAAAAAGATTGATCTTCCCTTTCATTGCAATTCTCTTTAGGACACTGATTCTCGTACTGAGTTGCAGTTAACTTGGATTCCAAATTAATCGAGGATAATGTTATGTTAACAGAGAATTAATTTGTTTAAGATTCTAATATTATGAATCTTGCCTTGGGGTTGTACAACTTGTACTTGTATGTATGCTATTGTCAATTCATTGGTGGCAGCTCATATTGACACTTTTAAATCCGGTAAGCATGAGCATGAACTATAATTGAAACCTCAGCTCAGTTCAGCTTTGAAAGTCTGTCAATGTCCGAATTAAACATAAATAGACAAGACAAGCTACTTATAGTGTTGCTCATGCAAAGCAAACTTATTCATCGATAAGAGAAAAAGTTATCATCATAACTTGTTTAGTATACAGCCTACGAAGAAACTAAAGCCTAATAACTCATAGACTCTGACTAAAAGCTCACTAAAAACAAAAGAGTTATAAGCTCTGTCCAACCCCAAAGATACTAACTAAAAGATAATAAGAATTCTAAGTATAATGAGAGATGGGATGACCTTACTAATTAAAAGATAATAAGGGCTCTAGGTAGGTATAATGAGAGATGGGATGACCCAAGGTCAGATGAAAAAACTTCAAAAGTAATAAGAGTCGAGACCTATTAATATCATATTAAAGGCTTTGGGTCGGAATCACATTTCAAAACCCCTTCAATAAGGTCTCAGGCACAATTGATAAAGGTCTCAGAGATGCAACAACTTGACTCATCTCAAGTGTATGAATGAGTCTCGAATAAGGGCTTCTGAGACCTTTTAACAAATACATATCTAGAAAATATTCGATTCTTTCCCAAATTTTTTTGAATTCTTCTATAATAATGATCCTCAACATAATAGACATATTCCATAACAAGGATCCTATGCCCAGTAGATACATTTTGCAAGAAAGGCTCAAGATCACATAAAATTTGAAAAATCAATGCTTATCAAATAGAATTTTCATGATTCTTGTACAACGAGATATTTATTTTCAGATTCCATAGAATTCTACTAAATTTGAGAGATATGAAGATCTATAAAAAAGAGGCTAAGGACAAACATGTAGGAATCATGAAATACTAGTATTAAAAGCCTACATTTTCATTCTCCTAACATAAAGCAAAACTTTGATTTATGTATCGAAGGATTTTCTTCAGACAACCGACTTTTATCCCCTTAAGTTTTTGTTGTGATCACAGGTTGAGCACACTATCAAGTAAAGAAATGAAAATTATTGTTGGTGCATGAAATCTACAAAAAAAAATTTGTTGCATCAACATCTGGCGTCGTCTGGAGAATCTGAACGAAAAGTTAGAAACCATCGTTAAAAGAAAATCATGGCAACCTCTCGAACTTATGCAACAAGAAACCGAGTAGCGGCAAAGGGACACCCTCACGATCATCCCCTTGAAGAGACAACGGCTGTTAATCGAAATGATAATAGCTGACCACTATCATTGGAGGGCATAAATCACGGTTCAAAGGCTTCATCGCCGCACCAAATTCCTTCCAACCAAGAAATCATAGAAAATGCATAATTAGCTAAGAAGTTAGCCAATAACAAAAGACAGCATGTAGAAAAAGATAGGCAAATCCAGGCTTTAGTTGAGGAAGTGGTAAGAATGAAGAAGATGCTTTAAGCCAGTTCCCAAGAGTTTGAAACACATACGCTGGTAGAGGCCATAGAAAGCAGTGTTCCAAATGTTTTACACACCAAGAACCGTGAAACAATTGCCAATAGAACATTGCCAGGAGGAGATTTATAGCTGCTAAAAAAGGAAGAGAAAGGTTCCCAATCATTAACCTGAGAAGCTACAAGTTGAAGATATTGCCTTCAGGCTCACCAGTGAACTTAAGCCAGAATTGCATTATTTGCCGAAAGATTCAGCGATTATTTACTAGCAGGATCTGATAACAGCTCTGGTCTAGAGGACATAAAGATGTTTCTTAATCAGAGACAGCAAAAAGAGAGAGTAGGCTCTCTACGAAGTTCACCTCGAATAAGGAAGTTCAGAGAAAATAACAATCAGGTCGATAATCTAGAGGTCTGTGTTAGAAAGTTGATCGAGGAGTTAAAAAACCAAAATAGACGAAGGCAAAGAAATGATGATGAGCTCGCACCGCGTGTGGGATTACATTCTAGGTCCCCTTTTTCCCAAAAGATCCTAAGTCTTGTTCTTCCTAAAAAGTTCAAGATGCCGCAGATAAACCTTTTCATGGGAAAAACAGACTCATCCTTACATATGGATCTTTTTAGGGAAATGATGTTGATCCAATGATTGGATGAGCCTCAGATGTACCGCTTGTTCCCATTGACTCTAGAAGGACAAGCAAAGAAATGGTTCACTAGAGGTTTGTGTTAGAAAGTTGATCAAGGAGTTAAAAGACCAAAAGAGACGAGGGCAAAGAAGGGATGATGAGCCCACACTGCGTGTGGGATTACACTCTAGGTCTCCTTTCTCTCAAAGGATCCTAAGTCTTATTCTTTATAGGAAGTTCAAGATATTGCAAATAAACCTTTTCAAGGGAAAAACAAACTCGTCTCTGCATATAGATCTTTTTAGGGAAATGTTGTTAATCCAAGGGTTAGATGAGTTCTAGATGTGCCGCTTGTTCCCATTGAATCAAGAAGGACAAGTAAGGAAGTAGTTCACTAGTCAAACCCCTAGCAGTATTCGTAGCTTAGAGCAATTGTACGAAGTGTTTGTTAACGAATTCAGAGGGGTGACAGTTAGTCTCAAAACTCCTAGTTCATTATTGCTCATGAAGCAAAGAGAATGTGAAATCCTTAGGAACTTTGTCAAGAGATACCATGACGAAGTAATGGAGTTGGGGGCTTGTCATTACTCTTTGGCTTTGGAAGGTCTTAGGAAAGGTTTATGAGTGGATTGAGGATAGGACGCTATGCGAAAATCATATGTTACTACCTATGAAACAGCTTGAAAAAAGCTATTAGATGAAATCGAGATCGAAAACCAAGTATTAAAAGAAGAAAAAGCCCTCGAACTACCACCTCGCAGTGAGATGCGAAACCTGAGAACAAATCCGAGAAGAAGGAGTGACGACAGGAGAAATTTCCAAAACTTTAACAAAAGGGGAAGACAAGCTCAAGAGAAAAACATGCCAGCAAAAGGAAGAGACAAATTCTCTCCGAGAGAATATCGCTTGCCGAGAAGGGATGAGGTGAAAATGATAGCTCATGTTTAGGGGGATAAAGTTTTCACTCTCCTGAATACGCCACTGTCACAAGTCTGGCAAGAAATCAAGAAACAGGGAACCATATTGATGGAACCTCATCCTATAATAACCAAGTTGAGAGGAAACACCAAGGACAAGTTTTAAGACTTCTACTAAAGTGCTGAACACTTGACAAACTAATGTTTTGATCGTAGGAATCAGGCCAAAATTCTGATTCGTAACAATTACCTATCAAATTTCATAACTAGCCACAGTGAAGAGCTCGGCACTTTAAACCAAGAGGTCGGGCATAAAAAAATGTATGAAAAATGAACTATGGTAATCTCGGGTAGAACTACATTAGCAGAAAACTCGAATAAAGCAAAACATAACTATTTATGATATTCGCTACTAAATACCGCCTTAAACATCCATGTCATGAATGTTCAAGCTGAGAAAAAGCAAAAGATCACCTCGATACCAATTATGTTTACGGATGAAGACGAAGTGGGAGTACATTACCCATATGACGATACTTTGGTAATAACGTTGATAGTAGGAACAACCTAGGTCAGCCAAATTTTGGTAGGTACAGGGAGCTTGGCTAACATTATCTTTATAGAAACATTAGATTACTTAGGAATTGAGAACTTGAGGTTAAGGTTCCCTTCATGACTTCGATGAATCATGCGTTTACCCATAGGAGATAATGCAACTACTTATTAACATGGGAGAAAAGTCATACTAGAATACCTCAATGATTGAATTATAGGTGGTTGATCTCAAAATGCCTTATATGATGATTCTTGGGAGATCCTTCTAAAGAACTACGAAGACAGTAGAGAGTATTCATTACTTGAAGCTAAAATTTCGAGAAGGAGAAGGGATCAGAATCATCAAAGGAAGTCAAAAGGAGGCTCGATTGTGCTTCATAGCCTCTTCAAAAAACTCATACTACTTATCAAAACATCCTTGGGGAGAAGTTCTTGATAAACAGGTGATAAAAAAGTTGAGCCAAGAAGTTGAATGAGACGACAAGTCATCAGCATTAGAGCCAATAGAAGAATTTGAGTCTGTCATCTTGAACTAAGAAACTCTTTAAAAAAACTATCAAGTTTAGCTCTTATCTTTCTAAGGAGCAGAAGGTGAAACTCAAAGAAATTCTGAGACAACATATGTGCGTGTTTACATGGACACGTAAAGACATGCTAAGGATTGATCCTCGAGTAATTTCTCATCGGCTCACAATTAATCCTCAGTGAAAGTCGAGAAAGTAGAAAAGACTAGCGTTTAATGCTGAGAGAATAGCAACAGTGCACTACTTAGAATGGGTCTCAAATGTAATGTTGGTCAAGAAAGCCAACGGGAAGTAGAGAATGTGCGTGAATTTCACAGACTTGAACAAGGAGTGCCCTAAAGATAGTTTTTCACTTCCCAAAATTAATCAACTAGTAGATTCAATAGCCAGACATGAGTTGCTGAGCTTCATGGATACATTCTTAGGGTATAATCATATCAGAATGCAAGAACCAGATTAGGAGAAAACCGCATTCATCACCAACCAGAGATTATATTGTTATAAGGTGATGCCTTTGAAGCTAAAAATGCAGGAGTTACCTTCTAAAAGTTAGTTAATCATGTTTTTAGGCCATTGATTAAGAAAACCATGGAGGTTTATGTGGACAACATGACCAATAAATCTCTAAAAGCCCAAGACTATCCAGAGCACTTGGAATAAACCTTCTCCTATCTGAAAAGATACAATATAAAATTGAACCCCAAAAAGTGTGCATTTAGAGTCAAAGCTGAGAAGTTCTTAGAATATATGGTTAACGAACGTAGCATTAAAGTCAAGCTGCAGAAGATCAAAGCTAAACTAGATCTAAAATCCCTATCTACTTTCAAGAAACTATAAAGCTTAAGGTGATTGGCGGCGTTAAGCAAATTCCTATCCATGGTGACTGACAGATGTTTCCCTTTCTTTCAGATCATGAAAAAATGAAAGAAGATCGAATGGACTGAAAAATGCAAGAGCAGTTTTCAAGAGTTGAAACGGTACCTTGCATCACCACCACACCTAACAAGCCCTAAAACAGAAGATGTATTGTACCTTACCTAGTAGTGAGTAACCACTCAGTAAGCTTAGTCTTAGTAAAAAAGGATGCAAAGAATATCTATCGTCCTATCTACTACACCAACAAGACACTGTTGAACACAGAGACAAGATATCACGCCCCAATCCTGGGGTTCACTTGTGAAAATTGCCACAAACCCTCATAATACACCCTCTATATCCAGAATGTATCACAAGAGCATGTAAGGTTGTCAAATCAATTACCCAAAAACCTAAAAACAGTTTATAATTTGAATTCTCATCCATATGATTATTAACATAAAATAATTGATCTCCGTAATCAATTCATCCACAACATGCATAATGAATAAAATTATCAATTTAAAACATTACATATAGGTTGAACAAAATAATAAGTTTTACAATTTCTCCCTCAAGATTCAAAATAAAATAAATCCAAAATAACTATATATTCCCATAAAAATACATATCCATTTTAAATACAAATCATTTTAAAAAACATATCCATTTAAAATACATATCATGTGGACCTGAACCATAGTTGTGATCAAGATAAGAAAACCTATCAAAAGTATCATGTGCTCTCAACTGCTACCACAAGCCCAGCTAGGACTAAAGCGCTTAACCTGAAAGCTGTAATTGTGAGGAGTGAGTATACGATTATACTCGGTGAGTAAATGCATACATACATAAATATACATACATGCACACACATTTCTAAATCATAATATTGAGATTTCATTATTAACATGCTCAAAGTATATATATATATATATATTCATTTTCGTGTACAACCAATAATTGTAAATAATATAAAGATGGTTTGTTTTCATTTTAAACAATCAAACCAGACTGGCTATGTTTTCTCGACCGCTACTTTGGTTGAGGTAACATCGAAATCCATCAGTGAGCCTGTTATGCATAAAACCATATACAATGCATTTTAAAAAACCATTAATTATTTGTCATGCTTTACTTACAAAACCATTTATTTCCGTGTAAAATATGCACATTTAAAAACATCTAGCTCGTCTCACTGATATTGGCCTGAGTAGTCACTTGGTGATACAGTGACTGTCCTCGTCATATTCGTCAAATCCCTGAGATCTCCATCAAGCAACCAAGACTTTCATAGGGTCTCCATATCAGCACACACGTGCTTGGCACACGGTAGATTTACCATGGCTTAACCTCCCTATACAGCCCCACTGCTGCCCATTCACCTATGTAGCCTCTCATAGGTCCGCTCATAAGCTACCTTCATGTATATACAATAAATAAACAGGCACAAAGGCCATACAACTGGCCCACTGGCCATATTATAATATTCAACCTTACTGGCCTCATCACCAAAATATAAATGTATTAAACAAATCATTTTCACATCAATTGTATAACCATGTAAATCAAAACCCAACCGCTATGCCATAACATTTTCAAACAATGTTTACAAAAAATAATCCAAACTTGGCCTCCTTGGCTTTCATGCACGTATATCAAGTAAAACTTTAACAACAGACCATTTATAATCATTTCCCAATATTAATATAGAATACACGTAAAACATTCATTTCAAAACATTTGTTTAACACACAAGAGTACATATAAATATCACATGTATTCTATTTATATAATTATGTATATATAAATATACTCATGACAAAAGGGAGGGTATCCACTCTCACTACGTTTTCTTGCGCCCACTTGGCTTAGGTTTTCGGAACTTAATACAATACGTGTGTGTGTGTATTAAATTCCACGATTCTAACTAATTTAATCTCAATGCATTAAATGTGTGGTTCATGAAAAATATGTTTAAATGTTCGTAGTTGACATACAACACTTCTCGAGGCTAAACTAATAGATCATTTATCCGATTTCCAACAAAATGAAATCCTATGGACGTATTTATTCCCAATTTTCCCATATTTCTATCTATAACGAAATGTATACATTTCATATTCCGCATTTTTGTTTTTAAACAAAATATGCCCATTCCAAATAATCATTTAACACATATACAATGTCTATATACTTCTAATTATACCATTTCATTTCACAAAGCTAGATTTCCTATGTAAATGAATGTAAGTTCTTTGGATGAACAGTAACCCTAGATTTCTAATACATTCAAAATCATGAAAATTACATTTCAAATGGGTTAAAAGGCTTACTTTTAGCTTGTAGAAGTATGTAGGAACCTCATATTATCTTTTGAATGTAAAGCTCCAAATTTTTCTTTGAACCCTAATTTTTGTTCTTGTTCTTTCTGTCGTTCTTAGCCCAAATGTGGTACTAATTTATGGAGAAGAAGATGAAAAATTATATAGGCTTTGGATTTAACAGAAAACTTAAGAGTTTTGCTTAGTTTCGCAAGGAAATCCAAGAGAGAGAGTGAGAGAAAATGAGAGAAAATATTTTTGTAAAGAGAGAAGAGAATGCACAAATGAGAAGCCACTAAAATGGTTTCCCCCCTCTTGGGTATTTATATAATGAATGAAATGACTAATTTGCCCATTAAATTTTTTTTCCAGATTTATGTAAAGTATTGATACTTTAACCGAAGTATTGATCTGCTTTGTAAATGTATCGATACCTTTAAACTTATGTATCAATACTTTTATTTAATTTCGATTATGGAATTTTCTTCAACTTCGAGTATCGATACATTTGCCCCAATGTACTAATCCTTTTGTCACAGATCGATACCCTTAAGAAGGGCATCGATCTGGTTCACCTTATAAATATTTTTCAACTCTCTGTTTTCAATGAATCGATACGTTTCCTTCTTAAGTATCAACCTCTTTGCAACGGATCGATACCTTTGAAGAAGGTATCGATTAGATAGATCTAAAATTTCTTCCTAAGCTACTGACTTGCAGGGAATTGATACTTTTATTTATAAGTATCAATCCGTTTAATGGGCATCGATCTGCATTCTTCATGTATCGATCCTTTTGATGAAGGTATCGATCCCTTCACCAGGTATCCACTCGAAATCCAAAAGTGTCGATACCCTTAGCCTCAAGTATCTATACTTTCTATCCAATTATCCATTTTCTCACATCCGAACACCTACAAGGGTGTTGCCCTTTAACCTCGCTCACTAACCAACTAACAAGATCGCCGAATGAGTCAGCGTAGGGCATTACTCGAAAACCAAATATATGCTAAGTCCAACTTATTAAATTCATTTAATCCTTATATACATGCAAATGCAAACATGAATGTCGTTAATTGACTATGTTATCTTTATGTTTAAAATATAGGGTTTACACAAGATACTCACCACTAGAGAAGCTGGCATTGGCACTAATAGTGACAGCAAGAAAGTTACGACCATATATTCAGGCCCACTAGGTGGTAGTACTGAAAAATCAGCCCTTGAGACATATTCTACGCTGACCCGACTTGTCAGATCGGCTAGTGAAGTGGTCAATTAAACTCAACGAGTATGACATCAGTTATAAACCCAGGAAAGCAATAAAGAGGCAGGCACTAGTAGACTTTGTGGCTGAAAGATCAATATCTGAGCATTTCTTCATCTACCAAATCATGGAAAGACTTTAAGATCAGGGACGAGAAGATCCAACCGTCTTAGAAGCAACCGAGCTAATTTGAAGCCTCTTTATTGATAGAGCATCGAATGGGCAAAGAGGAGGAGGTGGAGTTGTCCTTGTAAGCATAGGCAGGATCGAGGTAATGTATTCCTTAAAATTCAACTTTAAGGTTACTAACAATAAGGTGGAGTACAAAGTTTTACTTGCAGGGATCAAGTTAGCTTAGGCATTAGGGATCACAGGCTTAAACATCTATTATGATTACCAACTAATAATCAGCCAAATAGACAAATAGTTCTAGGCTCAGGAAGATAACATGCAAGCTTACTTAGAAAAAGCTAAACAACTCCCGAGCACTCTAAAGATTATCACAATAAAAAAAAGATCCCAATGTCAAAAGGCTCCAGAGCAGACAAGCTAGCAAAATTGGCCTCTACCTTTAAAGGGAATATCCCAGCCTCGGTCTCGATTAAAGTTCTGGAACAGAGATTCACCAATGAAAGCATTGATCAACCTTACATAGCTTAGCTTAGTTCTCACCACTACTAGATTAAAGAGATAAAATCTTACATCCAGGAAGAAAAACTCTTAGAAAACAAGGACGAGACAAGAAAGATCAAAAACAGGTCAACAAGATATAATGTTATTAACGGAGAACTATACAAACAAGGTTACAATGTTTCTTACTTCAAAAGCCTCAGATCGAGAAGGTTGTTTTAATTTTATAAGAAATCTACCGTAGAGTATGCGGCAAACATGGAAGAGCTCGATCTATAACCTACAAGATTCTGAGACAAGGGTGTTATTGGTCAACACCCTCACAAGATGTAGTTCAAGTAGTAAGGACTTGCCATGAATGTCAAGTATATGACGACATTCCAAGGCAGCCCCCTGAAATGTTGACGTCTCTATCAAGTCCTTGGTCATTCTCCTAGTGGGGACTAGATCTTATTAAACCCCTACTGCTCGCACAAGTTAACATAAAGTATGTTATAATAGCCACAGACTACTTCATCAAGTGGATAAAAGCTGAGTCGTTAGCCGCCATCTTCGAAAAGAAGGTCACCAAATTTGTTAAGCAAAACATTATTTATCGGTTTAGGATATCTCGGATACTAATCACTGATAACAGAAAGTAATTCAACAACTTAAACTTCAAAAAATTTTGCACGAATTTTGCTATTAATCTCAGATTTGTAACGCCATCTCATTCAAAAGTTGAAGCTACGAACAAAGTCATCAAGAAGGCACTCAAGAAGAAGCTCAGAGAGCACAAAAGTGCATGGATTGACAAGCTTCATAATGTTCTTTGGGCCGATAGGATCACCCTAAAGGTAGTTATTAACGAGACTCCCTACAACCTTACCTTTAGGTATAAGGCAATAATTCCCATTGAAGTGGACATACCAATTTTCTGGGTCATATGATGATAAAGGCGGCAACCTACCAACAAATGGTGGCCAGGTATTACAACAAGCACGTTTGGCATCGCCCTTTTCAAGTAAGAGACTGGGTCTTGCGAGAAGTTACCTTGAACACCAAGATACTAGGAGAATGTGTTCTTTGGGCTAATTAGGAAGGACCATACAAAGTCATCCAAATTCTGAGACCATAAATCTACAAGTTAGAATTCCCAGATAGAAGTAAGGTCAAGAAACCTTGAAATATTGAACGATTAAAGTTGTATTACCTTTGAAATCATCGAAGATTTGTAACATCTTTTGCCTAGAAATAAATAAATTCATTATTTTTCACTAAAAATTCCTCAAAGAAACACAAATGAATAGATGACTCCAGATCAAGGGACAAAGAAATACGATGTCTGGAAAAATACTATCTATGAGCTCAAATAAGCCCCCAGATCGATCTTTAGGCATACAAGAGCAAGGTAGTTCCCAAACGTTCATTTTCCATACAAGATAATATCATCCACAAGCTCAAATAAGCTCCAAGTACGAATTCGACTACAAAAAAGCAAAATGGTTCTTGACAAAGAAAATTTTCTAATCATCCTTAGGTAATACTATCCTCAGCTCGAATAAGCCATGAGCACGACTCAAGACGTACAAAAGCAAAAAAGTTCTCGAGTGATTATATCCATCAACTGCCCCAAAGTAATGTTATCCTTAACTCAAATAAACCCTGAACACAACCCTATGATGTACAAGAGCGAAAAGGTTCTCGGGTGATTAAGTTCTCTAATCACTTCTGGAGTAATATTATTCATAGCTCGAATAAATTCTAAGCATCACCTCAGGACATACAAGAGCAAGAATGGTTTTCAGATAGTTAAATTCTCCAAACGTATTAGGGTAATATTATCTAAAAGCCTAAATATAGGTAACACGGTTTTCAAACTTCTCTCTCTCATTCACCCCGATATAATGTTATCCTCAACTCGAATAAGCCTTAATGACCTCAGGACGTACAAAAGCAGAAAAGTTCTCATGAGGCTACATTCAACCATCGCCCTAAAGTAATATTATCCTCAGCTCAAATAAGCCATGAACGTTGCCTCATGACGTACAAGAGCAAAAAGGTTCTTGGGAAGTTATATTTAACAATTATCTTAAGGTAATATCATCCCTAGCTCAAAAAAGCCCTGAGAATAATCTTAGGACATACAAGAGAAAAATGGGTTTCTAGATAAATAATTCTTACGTTTCTAGCTTGAATAAGCCCTAAGAATGATCTTAGGATGTATAAGAGCGAGCATGGCTTCTAGATAGCTAAGTCTCCACATCATCTCGGGGTAATAGCACCTATAACTCAAAAAGGCCTCGGATACAAAGCATGCCTGAGCACAATGGTTCTCAGACTATTAAAGTTCTTCATTCATTACAAGACAATGCTATCCATGAACCCGAATAAGTCCTGAATATGACATTATGATGTACAAGGGCAAAATTATCCTCCAACGATTATGATTGATCTTCGTCCATAAATAGTATCGTCCAAAGACCCAACTAAATTTTGAAATACCAGCCAGGAGGTGAAGAAATAGATGGCTCTCAGGTTATCATCAATAATTTCGAGCTAGAGTGATAATATCTAAAATTCGATAAGTCTAGAAAGTTAAGACTAATATGGTCCCTGCTTGAATATGCTTAGTCAAAGATGTGGAGGTTATAAGATAAACTTTAAATACATGTTCTGTGTGGTCAAATTAGTTAAGTCTAAGCATACTTCTCTTCGAGACATTATCAATAGTTACAACAGAGAAATTCTATAAATTATACCGAGCACAAAATATAGAGAAGAAAAAGAAGTCAAACAACACAAGAGTGCGAATAATAAGTATTTTATTAATAGCTAAATAGAGTACATTACATGGTTTTCATACATGATAAAGAAAACAAAAGTGAAAAAGTTTATGTCTAGCTGGTCAAGTAGACTTAATGATTGGCTGAATTGGCAAGATTGACCTCAGGAGTAGGAGAGCCCTAGGAATGGGTGGAGCCCTAAGAGCATAATTATGAGGCTCTCCAAGAGCAAGGGTTAGAAGAGCCCAAAAGGAGGTTAGAAAAGCCCTAAGAGTAGGAGTTGGAGGAACCTCAGGAGCAAGAGCAACCTCAGCAGTAGAAGCACCCTCAGTAGCTTCGAAAAAACTCCCCTGCTCCTGAAGACCAGTTCCACAAAGGGTGGCCTTTAACGGCTCAGCAGAAAGGCCGGAGACTAACTCCGTAGGAGGCACATAGGCGGTCTTCAGGTTCGGACGACCCTACCCCTTAAAAAAAAGCTCCCCCCAAAAACTCCCCATCCTGATGTGGGGGCTCACGTCCTAAGACCTCATACAGCCAATTTAAATCTAAGTGGGGATATTCTCCCTAGAACGTCTCGTAAGTCAGGTTAATGCTCTCATTAACTTGCTCATGGATCCGAGCCCCCATCATCGTCTCATCCTCTTCAATTTTCTTACGCAAAAGCACGCATCTTTTTCTTTTGACTTTCAAACTTTGCTCCAACTCCTATCATTTCTTTTCAGATTCCGAAAGGATTTTTTGGCCCTCCTCCCTCAGTCTAGGGGTGTTCAACAGTTCTGGTTCGACCTGTAAGCACCAAGAACCAAACCGAAATAATAGGTTCTAAACCAAAACCAATTCTTTTATGGTAGGTTCCGATTCCAAAAAATCAAGAACCAATTTTTTAATGGTATGTTCTAGTTCTAAAGATTGTAGAACCGAAAACGAATTGAAGAACCGAATTGATTTAAAAATAAAAAATTATTTTTCATACAAAATAAATTAAACCTCACTTCATATTCTAATACAAACTTTTAATTATCAAACTACATATATAAAGTTACACAATTTATTAAAGAGAGTATGTTGAATTACATATAAAAAAAATAATCAATCTGCTTATAATATTTAATTATCAAACTACATATATAAAGTCACCCTCCTGTTGGCCTCGGCGTGAGAAGATTCTGCCATAGCCGCCCTGATCTGGAGCTTTTCGCAATCCCAAGCCTATTTGCCTATCTTGAATTCATATTTGGTCCTCTTAAGGACCAAGTTTCGCTCTGCCTTCTCCACTCTTTTATCAGCCTAAGATACTTTCAAAAAGTTATTCATAAGGGTATCAGGATGCAACAAAGCCGAATACTGAAGCTGAAATCCTCCAACGTAAAATGTTAAAAAAAAAAGGCCTCATCTTCCAAAAAGTTAAGGAAAGACTGACTCATCCGACCCAGCCACTTTATTTGGTAGCTCAGCAATGCCATGCTTGATGTCCTAGTAACAGCCTTGGAATATCATAGGCTGATGTTCAAGGCCTGCTGGTTGAGACAGGGAAGGCAGTTCTCAAAAAACTCCCTCTTACCCTCATGAAGGTCATCGAAAAGTAACTTAGGCGCCTCAGCCATCTCTTTAGCAAGCTAGCTGAACATCTGCTTCTTCTTCTGGGGCTGTTCTCTTGTTGCAGTAGCCACAACCTTTCTCTTCCCCTTCCCTTTATCTGCCAAAGGAATAAAAGGAGGTGGTGTCTAGTCACCTCGGATCACCACTCCCTTGCTGGGTGCTGGGGGCCTGCTTGAACTAGAAAGCCCAACAGCAGAAGAAGCCAAGGCTCTAACTAAACCCTTGAAGGCAGCTTTGGAAGGCTGGAAGGCCTTCTCAGTTCTTTTTCCCTTAGCTAGCTACCTCATGACCTCAAGAGGATTATGGGTTGACTTCTTTGGAGCCATTTCACTTGCAAAACAAATAATACTAAGGTCAGACAATACAATTCAAACACAAGAGAAGAAAGAAGAGCAAGATATTTACCCCCTTAAGCCTTTTATGAGACCAATTAACCCTTAGAGGCACAAAAATCTACCAGACCTAATGAGATCAGGTTGGCATCTAAAAGCAAAGATCTCTGACTAGACGTTGAGGATTTAGCCATATCGACCCTATCCCTGCTCTAAACATTCAACTCAGGCAACTCATTCTAGGTGGTCACCTCTCCAAACAACCCGGGCACCTTGATATCATCGTTGGGATTCCAATCCTCACCCACAAAAAATCATTTGTTATTTTAGTGTTTGTTGCATGATGAGTTTCCGGTTATGAGGTTAGTTTGTTTGGGTTGATTTTAAAGATAGAATCATCCAAGATTCTTTAATAATAAATATATGTATTCAATCTCTTCTATAGAAGAGATCGAATTGGAAGTCTAATGCCACAAGACATACAGACCAGATATAATCCTTCAACTGTTTAAGCTTAGCTAGTATGGTGCAAAGTTGAAGGATTTGAGGATTTGGGCAAAATATTATTGAAGAGGGAGCCTGACTCCTAAGTGAAACAGTTCTTCATTAAAGGCGATTTCTCCCTCAGGTGCAATTTACTCTCTTCAAGGACCCAAAGATAAATCCCTTCAGGGATATTATAACACCTAGTATAGGTCTCCAAGTTCGACTCCGTTGTAGACGAAGGAAACCAGTCCGCTTCGTATGGTGTTAACCCCCACCTCTCTGATATCGGGGGAACGACAGGGACAATGGCTTATTCTTTGGAGTTGTCTCCCCTGGAGACAGCATTATTATCAACATAATCTATCTCTATTCATAAGGAAGAAAAAATGTAAAAACAAAAGCTATACTAAAATCATCAACAACTCACGAAATAGGCTATCTAAGGTCTCTAACCCTAGGAAATTATTTAACAATGGCCACAACCAATCAAAAATACCACAAATTTAACAATAAAGAGTTTGAAGGAAAAATAGAGACTTACTAATTTTTGTTAAAGAAGAGAAGAACTTGAAACTCGAAGTTTGCTACTATTGAAAGTGCTTGAAATGCAAAGAAAATGACAACGAAAGTGAAGACAAAAAGAAAGGAAGAACAGAAAGAGATGTATTTAAAGAAGCTGAGGAACACCAACCGTTGATATAAAGAATAGATCAAAGGACGAAACGATGCCACGTCGAATAAGCAATTAAGAAGATGTCCCTCATTAATGATAAAAGAGGCAATCATTATCAAGGCCCGCAAGATCTCTCGAGACCTGAAATGTCACGACCCAAAAAATCAACTACACTTCAACACGTAGAAAAGGCTAGCGGACTTCAGGCTAAACATTTAAGTTTAGCAGGTAGATGCATCTTTTAAAATTAAAACTCTTAGTTTTTATCAAAAACAGTTATTTTTAACTAAAACTAAGGGGCTTGATGTTGGGTATACAGCCTAAGACATAACTAAGGCTCAATAAGTCACATGCCCAGACTAAAAAGTTCACTAAGAACAGAAGAGCCATAAACTTCGTCCGACCCGAAAGACACTGACCAGTGGATAACAAAGACCCTAGGTAAAGTAAGGGATGAGACAACCCAAAGTCAGACGAAAAGACCTCATGAGTAATAAAATTCGAGACCTCTTAAGGTTATATTGAAGGCTTCGGGTCAGAACCTCATTCCAAGACCCTTTCAATAAGATCTCAAGCATAGCTGATGAAGGTCTCAAACATATAACATCTGGGCTCATCTTAGGTGTATGAAGGAGCCTCGAACGAGAGCTTCCGAAACCTCTCAACAAATACGTATCTAGGAAAGATTCAATTATTTTTCAAATTTTTTCTGATTCTTTCATAATAAGGATCATTAACCTAATAAACGTATTTCATAATGAAAATCCTATGCTCAATAGATACATTTTGTAAAAAGGGCTCAAGATCTCATAAAATGTAGAAAATCAATGCTTATAAATAGAATATCCATGATTCTCGCACGACGAGTTACTTGTTTCCAAATTTCATAGAGTTTTACTAAATTCGAGAAATATAAACATCTATAAAAAGAAGATTAAGGACAAACAGATACATATAATAAAATATAATATTAAGAGCCTAGATTCTCTTTTTTTTAACATAAAGTAAAACTCTAATTTAAGTATCGAAGAATTTTCGCTAAGTAATTAGCTTTTACCTCCTTAGGTTTCTATTATGATCACAAATTTAGCACACTATCAAGTAATAAGACAAAAATTATTGCTAGTACACGGAGTCCATATAAAAATTTTTGTAACATCAATACTTGTAATCTACAAATTGGACACGCCATCATCTGATCTCCACTTCTGCATGTAAATATAAAAGATGCTCATAATTCAATTTTTTACGTTCGAACTAACGTTAGAAAAATTCAGACACTCCTCCCCTTGTACGTCTTTGGAGAAAGCAGTTGAGCTAAAAGGGATGGACTTAGCAGGAAAGCCCCACCTTATTTGGGCCAATTGAGGCCTACTACTTTGGCCCACTTTCTAGCCAGCTCTTTCTGCTGCAGAATTTGTTTAGTTTCTGAACGGTCAAAAAGTCGTTAAGATCCGTCGAGCTGTCAATTCAATATTTTAAGATTTGGACAATGCTTGGCATGGCATTGGCATCATCCACGTTACAGGTTTCCTTCCTCCTCAATCTAAACACTTACCAGAGATAGCTCTGCTGCCGTTAACGGCCCTAAAATTGACTTATAATTGACACCTCCATTATTCGAATGCGAACGAATCCTAAAGTAGAATTGTATTGTCACAGTGAGTGATAACAAGTTAGCAAACAATTAAATCATGTTTTACATCAATTACATGTAGCTAATTGGGGTTTGGTTACAATTTGATTATTATGTTATGTTCATGATCAAGCTGTTGTTACTTGTTACAGCTATACTCTATGATGGCAAAACAGAGTTAAATGATATAAAATATGTGACATGGACCACCATCGATCTCGGGTCTTTATGAAAAAGGATGCTTTCTCCCTCAACAACAAAAATTTTCTTAAAACATTCGACAAGAGAAATTCACGGGACAAAGCTGCAGCACAAACACTCAATAGAAAAAGGATAAAAGGACACCCCATCTTCATGTGCTCCATTAGAAATTTACATATCAAATCTTGTCCCTTAGCTAAATTGCAGAGCTGGATTGTCATAATTTCTTCCAATCATCATCTGCCACCTAACATTCAGGCCCCACGACTACCTTTTCAGCATCACTTTTAAGCTTCACTTCATTATCAACTTCCTCTCAATTCTCCTCGTAATTTTTCCAATCTCTCTCTCTCTTTCACTGAAGAGTGAAGAGACACATTTATTGAAGTTTATAATTAGAGAATTGAATACCATTAATCATTAAATGGCTTCCTTTTGCCCATTCTTAGCAACTTTTATGGTGTTCATGGCTCATTTTATTTCACCAGTTTTGCCATCTCAAATACAAGTACAATTCTCTACAATATCAGCTGCTCCGGCATTTTTGCCTAGTACTGCTCCTTTGGCTTCTCCATCAGCTTCAGCTCCAAGTTTATCTCCAGACATTACTCCATTGTTTCCAACTCCTAAAGGTATGGTTCCATCTCCAGCTGAGTCATCACTACCTACAATTCCTTCAAGCCCAAGCCCTCCGAATCCTGATGATTTCCTAGCTCCTGGCCCTCAAATGGCCTTGTCACCATCTGGGTTATTGCCAGCTTCCTCCTCAGTTTCTTTAGTTTCAACAGAACATCTAAATTTTGCAGCTTTTCTTGGTTTGTTATTGTTTTGCTTAATGCAGCTTGCCTGTATGTGAGTTAGATACTATTAATGGGCAGCTTCAATTATTGTTGTTAGTGGTTCCACTTTATGTTTGTATATTTCTTTTGGTGGTATAGAATAAGCTAAGTGATCTTAGTGAGGGAAATGTATGGCATCGTTGTGTATTGTTGTGCATTGTGATAGGATATTGTCTCAAAAAAAATAACTAAATTAAGTTGTTCCAGTTACTTTTGTACTCTGTTGTGCTTAGGGAAACATTAATGAATGCTTATTTTCTGTATACTCTGCATTTTGTTGAAAATTGAAGTGGCCAAAGAAAGTGCAAATTGACACATAACTATAAATAATTATAACTCGAGAATATTACACTACAGCATGAGACCACATCTAGAAGCAGAACAAAAAACAAACAACCAACATTTAACTTTCTAAGTTGAGCTTAATATCCCTCCATTTACACGCTATTTTGCTATATAAACTATACTCTACAGATTATTCTACTTGCTGGCATGCAACCCACCACAAATCTAAAGCTTACTGAGATGAAACAATGGCGTGACACTTGGGAGACCCGCTAAATAACTTCCCTAAAAACAACCCTTCAATTTGCTGAACTCAAAGGGGCTGCATTTCTCGGGCGACTCTCTAGCTACATACTTCTTCAGTTTTAGATTCTCATCCTTGAGCATACCCACAGACAAACTGAGCTGTCTAATCACTTCTCTCTTCTCTTCATCCTTCTGCATTAGTTGATCCTTCTTCATCTTGTTCTCCTCTTTCAGTCTCTCTACTTCCTCCCTCAACTTCATAATATCATCATCATATACCTCATTTGAGACAGCGTCCTTTATCAATTCTTCATCAACTTGAATTTCATCTTCCTGTTCAGAATAATCATCTTCTTTCATTTCGTTATCAACTTGGGTTTCATTTGCAAGTTCAGGATCCTCAACTTCGTTGATTTCTTTTTCAATTTGAATTTCAGGATCATCAACTTCGGATTCAGCATATTCCTCAACATCGGAAGTCTCTGAGTAGGTATTATAGGTTCCATCCATCACACTCGTTAACTTATCTGGTTTGTGGTGTTTGATGGCAATAAATGGGGAACCACATGTTGTGAGGAGACGAGTTCCATTGTCTGACTTCACTAAATCATATCGCTCTGCTAGCGACCGATAAGCTCTATAAAATTCTTCAACCATGCTAATTAGCTCTGGTCGCTTCTTGTAATACATTTCTGCAAGTTGAGCAAAAGAATCTGCATCTTCCTCGATCAACTTCAGCATTGCCTTTGCCTTCTCATCGAGCTCTGTATCAACCAAATCATTATCAATTAATTGAAAGAAAAGCATCTACATCGATACATGCACCTTTGGATTAAAATAAGTGATGAACCGATAATAATAGATTTCAAGGTAAGTTCAATAGATATAACTACATAAACCTTAGGAAATATTTGATTTATTATATTCATAATAAAGATTAAAAGCAAAGGGTTCACTACTATCAAAAAAGTCCTTAAACAGTAGCTAAGAATTTTGAGTCTTGCCAGAGGATAGTTAAACATCAAACTCAGATAATGTAGATACTAGTCCACATAGTTGACCTAAGAATGAAAGTTGTTAAACCATTCACCAATAGCACAAAATCCGGAGATTGCATGACGGCAATTATATCAAGTAGTAACTCATAAGTAAATTAATTCACTAATAAAAATAATTAAATTAATTTGTTAATAAAACTTCATGCATAGTCTTCCAATTCCCAAGTTTACCCACCAGAGAAGACAAGGATTGAAAAGAACATGATGAATTCAGTATATGGCCCCATCTAGGTAGATGGAATCAGGAAATGAGAGTCCAGGGCCCCACGCACTCTCCTAGTTCTACACAATCACACTGTGCATATTAAAAAAGTTGTTTGATGTTTACCTAGATTATAATGGGTCCATTACATTATTAGGTAATGAAGAGTGATTTTAAAATGCTTTAATATTATGATTAACTTTTGGAGGCCAATCCGGAAGTAAATTAGAAAGCATTGGCAGAAGTTGATGGACTTCAAGGTCTTCGACAGTGAGGACCAGGATATCACAGCCGGTATAATCCCACCACTCAATCACTCTCCCTAAAAATGATCACATCTCTGACAGTAGAACACTCATTAGAAAAGTGCCATAAAGAAAAGTTGTAATAACTCTTCAAAGGAACCTAAGGTTCTCCACATTCTCAATTCAATTCATTTCCGTGGACCCCTCCACCATCTGAACCTTCTTTTGCTCATGATCGGGTGAAAAAACTTTATCTAATGCCCATCATTTGCGAAGTAATGGATTACAGTCACCTATTGTATGAATAATTAAAAGTTGAGGAAAATCAACTAATATCTGCTCTTCCAATATGTAGCATACACAATCTCAGAACAAGAAAGAATATAGAAAAATCATTAATCATATTTGTCACTTGAAGAGATTCAATTGTAAAATAATCAATCCACTTTTTAACCACCAAAAATCAAAAAGCCCAAATGCAGGAAAAATGCACTCTTTTTTTTCATTTTCCAAAAAGATTGGTACTCAGATAGTGTAATTGCAACCTTCCTCTAACCCCACATGGTGATAAATCCAAAAATTAAAGGGGCCACCACAAATTACCACTTTTATTTTGGTTTATAAAGGCTGTTTGTGTCCATAAAAGTAATCTACCCCATCAACGTAACAAACTGTCATAAACAATTCTGTTCACTCGTAAGTCAATTTCTCTACAAAGTGGCATAAAAAGAAAACAATTCAAACGTTCAAAAATATTTTAATACATGTTCTCCAACGGTCAAGAATCAAGAATCAAAATTAGAAGCAATAAATAAATGAAGAACCAAAATCAAGATCAAAACACATGATTTTCAAGTACAGAAAACACTATAAAAGCAAAACTAACAACAAAACAGGAAAAGAGGTTTACCAGCAAGAGTGGATTGGAGCCAAGGAGAGCGTTTTGAGCCCTTGTGACTGTCAAACCACCACCAGTGTGATGTTTCCTTGTCCATCATTTCCACCATCTTCACTCTATTCTCTGCTTACTTCTCCACACATCAAATTTCAAAACTTCAAAAACAAAGCCTTTTAAATAATCCAAAGTATCAATAAATGGAAAACAAAACGAGAAGAAATAAACAACATATATTTACGAACTGAATTGGCGAAAACTACTATGTTACAACACTTGTCATTTATTTTTAACACGGCAATGAAGGGCAAACAGCACAAACAACAAAGCAACTAAAAGGGTTAAATTCAGTCATTTCAATTCCTTCAAACCCAAAGAGGGAAACCTCAATTTTTTTTTCAAATGACAGATTAGCTGCCAAATAAATAAAAACACCTCTTAAACTTAAAAGAAAAAGAAAACCACCCTTATAAAAAAATCTATCTAGTACTTGGCAAAACTCAGAGTTAATGGCAAGAATTTAAATGACCTGACTACCTTCAAACTGTCGCTTACTGAATTGACAACGGGAGAGTGTTGCAAGCCTATTTCTGGGGTTCCATACTTTGGGACTTCAGCTCGTTTTTGTTCTTAGCGGAGACGAAGGAAGCTGTGCTTCTTTGTCTCTTTCTGCTTTGCTCTGTGTTGCAGAGATGAGAGTCTTCTAGTTTAAAATACACTCTCAGCCTTTCGTTAAAAAACAAAAAAAAAAAATTGTTTTCTTTCGCCGTTAAGATCGGCCTCCTGACCAATGGGTGAAAGCCAGGTGGATATAAGCTGGAGATGTTTCAAGCCTCGAGATGTAAGCTGAACAACACGTGCCTTAATTTGGGGATTTTTAAATCAATTTTGAAAGCTTACAGAATTACCCTACCGGTGGGCTTTAATTACGCCGCAGCTACGGTACTTATCCAAGGGCCAGATGTCAATCGTCCTCGTTCACTATGTCATCCAACTGCCACCCACATGTCAATCCATCGAGCATCACTGTGTGACTTAGAATATAAACGTAAGGGTAATATGGACTTTTCGAATAGTAGAGTTGAGAATTCAAAGTTTATCGTATTGGCGCGCGAAATGTAAATAGTGCGTTGGTCGGTGAGTCTAAATTCAAAAAAGCCTAAGCTTAAGCCACTGTACAATGAACAATGTACAGGGATATTTTTGAGGTTTTGAAGTATGAATACATTTTTGGACGTATTAAAATACAAATATAACAAGCCTTGTAAAAGTAAATGGAAGCCAGACCAGAAAAGAAAAGAAAAAAGGAAAAAAAAAGAAAAACGGTTGAAAAAACTAGACCGGAGGTTATATTGGTCCCCGATAAGAAAGATAATGGCAAAATGCCCCCAAGAACCAGTTTCTAACAACAAAGCTTTAAAGAGAAAAAGAGTCTTTTACTCTAGTGATATATTTACACAAGACAAACAAATCCTAAAATCCTAGTAGCTATATAGCATGTTCAAAAAAATTATTCTAAATGTCATTCTTGCTATTGTCATTGTCATCACAGTACTAAAGCAGAAATTCATTTGGTGGGGAACCTCCCCCGCCAAATATAGGACGCATGAACTTCTTGTCGAATTTCCGCCAATAAAAATGGACAGTGTAAGTTGGTTTCGTTAGAAGCATGGCTAAACTACTTCTACGATGGATATGGAAGCCACCTGAGTCAGATTCCGAGTCTAGCCCATTTGATAGAAGTGGGACAGTGAGACATCTGGCTGGTGATAATTCAGACCGCGTCAAGTTGCTTGACTCTTCCATTGGCTGCTGCAGCATCAACCTCACAAGAGGCTTGGTCAACAATCCGAATACCTGAAAATAATCAAAAATCAATTAGAGTTTAAAGCAGAAAGTCAGGTGAAATTGAGTTAGAATTTTATGAATGAATAAAAAGATAAAAGAGTAAAACTTCAGACAGACAATGTTCCTTACCACATTACTAAACAGAACTATTGTGATGGTGCTGGTGATCAATACAGCGTTTTCAGGCCTTTGAGTGTGCCCAGAAGTACTGAACTACAAAATTGAATCATAAGACAAATTTCAGTGTAAAAGGAAAATAAAAACTAAAAAATCAAATCAAATGACAACATAAACAGATAAGCACATGTGATCATGCATGAATACCATGTATAATCTAATGGTTAGCATTCATAACATCCTAAAAATCATGTATGTAGCACTTCCAGATTTCGTACTGCCCAATTCTTTTGCTGGATTCTGTTATCATTCCAATCAATCCTATTCTATCTTTAGAGTGGAAACTAAAGGAAAGAAGAGTGTTTCTTCATGCTACAAGGAATGATGGTATTTGGCTGGCCAATCATGCCAAACCAGTCAAGCATTTCTGAAATAGCAAACATCTTAGCTTCATTTAAGTTGTCCCAGATTTTACCTTATTATATGCAAGCGCAACAGATACAGCACCTCGCATGAGCCCAGCCCACCATATTGTAACCTGGATCATTAAACATCACTGTGCCATTTAACAACTTCGGGCAGGCAAAAAATTTAAGGCAAGACCATAAGTTCCTACCTGCTGCTTAAATCCAATTTTGTCACTGGGAGACTTCTTAACTAAGTTGGATAAAAAGGACAGAGAGAAGATAGAAACTGCTCTTCCGACCAGTACCAGGCCAAGCAGAATAGAACTCACAGCAACTGATGTCCAAGGACTGAGAAAGAAGAATAAAAGTTCAATTTGGACAATAATACATGCGTTTGCAGCAGGCAAGAATTATATAAGAATGGATATATGGGGCAAAGATGGGAATGCATCAAGAATATCAAATAACCATCAAAATTAATAAATTAATTCTAATATGTACAGTTGACTTAGAAAGATTACAACTCAATAAACTATCCTCAAAGTAAAACATTCATATTACCTCTTCCCTACAATCTTCCACTTCTCAATGTCCAAGGTATCCATACCAACATAGAGAAAGATAAAAATTTCTGATATAAATGACAATGTTGCAAAAGCATGCCTGCCAGCATAAAAAAAAAGAGTATATATCAGATGGACAAGATTAGATTTCAAGGTTTGAGAAACTATTATAGAAGATTCAACATACTTAGTGGTCACTCTTGAACTTTCAGTAACATTGTGCCAGGTGTAGTGCGACATGACAATCCCACAAAAGAACACTGTAAGGATGCCACTCAAATGAAACAGCTGGAAGACAGCAATTGCCAAAATGATCATTAAAGAGCAAAGTTATATAACCTTCAAGAGAAAAATTATGGGCAGTAATTTCATAAAGCTCTGCAACATGTTAACCAGAAAACTTACTTCAGCCATCATATATGAAAGGTAAGCCATGAGAATCATGAGAGCAACTTCCCGGTCTGTTGAGTGCCTGAATATTGGCATAGTTTTAGCTACTTCAATTTTTTATAAAGTAAAGAAGGAAAATCAGGAATTGTACACTGTTCTATTATTAAAGTATAACAGGGAGAGACTTGACCAAAAAGACTGTCAAAACAACTGAATTCTGGACAGATTCCAAAGAGGCACGCCAAACAATTATTTAAAACATGTACAATCTGAATGTCATCCAACAAAATTCAATAATTTACTCCAAGTGTTTTTACATTTATATACAAAAATTCCAGATAGATCACGATAAACTTTGTCAATTAACTAATACAGATATCATCGCTAAGCAAATTTTGACAAGCAAGAACATAAAGTGTTAGCATTCATTACATACACAACTACCCAAAAAACATTAAACTCTACCAATCAGTTGTTCTCCGCTAAGAGAGAAAATTTGCCCACCGAATAAATAACAATAGAAGAGATCGCCATTGTGGATTTCTAATACCATGAATAATGCAAACAGAAAAAAGAAACTTGATTTATATCAACAAAGAGTTAAAAAACTAAGAAGCATATTAATAATGTCCTTTATATACCTGCCAAAGTACAACTTTCTTATAATGTATGCGCTAATCAGTCCAACCTGCATACAGACACAATTCATTATATCATGCTATACATATCTTTCTGTGTATCCAAAAAAAAAAAAAAACTTTAGGGACCACTTTAGAGCAACATCATTACATGATTACACAAGGATAAGGAAGCCCAAAAGATACTTTTCAAATTCTATAAACTCACTAACTGAATACTCCCTTTACAGGAAGCCTAGTTATTTGGAATTTACTATCAATTTAATCTAGATATTTACTTAACGAACCCATCAATAGTATATAGTGACTATAAATAGGATGTGAAGATTATATGTTAACTATTGATTATGGAAAAAGTGAGTAAATTTTTCCTGAGAAAGAGGAAAAACAAGGTAATAAATATAATTATATCCAAATACAAATTTGAAATTGCATCACTTATGTAATAGCTGAACGATATACTTCAATTAGATAGAATGATGAGACAGTTTTAATTACCCATGTGGGTGAAATGACGATACATTTGTACACAAAAATGCACTCTCATGCACATGCACAAAGAAAAAGAGGGAGCGAGGGACTCACAGCTATCCCCAAGAACGTGCTCAAAATAAATAAATAAGAGAAATTGCCACCAAACCGAATGACCATCTCCGAGGTTATGGGCCCGAGGTCAAATCTTTGGATTGCATTGAAAAGTACAACAGATGTGGCATCATTTACCACACCTTCCCCAAAGACTAGACTGTATAATAGAGGTGTCTCGTCTTGATTAAGCACCTATCAGATCAGATACAAAACTTAGAAGATAATTTGCATTTAGTTTTCATTGCCTTGGCAAAAAGAGAGCCCGGAAATACATTTATACCTACCTGCAAGGTGCAAACAGAATCTGTGGCCGAAAGGATTGCCCCAAGTGCTAATAGTAGAGAACAATTATATTAAGAACACAAGAAGATTTGAAAGAAAAATATATAAAAGTAAATAGATGTTAACAATTTTATGATTTTATACTTTAGCTTAACGTATATTTTTATGACTACCAAGTGTCAAATTCAGAATCAAAATTTGATTCTCAAAAGGGACACCTCAAATGAGATGTAAAAAAAGGAACTACTAAAGTTTATACTGCTCCTTCGTTGGATGAGCAACACATCACACTGCAGATTTTCGGTATTTATTGGACCACATTATTATAGCACAAGGAGGAAACAATAATCTAAACCCAACTAGAGATTTTATTTTCCAAAAGCAACTTATGCCTATCTAAAACTGTGAAATAAAAGTAAGGAGAGTACCAAGATAATCCCCCAGATCCAAGAAACCAAGATCAAACTTCTTGAATATTTGGGCTGAACCTGTACAACCATGATAAATCATAATCAAAAATGGTACATTCAAGAATGACAAGTTATTAAGAATAAACAAATATTTAACATCCTTGAAAATTTATGATGACCTTTTTTTTTCTTATTTTCACACAACCTTTTTTTTTTCCTTTCTAATAAATGGCATGACATGCAGAACATGTAAGAACTTAAGCATGCACTTAAAATCAACCGACAACAAAGTATTATCAAATCCTAACCTCACTTAAAATAGTGAAAACATATATATTTGCAGATATTATTGTAGAATAGAAAACACAAACGTCAAAGGTGCTTATATATCTAATTCTCAATCTAATAGGAATCTTCTTCCTTCAGTCTTTATGCGTTTAACGAAGAACCAGAACCACTTCCAGAAAGGGAAAAATCAGTTATTGAGAAACTTGATGTTCAAACAATGAATGTATTCTGGATTCTAAAACTTTAACTATCAACAAACAGGTCAAAAGGATAGTCCATCCACTGTGGAAGGTTAAACTTTCACAGATTAATACAGTATTACACTTATAAACTTTCCTAATGCTCCTACAGCGGTGCTACTAAAAATGATTCCATAGGGTTGTCTTCCTATATTCCGCTTCATTCATGAAATATTTCTAGTCTGGGAATTATGAAGGAAATGATTACCAAAACAGAATTCATAAAATAAGATATTAGAAGTTTATAATCAATTCAACTAACATGATGCCCAATAACAGTTTACGTTTAACGAGATAGATTTTATTACAAAACTATATACTGTGTAACAAGCCTGGAGATTGGGATATACATGTGGATATGACGCCAAAGGATATCAATGTACCAACAGCACCAAACACATTGATTGTGATGAAATTTTGAAAAAACTGCTTCTTTTTCACCTGGAACCTGATAAATAAAAAGTATCAAAGAAGAAAAACAAAACACTTAAAAAAAATCATCAAACTGAGATGTGTCTTTCATCTGGCAAAGTTGAAGAAACTAACATTTAAGACTTCGGAGGGCTCATCTGATTGAGATTTAAATGACAAAGCACGTAGATTTATACACGTAAATTTAATAGTCTATATAAGAAGTGGAGGACCAACAATCGGATGGACCATCTTTTAAGTCTCAAAAGAACAAGATGGACAAAAAGGAATGTTCAGTAAAGAGTTAGTCATAATATGAAGAAATATTCAATAGGCTACAAAGTTACCAAGCTTCAACAAAAACAAAAAATCAACAACACTGCACTCTGTTTAATTTTGGTACAGAATTAACAACTAACAGCAGGTAAGGAAAGAAGAATAGAAATGAGAGATAAAGTTCAAACTTACCCGGCATTAAATATGATAGGTGGAAGAAGATATATAAAGAACAGGTCTTCATCAAATGAAATGCGCGAGCTTTTGCCTTTAGTAGTTAGTAGAATAGTAATTCCAGTACAGAGGCCCTGCAATCAATCCAAAGAATCATTTACAATCTCTCTCCACAATCCAGCACAAAAAATCAAACAATCAAAAACAATTACTAGCAATAAATTGTCAACATTGTACGTTTTGAAATGTAAAATAGAAAAACTCACAATAGCAAGTGCAGTAATTGAATCGTTCATCCATCGAATCTTCACCAAAAGATGACCAATCACGATGCAAGCACAGAGGAGGCCAACAAACAAAGTTATAGGATCGATGGGAGATTCCTCCGCTTCAGAAAATTTGAAAATAGAAACCAAATCGAGACCCATTTTGCTTCCTCAATCTCCCATAGAACCAATACGTTTCCTGTTTCCAACAAAAAAAAAAATCATAACAATTCACGACTATAAACAAAATGATCGTTGAACCAACTATCCAGCCTTAATATAATTTCGAAAAGTGGAGATAATAAACAAAACTCAACCAGAAACTCAGCACACTCAGAATTCTCATTCCTTCACTTTCTCGGCAACCAAACAGGAAATGGAAAACAAAAACAGAAAGTCGTAATAAGCAATCAACTGATCAACTTAAGCCAACCACAGTTACTTCTCCTTGCTTATCCATTGCATGCATGCCACTTAAGTACATTTACTCCCAAAAAAAAAAAAAAAAAAGATCAAAACCAGTAGAATCGATAACTTAACAGCTAAGAATCCGTATGCTCAACAACCAGACAAAAGAAACTATACAAGATTAAAGAAAGAGAAAGCTGTTTACCTCAAAATTTCGAAATGCGAGAGGATGAAGGGATTGCTTTAGCTTTTAGTAGAGGTAGAATTTGAAAAGGAGACGACAACTTCCAGGGGAGGGAATAACATCTGGAAGTAGTACAAAGACCGGGAAACGCGAAAGCAATAACGATACGACGTGAGGGTTTTTATCTGGTGTTGTGGGGAGTACAGAAGGAAACCGTACAGACGGAGAATAATATAATCTAGTGGGACCGTGGACTCGGTTCGGTACCTTACCTTGTTGTGAAATGTACGCCACTATTGTCTTGTCTGTATGTTTTTACGAAATTGACCTGACCGTGAATGTTCCATATTTAAATTAATAATAATCATGTGGTGCCATGTCATGGGTTAATTGGTAAAGAGAAGTTAGGAAAGAGCTAATTGGAATGATTATTATTAATAATCAATATAAGATTAATGACTAATTTCCCATTTTAATTTTACTGTGTTATGGGTTGATTAACGTAATTAATCTCATTTTTAATACCCATTTAATTTACATTTTCTTTTAAAACAAAAGATAAAATCTTTAATCATAACTTAATTTCTAATTTAACAAAAAAAAAATTTAATGGATAATAATTACACACATAGAGTTGCTTCTATTAAAATTATATCACCTATTTTTAATTTTATCTCTTATTTATCATAATTACTTTATGATAATAATATTTAATTATGGGAATATTTTTTCAACCCGTTTCGGTTAACATGAACGACGGGCCGTTCAAACCCGGATCCGGAACTCGACCCTGAGGATTTGAGACAAGATGCTATTGGACAAGGCTACACGGGACCCACTGAAGTAAATACAGGCCTAAGTCTAAGGTCACCCCCAATTGACAACACACATCACAACCCAGCAGCAAGATTAATACCAAACCCTACTCTCTTTTCTTTTCATTATAAATCATCTTCTTTTTTTTCTTGATCATTCCTCTGCAACTATCTTTAAATGGGTCTTGATTTCCTAATAAGAAACAACAATGCTTCACACTGCTGCTCTTGAGGTTTGATGTATCTCATTCTCTGCTAATTTCATTCGTTTATAGTGTGATTCGGAAATGTTGAAGATTCAATTTTGGTGGAGATCTATGGAATTCTTTCATGAATATGGTGATATGATTAGTTGATCTCTGGTGGGTATTTCTTAGTTATTGGTATTTATTGAGAGTGGTTGAGCTTCGTAGTGTAGATCTTAAATAGGTTAATTTCTAGCTTGTTTTTATGGTTATCACATTTTTGGAGATTAATGATGATATTTATGTTTTTCAACGAGTATTTGTGGTGATTGGTAGGCATTTACTTCAAAGTATGGATTTTTTAGTTTCTGAGATTTCTGGGTATCGCTGATCAGGGCAAATCAGCTGGCATTTAGAGTATAAAGTTGACATTTTGAGGAATAGAAATCTGGGTTAGTTAAAATTTTGGAGATATTGGGAATTTTTAAGTGTAGAGAGGTTAAGATTGAACGAGGCAGAGATGTCTTTTAAGAGTATATTGCAGGACATGAAGGGTGAGTTTGGGAGTATATCTAGGAAAGGGTTTGATGTGAGGTTTGGGTATGGCATGAGGTCGAGGTCACATCGGGTGGTTCAGGATAGCTCTGTGGTGGTCGATGCTTTCAGGCAAAGCTGTTGGGCCAATATGCCGCCCGAGCTTTTAAGGGATGTGTTGATGAGAATTGAGGCTTCTGAGAGTACTTGGCCTCCTCGGAAAAATGTGGTTGCCTGTGCTGGTGTTTGCAGGAGCTGGAGGGAAATTATGAAGGAAATTGTTAAAATTCCCGAAGTATCGGGCAAGTTGACGTTTCCCATCTCCTTGAAGCAGGTTGAGGATATGAGCACTTGCCTTTTGTTTTAATGATATCTAGCTCATGTTCTCTGACTGAATTATGTTCTCGTTTTCAAAATGCTTTTACTTATTTTGTTTTTATTTTTTCTTACTAGCATTATGATACTCTATGCTAAATGATGGTTATTGCATTGACTTGAGTGAATAGCCACTGATACGGAGAACAATTTATTGTTCTGGTTCTTGTTGGCAGTTGTGATGTAAACTTTTTGCAGTATTATACTTGAATACTGCTCTCGATTTTTGTTTGTTGCCCTAGTAATTTTTTTCTATATGTATTTAAATGAATCTTTCTGCAAGATGTGGAAGGTTATGGGGTCTGAATATTAATATTTTCAATGGATTTTCCAACTATTTGCTAGCTCTTCATTGAAGTTGGTTCATCGTGGGTAATTGAACTGTTTTGTGGAACTACAATAGGATTGTTTAGAACGTGCTTCCTCTTAAATTTTTTGCAATGTGGAGATTAATTGAAGTGGGTTATTTCTCTTACAGGCAACCCAATGTTGCTCTCATTTTAAGTGACCATAAAGTGTTGTTTTATAATGGTTTGGTACTAATGGCCTGATATCAGAATGTGAATAGTGTCTTTTAGAGTTTGGGTTGCATTTATGTGATGGGAAATTAGGGATAATCTAGTAACATAGGTGAATTATACCAACCATGCAATGCAAACGAGCCCAAATTTTTTGTTTTCCATTTGAATTACGCAGTCTATTATGTGATTAAAAAATCTTGTCAATGAAGACAATTTTGAGGATATAAGAGTTAGACTAGGAAGAAAAATTCTTGTTGTCATATATGCAAAATAATGTTGGGAATGAAACCTTTGTGCCAGAGATAAGTATCTAAGAGTTAAGAACATTATGCAAAGCAAATTCTCTTTATCATCTTGGACAATTAAGCATTATTGGGCCAAGGTAATGAATTCGTCTTCACTTTACTACAACCATTGAATGGAATTTCAGGCACCATGCCTGTAGTTTTAGAGAAAACAACGGTAGATAAGGCAGAAGTTAGTTTGCAACTTTTTGAAGTAACTCTCTTCTTCTCTTCTAAATTGTTCTATTTCTCCCAATGATTATCCATTTATTATTCATGATTTTAATTTAAAAAATCTTGGATTTTCTTGACGTGTTGCACAATAGAGTTAGGAGCTGTACTCTCTCTCATATACTGGAAAATCTTGTGGCAGGTTCAGTTGATTAATTTCATTTGATGAGGTTAATACTTTTTGAAGACATCTGCTTCTTGTTTCCTGCTAATTGTTTAGGCCTTGGTATTTTTTTTCTGCAGCCTGGTCCAAGGGGATCTCTCCTTCAATGTTACATAAAACGGAATCGTAGCAGCCAAACATTTTATCTTTACCTAAGCTTAAATCAAGGTGATCAACTGAATTTTTATTTTATTTCTTGTTCTCTTATGTGTATTTGATATTTTCAGTGCAATTTTGTTTCTACTTACAAAATGTTTATTATTTACGGTAGTGGATTGAGTTTGATATATTGAGGGATTTATTTCTTTTTTGGAATAATAAAGGGGTAGCTTTCTAACTTATATTTTCTGTGGGAAGAGATGGTCTACTCTTACTTTATATGTTACTCTGAGCTATAAATACTGAACTGTTTTGCCTCTGTCTCATCTTCTGGCAGCTTCAAATGATGATGGGAAGTTCCTCCTCGCTGCAAGGAAGTGTCGACGCGCTACATGCACTGATTACAATATCTCATTAAATCGGGATGATGTGTCCAAAGGGAGCAGCACGTACATTGGAAAGTTGAGGTATGTTCATCCAGGACTTGACTCTGTTGGTTCTCAATTATTTTTGTGGCCTAAGGGTACCATCTTGGTTTCCATAATGACAGGTCAAACTTTTTGGGAACCAAGTTCACAATCTATGATGGACAGCCTCCAAATGCTGGAGCAAAAGTTACTAAATGTCACTCCACCAGGCTAATTAATATGAAAGAAGTCTCTCCCAGAGTACCTGCTGGCAACTATTCTGTGGCCCATATATCATACGAGTTAAATGTCTTGGGTTCAAGGTAATATTTACTATTTCTCTTCACCAAAAAATAATCTGAAAAAATATATATTAAATTGTGATCATTGTTCAGCTACATGATATTGTTTCCTTTTACTGACTGAAAGTTTACATATTTGAAATATAGAGGTCCAAGGAGGATGCAGTGCTTTATGGATGCAATTCCTGCCTCCTCTTTTGAGCCAGGGGGAGTGGCACCTACACAGACTGAATTTCTTCACAGCAATGTATACACCTTTCCTTCCCTTCCTTTTTTCAGATCAAAATCAACCCGCATGGAAAATTTCCAATCTGGACCTTTGACTGGCCAGAAAGATGGAATGTTGGTGTTGAGAAACAAGGCCCCAAGGTGGCACGAACAACTACAGTGCTGGTGTCTGAACTTCAACGGACGGGTAACTGTTGCTTCAGTCAAGAATTTTCAACTGGTTGCTTCTTCGGAGAATGGAGTTGCTGGGCAGGACAATGAAAATGTTATTCTACAGTTTGGAAAAGTGGGGAAAGATGTGTTCACCATGGATTATCAGTATCCAATCTCGGCTTTCCAGGCATTTGCCATATGTCTCAGCAGCTTCGACACTAAGATTGCTTGTGAATGAAAGGATAAGCAGGTGAGTTATTGTATGAAAGACTGTTTTCCTGTCAGTAATGGTGTGGTTTTTGCATGATTCAAACCTGGGACATGTATCTCTAGTTCAACAACCTCCTGATTTTTGCCAATTACCAATTTAAAGTTGTGGTTGTGTGTTAAGAGCTAACTATTTTTTTCCTCATTTAGAACTGTTAAAGGAATAGTTTAAATCATATCGAAATTAATGAACGGCACATTTTGTTTCCCAGAGGTAGATCTTGTGGCTTGAGCTAATCTTGAATTTTCTTTCTGAACGTCCGATTACAGCCTCTTTTGTTCTCACTATATGTTTAGTAGATGCATTGTATTTATTCTTGAATCTCGAGTAATTGAAGTTTAAAACTATTTTTGTTGCTGGACAGGAAGTGTTGCTAGGTGCAATAAAAATCGGTTGGAAAGTCTGTGTTGTTGGGCACGGAATGAGGCTATTAGAAGGATTCCAAAAAGCTTCTAAGGTAGTTGGATCTTGTTTCATTTAATTGCCGTGTGCTGTTAGGTTTTTTATTTCAATTTTTCCCTGTAAATAATTACTCTGTTTTTCCATAAAAGCGAAACATAAACGTGCACCGCTTTGTTGGTTGGACGCTTGCTAACACACTTTTTTAATCTTTGAATCATAATTTGTGCGAGAAAGTTTTAGACACCTAAATTTTTTACACGTCTACATGCTTGTTTTTCTTTATTGAAAGACCGTTTTCTTATTGATTATATTTGTTCTGTTTTCCTGCCAATTGTGTAATTCTGAAGCTCCTTATATTTTGCTTGCTATTTGGGATATTCTTCGTCTCGACTAGTATGCCAACTTTAAGAGAGTTCAACATGCACGGGGTTTCATGAATGCATACGTGCCCAGGGCTGGCATGGGTAATGGACCTAATGACACGGGGGTATCTTGGTAATCAAAATTAGAAATGCTAATTAAGATCTACCTCATGCTTGTGCTAGTGCTTTGTGGGAATCAAAGTTTTATTATTTTCCAAAGATTGTTAAATATTTCCATTAATTCAGCTGTCAAATGCTGAGTAATAGTTTTTTCTTTGGCCGTCAATAAATTAACTTTTTTAAGTGGAAAATAAGAATTTCCTAGTAACAAGATCGTTCCAAAGCTTTTTATTCATGACACAAGTACAAGCAAACAAAATACAAACCCACGTCAACTAAAAGCTGCCAAGAGCTCGAGCTGGAATCCCATCACTATTACAGAAATAAAAACAATACCCACAAATCAGAAGGGTGGAGGGGGGCCGCCAGAAGGACCATATCCGCGCGGTCCACCAAAGCAATCTTGTAGCAACCAACAGCAACACAAGCAGAGTACATGCTGCAATCTCAGAACATATCCAATTAGAATAAAAAATTACTTGCATATGTTTATTGTCTCAACTGACAATAATACATACTTTGTTAGCTAAATTATTAGGGCAGTTTATTTTCAAATTCTACTGATATGTTGGCATTCCATGGAAACAACTGAAACAAACATCGATCTGACTAAACTTACCACGAGGAGATCATGCTGCATATACCATCCGCAAACCCACCAAAAAAGCCGCCTCCAGGGCCAGGACCAAAAGGTCCGCCAGCTCCAGGGCCCCACCCCCCAGGTCCTCCAGGTCCACGTCCTCCGGGTCCTCCAGTTCCCATCGTGAAATTTCTACCTCTTGAATAGATGCAGCCACAAGCGTCCCTTTCAGAGACAGAAGCCAAGCTCAAAGAGATTCTTCGAGTCTCAAGTTGCAGACACTCAAAAATAAAGTCAACAAGATTATGGGACTGTGTGCAAACAAATCTATAAATTGTACAACCATTCACCCTAAACATTATTCACCCTAAACAACCATTCAGAGCTGTATGTATCACCATAAGCATACACTGTTAACCAATGGTCTTTTTCATTTCTTTTGGACCTTGGGCTGGCCACAGTCCACTCCCCACCCATTTTATTGGGCTCCTAAGCAATTCCCTGTTGGTCTGTCATACAAGCAATCCATGACTTAGAACTCTTTGGCACCAGATTCCTCTATTTATATCTCTCACTCGGTAATAGAATGTTTCACTCAAGAAATGTATGAAATGATATTGCTTTAATATGTTTATATTAAAACAGATAAAGCCTCAGATTAGCATTTTGGCACATTCTTCCTTCCAGCAACAACGCATGCGTAGAAATTCTACCATGGTGCGCTAAATGTTGTTGCAGCTCATCTACAAATGCTGTCATCATAGGCAACAACAATCGGTAATTCAGTGCTTCAATCCCATAAAGCATATATCATTCAGTTGGTCCCTCTAGAAGGAAGGAAAAATGATCAAAAACATCAAAAAAATCATAAGAAATCTCCTTATGTAGGATGAATCAAGCACAACACAAAACTCTATCAAACAAAATATTCTTGCATATTTGTCCCAATTAAATAAAATAAAAACATTTTGCTTATCTTTATCGAAACAAATAAAATATACCCCTTCCCTAAATTCAAAGCTTCCCGGCATTGACTCTTAACAGGAAGGCAAACACACAACCACAAGTAGTCTCAAGCAAATTCTACATGTTTATCGAAACATAACACTTTAAAGAAATAAGAGCCTCAGATTAGCATACTGGCACATTCTTCATTGCAACAACAACCCATGTAGATACTCTACACGGAGCGCAAAAATATGTTGTTGCAGCTCATGCATATACATTCTCATCACCAGCTAAAACTAATCGATTCAATGAGCTCATGATAAAGTATTAAATAACTACTAAAAAATTATAAATTAACTTCCACTGTACATCGATTAAACATGAAATTATCATTCCATCTTTGACACACTCAACACTCACAAACGAGATGAATCAGTTTAATAAATCAACGGAAAAAAAATAAGTTTTTTAACTTAGCTTAGAGTAGAAATTCGCCGGCAAATACGAAGAAGAATGTAGACCTCCAAAATTAGGGTTTCGTTCTGCAATTTATCCCCCGTCCTTTCTCTAAAAAAACCCTCTTAACAGCCAGTACTTGAATAATTACCTAAAGGAGGCAATTAAAGTATGAACGAGCCCAACAGAGGCCTACTAGAGAGAATCTTGGGCTTTGAGCTACAGCCCAATTAACAAATTCAGCCGATTTGAGTGGCCCACTATAATTTTTAGTGCCAAAACAGAGAGTCAGTCATTTTTTTTTTTTAGCTTATATATAAATTGTAGACAAGGGATACAATCGGCTAACTAGAATTTTTAAAATTTAATAAAAAAAAAATTAAAATTTTAAATTAAAATCAGTTAGTACTAATGTTTATTTTTTTAACTTATTATTGAATTTAATAAAAATTATATTTCAAAAACTTGTTTAACACCCAAAAATAAGTCAACTGGACATATAAAATGAATAATAAATATATAAAAATATAAGAATATGAAAATATTTAGAAAAAGATGGTAAGCAAAATAGATAAATTTATAAAAATAAAAAA
>JAXCLQ010000001.1:21051385-21061572 GCA_035584115.1 Cedrela odorata | reverse complement strand
ATAAAAATAAAAAACTGAATAGTGTCAGAGGAAAATTGAAAAGAAAAGAGAATGAGATAGACGTGGGCCTCTACCTGAGACATCAGTGTCAGGATTCTTATGCACGGCAAATAAAAGTTGGTCCCCAGTAAATGGGTCCACTTTACGTGAACCCAAAAATAGATGAATTTGACGAATAACAACCGTCGGATCAAGTCATGGCAGTATGATTGGAAGTTTTAATTATCTGGGACCATGACCACCATTAAAAATAAAAAATAAAAAATAAAAAAGTGTACAGGCCCCACGATTGAAAACAGGTGATATCCTACAGATGGAATCAGCAGGTACAAGGTACAGCTGTTGTGAGACTTCACCAACTGGTTTTCTGTGGTCCCCGCAACACTCACCGAATTAACAAATCTTTTTGCATTGCATTGCCCTTTTACCATTGATAGAATAGCTACATTTATTTATTTACACATCTCCTTCCTTAAATTTCTTCAATTAAAGAAATTTCTGCTGGAATCTTTTTGATAAGGAGTTGGCCACACACATCATCAATTAATGCTCATTTTCTAAATATATATTAATATTTTTCTTGAAATTATTTTGGTCCTTATCAATGATGGATGATGAATGACGAAGGAGGACCATTGGTCCAATGATCTGACTATGGAGCCGTATATTGACAATGTTTAAAGTTATAACGTTAATATTGGTTAATACATAAGACAACGCCATGACCATGACCATGACCACGACAATCTTTCCTACAAATGTTGACTGCCCTAATAATTTATTTATTTATTAAAAATCAAATGAAATTAAATTGATCCAACCCAATGGCGAGTGATTCCTGATTTTTGTTACTGTCAGGAAAATGTCACATACAAAGCTAACCCTTTGGGTACTTGATTGCTTGTCTGATATTAGTTTATTAACTTAATTTGAACAAGCCTCAATCAATAAGTTTGTTTCTGATATATGGTGTTTTGCAAATTGAAGGGTCAGATTTTGGTTCGGCTGGCTGGTTGGTTGGTTTGGTTTATAAAAAGTTGTGCGCCGAATTCACAAAAGTCAAAATGCTTAATTTCAAGTCAATTTTGAAACCAAAAGATTTGGTACTAAAGATATATCCCAATATGATGTGGGTAGATGAACAAGAATCTATTGACTTGGGCACGGCACGGCACGGCACGTTGTGGATCAATTTGGTCAAGACTATTATTAATTAACATAATCTCCAGATTTACGCATATTACGCTAACTAAAATTTCAACCAAAATCTTGAAATTTTTACACACAAACACTAGTCACAACAATCCCATTTCGCCACGTGTAATCCTAATTAAACAGAATTAGGCGAAATTTCAGCAGCTTTGGCAAGAACCCCGTTACCTGACTGTAATTTAACACGTTTACAACGATTACATTATAAAACATAACAAGTTACAACTCCTCCCGATAATCACATAGTCAACCATATGGACTAAGAGAAAACAGTTGTCAAATCAAATACCGACACGTAAGTATGTTCATAGCGTAAAAAGGGTTGAGATAGGGCTGTTCTGTTCGTCGGTGACCATCATGTCAAAAGCTGTTACTTTTTGAAAGCTTTGCTTTTTTTTTTTTAATTTTTTTCTCTTCCTTCCCTTGGGTCAAACCACCGCACCCCCGCAACGTACATTATACAGAGAAAGGTAGCAACATTTGAGTCCCTAATTTTGTTTATATATTTATAAATAATGAAATTTGATTTATTTGTGTCAAATGAGTCCTCAAATCCTACTGAAATGACTACATTAACCTTACATTAATAATGTAAGGTTATTTTAGATCTATTTGATATAAATGAGCATACTATGTTCTCATTTGTGAATAAATAAAAATACGAGATCTAACTGTTATTATGTCAATAGAAAGACATAAAAAAGATAGAAAGAGAGAGTAATAGAGAAGATAAAAGGTCGTGTCACACAAATTGATTGGACAGTGCATGCCGGCAGTAGGGGGCAGGCTTTGCCCACCCTCTATATTTCAGCCAGTTTTTGTTTCTTCAAAGGCTAGCTACCCCACATTTCTTGGGCTCGGGACGGTGTCCCCTACTAGTTTTGTTCGTACCTTACACTTGCCATGTCCAATTTGGATGCCTTTAGTAATTGGATTCCAACGGAGTGTTACCATGTATACTTTGATGGCCAATGACATTCAAAAGTTCATACTTTCATGGTTTTATAAGAAGTATTGAAATAAAAAGTGTTACATGATTAATGAGTCAATGATCGATGCTTAGTTTTTGTAAAGATTCCAAAAGGTGGGGGCCATTCCCATCTCATCTCATTCTTTTTTGTCAACAAAAGATTGCCAAGTGTACTGTTTGATGTTCGAATTGAAATATATTTTGGTCACGATTGCACCAAATTGTACAATTATATCCATACTGTCACACACTTTATAAAAGGTAGGCGCACATGCATTTAGACATATTGGAGAGATTGATTAACGTTTTAATTAATAATTAATGATGAGATATGAAAGTTTTATCAAACTCTTCCACTAATAACAGTCAATTAACATTAGCATAATCGAACTTAGCTTTTTCCATCACGTGCATCTAGTATTTGTAACACGTACACGAAAGTTCCAAGTTAAAAAAAACTTTTTATTGCACTTAACCCCTTTAACTTTATTTATTTTTATCTATTATCCCATCTTCTGAATTTATTCAATTTAGTCTTTCTCCGATTTGAACATTTGTATTTGGTAAAATACAAACTTATACATAATTAATAATTGAACAACATAAAATACTCTATTTATACACATTTAAAAATGCATTAATTGTCACAAAGGATGGAATTGAATGTGTATTGCGAAGGTAAAAGTTGTGCTTTCTCAATTAATATATGTGTAAGTGGTACCACTTTTAAGCATTTTCAATTATTGTAGCATGAATGAGTGTCATTTTTTTGATGTGTACAGTTGCACCAAATGGCCAACTATCCATCACTAAATGCACATTGTTGCGTCTTGAGAGTTGTCATCAATAGCTTTCTTTTATTTCAATGCCTCGAAAATCATTGTCATAAAACTATTCTTCAACAATAATTGAGTTAAATTATAAACCATGAGTGAATATATGATATGATCTTATAAGAAGACGTGAACGGGTAAAGATAATAATAATATTTTAAAAATATGTATTTTAAAAAAAATATCTATTTATATTACAACCTATGATACAATTTTTGTATATATATTTTTAATTACGCTATTGAATAATCAATGACCGATTTAAAAATTTAAAATTTGTGTGTGATTTAAAAATAATAAAATGATCGGCAACTAAATTTAAAATTGGAACTTGTTAAAAAATTTACTTTCTCATTTATAAATTATAAATTTAAATTTAAAAGACTAAGTTAATAAATTGATAATAAATAAATCCCTTAACACTGTATAACAAAGTCATCAATTTAAATAATTTAATTACATAAAACAAGGGAAAGAATATGATTAAGTTTGGTTTTTTTTAATTTATTTAATACAGTAGTTGGATTTCCGTCTCCGAAAAACATTTTTCAAAATTAAATTAAGCGTTGAGAAGAGTATCACTACAAATTATACAGATCCACCATCCCACTCGAGCGCCAGAGAGATTCCCGGAGAACCGAGCGTGGGCTTACTAATCAATTCCATTAATTATTAATTAAATTAATCGATTATTTAATCTTAATCACGATTTCTTACCTTTAAATAATAAAGTCTACGTGGAAGACAACTCATATCTACTATTTATTTATTTGATTAATTAATACTAATATGATTATATTAATACCTAAATTTCTGAGCAAAAGATTCAAAAGTATTTTAACAAAAACCTTTTTCGCTGTTTTCTAAAAATAAATAATACTATTTTCCCGTTTTTCGAAAACGAAAAATGTTTTCCAAAACAGTACAACTGGAGACAAGCCTTACGGTTGCTATCGATAAGGACGCTTACCAATGAAACGAGAGACCAACCAACGGTCAAGATCTCTTCTTTAAAAACTTCAAATCTGGATCGTTCATTTTTAACTCCTTCTCAGCTTTTTCGACATAAAAAACGACAGGTCTATGGACTCCATGCCGAGGACAGTGCAACCCCATAATACCATGTCCTTTTCACGAACTGACAGCACTGCCCCTCGTTTATATTGAAACGAGGTACAAACTATCTCATCATATGAGGGGTGTCTTCGTCATTGTCGCTGTAAAAGAAGAATCAATAATATATTTTTTCTGATGCCATGTCGTGCACCTGAGGTAATTGTAGGGACCCTTCCTCTTTACTAGTTTTACCATTCGTGGTAAAAATATTTATTACTGCTTCTGATTTTCTGGGTGAATGTGTAAATCGTTTCTACTGTGACCAGACCGTACACTGTAAAAAGAGATCTCATCTGACGGACGGTTTTGCTTAAAATGCGACGCGCACTTGTTTGTACTTTTGCTTTTGCTTAGGCCTTAGGAGACTTGGCATGTATTTTAATCAAACAATATTTTTATTTATTTATTTTCCATGTGAAATCAGGGCCGTTGGAGCTGAATAAATGGTTTTCGTATACATCACTGAAGCTGTTCCTCTTTTAACAGTCTGAAATCATAAACCAAAAACAGTAAAACATGATTGGACGGCCATGATGTCACAATAACCGAACTTCACATCAGATCATTCATCATTATTTTATCCTTTTTCTCCCCAATTGTATTTGTGGTCCCCGCAATATCCGATCCCCTCGGATCCAGCCGTGCAACGCGAATCATGAGATTCCCTCCTCCACCATTCTTCCTACACATGATAACACTTTATCGACGCTCACACACGATAATTTTATTGATGATATCGCTCCACGATAATACTCAACTTCTCGCCACATCTGCCCTCGGTCCACTCTCTTACATACACCCGTTTTCTGCGGCTCCCCTTCGTCGTCTACGGATAAGATCATAAACTCCCACCGTCCATCCAACGGATATAATGAATTAATATAAACGTGTCGCAATTTCAACCGTGATAAAACCTGACTTCACTCGTTTAACTAGAGTTAAAATGTAACCCCACTAGTCACTTTAATAACATCCTTATCTACTCGCCATTTCTCTCTCTTGTCCTACGCTTGACCTTCTCTCTCTTTCTCAGCTCTCTCATAACTCGATACTGAGTATGAGCTTTGTCAATGGCATTTCAGATCTAACATAACACAACAGAGTAGCCCCAGGTGTCATTACTCGAAATTTTGAGAATTTTTAAGTGAATTTGAATCGAAACAGTGAGTTTCATTCATGTTAAGGAAAATGTCATACTCATCCTTTCCGGAGGATGTATTAGAGCACGTGTTTTCGTTCGTTCAGGCCGATAAAGACCGGAACGCGATATCTCTGGTGTGCAAGTCGTGGTACGAGATCGAACGCTGGTGCAGGAAGCGGATATTTGTCGGGAACTGTTATGCGGTGAGCCCTCGTATGGTGATCAGACGGTTCCCAGAGGTGAGATCGGTGGAGCTGAAAGGGAAGCCGCACTTTGCGGACTTTAATTTGGTTCCCGAAGGTTGGGGCGGCTATGTGTACCCGTGGATCGTTGCGATGGCGACTGGCTACCCCTGGTTGGAGGAGATCAGGTTGAAACGGATGGTGGTTACAGATGAGAGCTTGGAGCTGATTGCAAAGTCGTTTAAGAATTTTAAAGTGTTGGTTTTGAGTTCCTGCGAGGGATTCTCAACTCATGGACTTGCTGCCATTGCTGCCAATTGCAAGTAAAGTTTCAATTTTTTTCATAGTTTTGCTTTTTGTTGGATTTGAGAGTTTCATTTATTTCTCGAATATTTGGCGCATTAGTTAAGTAGAGAAATGTGCAAGGAATTAGTACTGATGTTGGATGTTTTGCTCTTTTCTCTCGACCATAAATTTGGTTTCTTGAGTGGGTGAGGATTATGAATGTGTGAAAAGATCTAACTTTTATTTTTTTTTTCTCGTCTTGATTGCTATCTATTTCATCGTATTTCATCTAGTTTTTCTACTATACAAGTGGAACCAACTCAAGTTGCCATTTTGTTGATTTTTCATAATTGGTTTTGAGGGAAAAAACTCGATTTTGTTTGCTTTACTGGGTTAGATTTCCAGGGTTGGTTTGTAGATTTGGAGTCCCTAAAATGTGAACTTCTTGTTTCTTATTTGAGGTTGCTTTATTTCTACTTTTGTTTTTCTCAGTTTTAGATCTGGTTTGGGCTTGTTCATTGAATTGCTAGTGTGCAAAATCTCGTCAAGATCACTTGTGTTGCCTTTTCTTTTGCTACTTTATTTGTTTTGATGAATGCCGTGTGGGTTTATGTTTCGTTTTGGATTTTAGTTGGTTGGACAATGTGAGTTTTCTTTTGGATTCGTCAACTATATTCTCTTTTTCTTACTTTATGTTGATGTAGTAAGGAGAATGGTCTTCTTTAGTTTTGTACGTTGTAATTATTCATCAAGTTGGTACCTGAAGATTCTGATGATTTAATTTCTGGAAATTGGTTCTTGGTTTTGGGAGAGAACTTTGGATGTGTATGTTCTCTTTTTCATCTGGGAAACTTGGAATATTGGAATTGAAACTTTTGTTTCATAGTGTGAATCATGGTTGAATAAACTGATAAAACATATAAAGAATAAGTGGTTTCATTTTATTGTAACTGTAAAGAAAAGTAACTTTAATAAGGCAGTTCAGTCATTGTCAATGATAATGATAGTACTGAATCACCCACTTTATTCAGTATTATAGTTTCTCTTTTATTTTTTGGTCATTTCTATTAGTGCCTTCATTTCTTTCTTTTTTTGGTAACCTTTTCATGATGTTTGCTGATGCAGGAATCTGAGAGAGTTGGACTTGCGGGAGAGTGAAGTGGAGGATCTGAGTGGGAATTGGCTCAGCCATTTTCCTGATTCATGTACATCATTGATGTCTTTGAACATTGCTTGCTTAGGGCCTGAGGTTAGTTTTTCAGCTCTTGAGCGCTTGGTGGGTAGGTGTCCCAATCTGAGGACTCTGAGGCTCAACCGTGCCGTACCTCTTGACAAGCTTGCCAACCTGCTTTGTCGGGCACCTCAGCTGGTTGAGTTGGGGACAGGGGCCTACTCTGCTGATCTGCGTCCAGATGTCTTCTCAAATCTCTTCTCAAATCTATCAGGAGCTTTTTCTGGTTGTAAGGAACTTAAGAGCCTGTCTGGGTTTTGGGAAGTGGTCCCGGCTTACCTTCCAGCTGTTTATTCTGTCTGTTCTGGCTTAACATCCTTGAATTTGAGCTATGCCACCATCCAAAGTCATGATCTCATCAAGCTCGTTAGCCAGTGTTCTAATTTGCAATGCCTTTGGGTAAGTCCAATCTTGTTTATTTGACTTATTATCTGAAGATGTCATTCCTTTTGCACTTGGCTTGTGGCCAGGAGTTCTAACTTAGGCACTTTTAGTTTCTAAGTTGTTCTTAAATTGTATGTCATGACCTGTAGATGGAGTAATGATTTCCATTTAATTACTATGCTGCATGAAAATTTGACGATTTGCACTGCATCTGTAGTTGTTTGTGCTACGAGTTTTGTCAATAGTTTTATTCTTGCTTTCAGTATGAGCCTCTATTGCTTGTATCTTTATACTGCAATATTGTCTTATGCTGATGAAGACATCATTGCAAATAACAGGTACTGGACTACATTGAGGATAGTGGCCTTGAAGCCCTTGCAGAATCTTGCAAGGATCTGCGAGAATTGAGGGTGTTTCCATCTGAACCTTTTGGTGCAGAGCCAAATGTTTCCTTGACGGAACAAGGCCTTGTCTGCGTTTCTGAGGGTTGTCCTAAGCTCGAGTCGGTTCTCTATTTCTGCCGTAGAATGTCTAATGATGCCTTAGTTACCATTGCCAGGAACCGCCCAAATATGATTCGTTTTCGCCTTTGCATTATTGAGCCACAAACCCCTGATTACTTGACCCTCCAGCCACTGGATGTGGGTTTTGGAGCCATTGTTGAGCAGTGTAAGGATCTCCGGCGTCTTTCACTCTCTGGTCTCCTCACAGATAGTGTGTTCGAGTACATTGGGACTTATGCTAAAAAGTTGGAAATGTTGTCTGTGGCCTTTGCTGGTGAAAGTGATTTGGGACTCCACCACGTGCTGTCTGGGTGTGAAAGTCTTCGGAAATTGGAGATTAGGGATTGTCCCTTTGGAGACAAGGCTCTTTTGGCCAATGCTGCAAAGCTGGAGACAATGCGATCCCTTTGGATGTCTTCGTGTTCTGTGAGTTTCGAAGCATGTAAGCTGCTAGGTCAGAAGATGCCCAGGCTGAATGTTGAAGTTATTGACGAGAGGGGACCTCCAGATTCGAGGCCAGAAAACTTCCCTGTTGAGAAGCTTTACATGTATAGAACAGTTGCCGGGCCAAGGTTTGATATGCCTGGCTTTGTTTGGAATATGGACGGAGATTCTGCATTGAGGCTTTCTTGACTGCCTGCAAACTAGCTCCATGTATGATCAGACCTCTTGGATGTATAGCAGGTACATGCTCTAATGCAACTCATTGTTTCACATTTAGTTTTATGTAGCTTAATATAATTGCAGCCCTTGTTGAAGTGGGGAACAACTTATGGATGGTATACAGAGGCTCAAGAGCTCAATTGCCATTCATTTTACACTTGGCTGAGCTATGGCATACCAACTAGTGATTAATAAAGAGAGAAAAAAAAGCTCCTGTTGCGTATTAATCAGAGTTGTTATTTTACTTTGGCATAGTTACTATGTATACTATTTGCAGACTTTTGCATGTTTATGCATTTGTATCGTCTTTTTCTGGTGGTAGTAATTTTCTTGTGGACTCATTTTTGTCACTTTTAGCCTTCTTGAGGAATAAAATTTAAAATTTTGTTGCACTGGTTGTAATAATATCCTTAATACTAATTTGTTTCACTCGCATCTTAGTTTCATTTCTTTCTTCTTCTTTTGTAACACTCCCAGATCTTATACCTGCTGAGAATATAATTCGTGAGTATCCTTTTATTTTGATAGTTTATGAAATTGGGACTTGTATACCCATTTAGTTCTCGCTCAAGGCTTTGTAGCAATTCCTCTTTAAGGCATGTAGGACCTCTGGCCTACAGGTAAAGGAGTTGTCTTGTCATATTTGCATTGCATTGACAGTATTTTGAAGCCATAAACCAAATAATGGCACTGAATAGAAAATGCAATTTGAGTTCACTGGGGAATGATAAAATTGGAAAACGATTGTAAATTTGTCTACAGCCACAAGGTTTTGTTCGTATTTGTGAAGGAAATACGGGAATATTTTAGAAATAACACATTCACATTGGCAATTGGGAAAGCTCAAACAAGCTTTCATACTACTGTATTGGAAAATGGCTTATCACCGAATTACTTTTGACGTGATTACTTTTGCACAGTTTCAAAAGTTGAAAGCAATTCCTAAAACAATACATAAATGAAATCCATCCATACAAATAGACCAAAATCTTCACCAAGATTGAAGCAATTGATGATGGAGCAAGCATTGAGGCAGGCAAAGGTGGGTGAAAAAGCTTGCTCTGATGGATGATTCAGGTATGTAAGTTCCAGCTTTTTTTTGTTTAATTGGTTTCTTCAAATTCATGGACCTCGACTGTTGTGCCACGTGATAGATTCGGTGACATTGGTTACTGTCAACTTTTGCTACATTCACGCTCTCTTTTCTACACCACCTACTTAAAAACAGCTGACCAAAGCAGCAATCCAATTACTTAATCAATCTCTTTGAATATCAGATACCCACAGAAGAGAAAGATCATTGATAAAGCTGATGAGTAATTATGTAGTAATTAAATGACAAATATAAAGAAGCAACAAGAAAATCCGAATAAAAGATATTCAATAAAAAGACAGACAGACAATTACAACACATCACAGACACCACCAGAACAGAACCTCTAATCTACAGAGTGACCCAGAACCAGAACCAGAACCAGAAAGATTATAACTGTAAGTAGGTAGAAATAAAAGATAGGAGACGGATATCATATCTGTGTCTCTGCAGAGTGGCGTAATCAAAACTGAATATCATTTTTATTCATTTGTTGACGATGGCCATGCGTTTTGATGTATTTATATTCCCTATGCCACTACTATCATTATTTTCTTCCTCCATTCATCTCTCT
>JAXCLQ010000001.1:21037380-21051285 GCA_035584115.1 Cedrela odorata | reverse complement strand
TGCAAGTCGTGGTACGAGATCGAACGCTGGTGCAGGAAGCGGATATTTGTCGGGAACTGTTATGCGGTGAGCCCTCGGATGGTAATCAGTCGGTTCCCAGAGGTGAGATCGGTGGAGCTCAAAGGGAAGCCGCATTTTGCGGACTTCAACTTGGTTCCCGAAGGCTGGGGTGGCTACGTGCATCCGTGGATCGTTGCGATGGCGAGTGCCTACCCCTGGTTGGAGGAGGTCAGGTTGAAGCGGATGGTGGTTACGGATGAAAGCTTGGAGCTGATTGCAAAGTCGTTTAAGAATTTTAAAGTTTTGGTTTTGAGTTCCTGCGAGGGCTTCTCAACCCACGGACTTGCTGCCATTGCTGCCAATTGCAAGTAAAGTTTCAACTTTTTTCATTGTTTTGCCTTTTGTTGGATTTGAGAGTTCATTTCTTTCTTGGATATTTGGCGCATTAGTTAAGTAGAGAAATGTGCAAGGAATTACTACTGATGTTGCATGTTGTGCTCTTTTCTTCCAACCATAAATTTGGTTTTTTGAGTGGGTGATGGTGATGAATGTGTGAAAAGATCTGACTTTTATTTTTGTCCTCGTCCGGATTGCTATCTATTTCTGTGTATTTCATTTAGTTTTTTCTACTATATTGGTGGAACTAACTAAAGTTTTCATTTGTTTTGATTTGTCACGATTGGTTTTGAGGGAAAAAACTCGATTATGGTCCCTTTGCTGGGTTAGATTTCTAGGTTTGGTTTGTCGATTTAGTGTCCCTAAAATGTGAACTTCTTGTTTCTTATTTGGTGTTGCTTTATTTCTGCTTTTGTTTATCTCAGTATTAGATCTGGTTTGGGCTTGTTCTTCGAATTACTAGTGCGCAAAGTCTAGTCAAGATCACCTGTGTTACCTTTTCTTTTGTTACTTCATTTGTTTTGAAGAATGCCGTATTAATTTATGTTTCGTTCTGGATTCAATCTTGTTGGACAATGTGGGTTTTCTTTCGGATTCCTCAACTAGATTCTCTTTTTCTTACTTTATGTTGATGTAGAAGAAGAATGGTCTTCTTTAGTTTTGAACCCTATTATTATTCATCAAGTTGGTACGGAAGATTCTGATGATTTAATTTCTGGAAATTGGTTCTTGGTTTTGGGAGAGAACTTTGGATGTCTACGTTCTTTTTTTCATCTGTGAAAATTGGAATATTGGAATTGAAACTTCTGTTTCTTAGTGTGAATCATGGTTGAGTGAACTGATAAAACATATAAAGATAAGTGGTTACATTTTCTTGGAACCTTAATCAGAAAGAAAAGTAACTTCAATAAGGCAGTTCAGTCATTGTCAATTATTATGATATAACTGAACCACTTACTTTATTCAGCAGTCTAGCATCTCTTTTATGTTTTGGTCATTTCTATCGGTGCCTTAATTTCATTTCTCTTTTTTTGTAATTACATTATTTATGCTGACTTGACTTTTTCATGATGTTTGCTGTTGCAGGAATCTGAGAGAGTTAGACTTGCGGGAGAGTGAAGTGGAGGATCTGAGTGGGAATTGGCTCAGCCATTTTCCTGATTCATGTACATCATTGGTGTCTCTGAACATTGCTTGCTTAGGGTCTGAGGTTAGTTTCTCAGCTCTTGAGCGCCTGGTGGGTAGGTGTCCCAATCTGAGGACTCTGAGGCTCAACCGTGCCGCACCTCTTGACAAGCTTTCCAACCTGCTTCATCGGGCGCCTCAGTTGGTTGAGTTGGGGACAGGGGCCTACTCTGCTGATCTACGGCCAGATATCTTCTCAAATCTAGTGGGAGCTTTTTCTGGCTGTAAGGAACTTAAGGGCCTGTCTGGGTTTTGGGAAGTGGTCCCGGCTTACCTTCCAGCTGTTTATTCTGTTTGCTCTGGCCTAACATCCTTGAATTTGAGCTATGCCACTATCCAAAGTCCTGATCTCATCAAGCTCGTTAGCCAGTGTCCTAATTTGCAGTGCCTTTGGGTAAGTCCAATCTTGTTTGTTTGACTTTCTATCTGAAGATTCTTTCCTTTTGCACTTGGCTTGCTGGCAGGAGTTCAAACATAGGCACTTTTAAATTATAATTTTGTTCTTAAATAAGATGTCATGACCTGTAGATGGACTAATGATCTCTGTTGAACTACAATGCTGCAAAAAAACTTACCCATTTGTGTTCCATCTGTAGCTGTTTGTGCTACAAGTTTTGTCCATATAAATTTGTGCTTGCTTTCAGAATGAGCCTCAACTGTTGCTTGTATCTTTATAGTGCAATACTGTCTTTTGCTGATAAAGACATCATTGCAAATACAGGTACTGGATTACATTGAGGATAGTGGCCTTGAAGCCCTTGCAGAATCTTGCAAGGACCTGCGAGAATTGAGGGTGTTTCCCTCTGAACCTTTTGGTGTAGAGCCAAATGTTTCCTTGACGGAACAAGGCCTCGTCTGCGTTTCTGAGGGTTGTTCTAAGCTTCAGTCGGTTCTCTATTTCTGCCGTAGAATGTCTAATGATGCCTTAGTTACCATTGCCAGGAACCGCCCAAATATGATTCGTTTTCGCCTTTGCATTATTGAGCCGCGAACCCCTGATTACTTGACCCTCCAGCCACTGGATGTGGGCTTTGGAGCCATTGTTGAGCACTGCAAGGATCTCCGGCGGCTTTCCCTTTCCGGTCTCCTCACAGATCGTGTGTTTGAGTACATTGGGACATATGCTAAAAAGTTGGAAATGTTGTCTGTGGCCTTTGCAGGAGAAAGTGATTTGGGACTCCACCATGTGCTGTCTGGGTGTGAAAGCCTTCGGAAATTGGAGATTAGGGATTGTCCCTTTCGAGACAAGGCTCTTTTGGCCAATGCTGCAAAGCTGGAGACAATGCGATCCCTTTGGATGTCTTCGTGTTCTGTGAGTTTCGAAGCATGTAAGCTGCTAGGTCAGAAGATGCCGAGGCTGAATGTTGAAGTTATTGACGAGAGGGGACCTCCAGATTCAAGGCCAGAAAGCTTCCCAGTTGAGAAGCTTTACATATATAGAACGGTTGCCGGGCCAAGGTTTGATATGCCTGGTTTCATTTGGAATATGAATGAAGATTCTGCATTGAAGCTTTCTTGACAGATCTGCCTGCAAATTAAGCTCCATGTATGATCAGACCTCTTGGATATATAGCAGGTACACGCTCTATATGCAACTCCTTGTTTCACATTTAGTTTTATGTAGCTTGATATAATTGCGGCCATTTGTGAAGTGGGGGGACAACTTATGGTGGGTATACAGAGGCTCAAGAGATCAATTGCCATTCATTTTACACTTGGCTGAGCTATGCATACCAACTAGTGATTAATAAAGAGAAGAGAAAAGCTCCTGTTGTGTATTAATCAGAGTTGTTATTTTACTTCGGCATAGTTACCATGTAACTAATATTTGCAGACTTTTGCATGTTTATGCATTTGTATCATCTTTTGCTGGTGGTAGTAATTGTCTTGTGGATGCGTTTGTGTCACTTTTAGCCATCTGGAGGAATAAAATTTTAAAATTTTGTTGCACCTCGATGTAATAACGTCTTATACTAATTTGTTTCAATCGCAATTTCTTTCATTTCTTTCTTCTTCCTTTGTACCCCTCCCAGAACTTAAGACCTGCCAAGATTATAATTCATGAGTATCCTTTTATTTTGATAGTTTACTGAAAGTGGGAATTGTATACCCATTAGGCTCTCACTTAAGGCTTTGTAGCAATTCCTATTTCTTAAAGGCATGCTGCATGTAGGACCTCAGCCCAAAAGGAAAGAGGTTGTCATAATTGCGTTGCATTTACAAAATTTTGAAGCCATAAACCAAATCATGGCACTGAATAGAAAATGCAATTTGAGTTCACTGGGGAATGACAAAATTGAAAAATGATTGTAATTCTTGTGTAGCCACAAGGCTTTTTGTTTGTATTTGTGAAGGAAAAACCCAAATATTTTAGAAATTCCATTCCCATTGTACATGATGACATTGGCGATTGGGAAAGCTCAAATAAGGTGGCATACTATTGGAAAATAGCTTATCACCAAGTTACTTTGGACGTGAAACACAGTTTCGAAAGTTGAAAGTAATTCCAACAATTCATTATTGAAATCCATCCATACAAATAGACCAAAATCTTCACCAAGATTGAAGCAATTTGATGATGAGCAAGCATTGAGGCAGGCAAAGGGGTGAAAAAGCTTTTCTCTGACGGATGATTCAGGTATGTAAGTTTCGGCTTTTATTTTTTGGGTTCTTCAAATTTATGGATCTCGACTGTTGTGCCACGTGATAGGTTCGGTGACATTGGTTGCTGTCCATAACTTTTGATACATTCACGTTCTCTTTTCTACACCACCTGCTTAAAAACAGCTGACCCAGCAAAGCGGCAATCCAAGTACTTAATCAATCTCTTTGAATATCAGGTAACCACATAAGAGAGAGATCATAAAGCAGACGAGTAATTATGTGGTAATTAAATGACAAATATAAAAAAGCTTGAAGAAAATCTGAATAAAAGATACGCATTAAAAGACAGACAGACAATTACAACACATCACAGACACCACTAGAACAGAAACCCCAAACCCCCAGACCCAGAAAGATTATAATTGATTAGTTGGTAGAAACAAAAGTTAGGTCGTGGATATCGTATCTGGGTCTTTGCAAGTGGCGTAATCAAAACTGAATACATTTTTATCCATTGGTTGATGATGGCCACACGTTTGATGTATTTATGATGATCATCATCATTTATATTCCCTCTGCTACTACTATCATTGTTTTCTTCCTCTGTTTTTCCTCAATTCATCTCTGTTTTTTTTTTTTTTAACTTATGATATCATGGCAACTCATAAATAGTAACAACAGCAGTTACGATGGTCCACTTGTTTGATGCCAAAATGGTGAAAATGGAGTAAACCAAGTGAGTATTATAAGTGAATCATGATTGTAGCATCGTGGCACTCAGCTGCTACAATGATGTTCTCTATGATTTTGATACCTTACTTTTTAGCCCATTTGTTTTCCTGGACAATTTTTTTATCATCTAATGGGGTCATTTAAAAAAAATGCACCACCACAAAAATTAGGCTCTGTTCCAACCTTTATCTTTGAGGGTGGGTTTCACAATAATACATCAATTGACGCATACCAAAATTTTCCACGCCTTGCTTGACTTAAAACTTTTGCAAAGAACAGTAAAAGAGAAGACTTAGACTTCAAGAAATGATAAATTACCTTATATTTGTAGCATTTGCATTCTCTTCCCCACAAATTCGTCGGGATAGGAAAGTAGGCAGGCTTGGGCTCGGAAGTGTTTATGATGGGGATGACCATTTGCTCGGAGTTAGAAGGGGGACCGGATTTCAAGGGACTAATTATGGTGCTTGTGCTTGTTCTCGCCCTCATGGTCGTTTGTTCCCCTCCTCCACGGCGACGTGTGGCCATCGTTTATCGTGTCGCATAACGAGGTTCTTGGTCAAATTCAGGCCTTCTGAAGTCGACCTGTTTTCTTATTTAAATGTCATCTTCATGTCTAAAAGCTTGTGTAATTTTGGTGCTTGGTCACTGAATTCTGTCTTCTGTTATAGACTTCATTCAACATACTCTTTTTCATGGTATACTGTTTGTAGTGATATTTTCATAATAATTTCTAGCCTTTTGGATGAAACAGCAACGGGTCAACTAGGCGCTCTCTTCTATTGTGATGCACAATAATTATTTAATCTTTAATTGACAACTGGTATGAAATATAATTTTTTATTGCCAAATTTAAATAGATAGATATAATTAGTAAACATTTATTATCAAATAAAAGATTAACAGACTAAGTTCTCAAATTAAGTAAAAACAAAACAGTTACAAACATACTTTGTATCTCATGTGAATGAAGATGAAGCCTGGGCTAACTGGGTGTCGAATATGGTAAATAAAATAAAGCAATTTCACAAATAAAAGTTGAATGCACCAAAGACATATTTGGATATCAAGTTAAATATAAAAGTGATTAATTAAAACAAATACAGTTATAAAAAAATGTCATTTCAACCTTAATTTGTCAGGGTGCAAAACCATCTATCTGTTTTTATTTTACTGAAGAACTCTATGAACTAGGCAGCAGATTTTATCTACACATTTTCAAGAAAACCAAATGATACTTGAAGAACTCAACATTCCATGATTTTATATCAAATGAGTAAGCCGCTATTTCACTAATCAGGTACAATAGCAAGAGAAACTACATACAAGACTAATTATTGTTATTAGATGAGTTTTTGCTCGAACCTTGAATTGTCTGTAAAAGATGTTCAATCCTATACTTCATTACAGGTTGACCGTACCGTGTTCTTTTAAACATCTTTGCTCTCATTTCTTTCCTTTGAGCTTCAGCCTTTTCTCTTTCTTCCTTCTTTGCTTGAATAATTGCCTCCCTCTCCGTTCTCACCTGCTCTTCCTCTTCATGCTTCTTCTCATACAATTCTTCCAGACTCTGTTTCTGCTTGATCTTGTTTCTAATATTCATGTTACCACCATCTCTGGTTTCATTTCGATCCTGAAGTAGTCATTGGAATTGAATGACTCAGCATATCAAGGTTTATATACTTTGTGGCACAGAATTTTATTTAAAAAAAAAGCTAACTTGAATTTCACAGGCTATAGATTAACATTCTAAGGACCTACACAAAATTTTGGGTTTGTGAACTCAACCTAGAACTTGATCCTCCAATTCTACAAATTCAAATGCTATCCCATAACACTTCATATCAAAGTTCACCCATTAACTACGTAGCGAAATCCAGTAGACTATAAGCAGTATAAAATTATTTATAAAAAATAATTTAGAATTAACCTATCATATTTATGCTTCAACCTAATAGGGATTACCAAAATCCCCACTCCACTCCCAAGCATAAACACAATTAAACTTAATCAACGTCCCAAGGAAGGTGCAAGAGGATTTGATCCCTATAACTCCTTGGAACAGAAGGAGCAATGTTATTCTTGCGACAATTTTCACAAAGAAACAGATTTAACATAATAATTCTAAGATAAAAGATAATAACGTAAGCAACCTCTGTGGATTTTTCAGCTGAGGAGATATCATTCTGCTGATTTTGCTGATTTAGTAACTTCTTATACTTGCTCACGTGTTTAGCATTCTTATAGAACTCCCTTTGCTTTTCTGGTGGAAAACAGAGAGAAAAATGTAAATAAACAAGGCATCCAACTGAAATTAAGAAAAATTAAAGCAAAAAATCTAACTAACAAGAATTAAAACTATAAAATGCAAGTCCAACTGAGGTAGATTAACCAAAGCTGGAAGGCATTACGAGGCGAAAAGAAACCAAAAATAAAAAAAAGGGGGAAAGCAGCAGTTTGAGGAGAAATGCTGTGCAACCCTTTGGACTAGCATGAAGACCAGGACAGATGCAAGCAACAAGGCCCCCAAGGTCAGCCAACAGATACTAACCACCAAACTCACACTATCCCTTATTATTTCCTCATTCTCCTCTATAAATCAAAACAACTTTTAGGCTTCCTAGTGCTTCTCGTTTGAACACGAGAAAATACAATAAAAGACAACGAATTGCTCCAAAATTCTGCATTAATAAATAAGCAAGTAACTCAGACTTTTTACAGAGTGACAGTTATCAATGTCAATGAAACTCTAGTTAATCAGTGCTTCAAATTTAACCATTTCATATTTAAACCACAAGTAAAGCAACCCAATTCACGATCTACCTCATCAAACACCGATGAATTTTTAAAAATTCATAAATTCATATTTAATTATTTAAAACAAGCAGTTTCCTCTCCAGTAGAATGAACTTCAATGACCCAAGTTAATTAAATAAAATCTCTATAGCATCAAATAACTTCAATTGTAGACAATTCATTAAACCAGAACATCCACAATCAACCATAAATTAAACAACTTAAAAACCTCCGATTGGTTGACATCAGGTCCAGCGTCAATTTACACAGAACTGAAAACAATGAATAATCAATAGAAAAGCAGATAAATTTTAGAGCTTTATCTAAAATTTATAAAAATGAGGGTAATTTATTACTTTTAAAGGCTGGATTATAGTGTTTGTTCGTTGATTTTGCATTAGCGAACGCCTCGAGTGACAGACCAGTCCCTCCTAATCTCTGTAAGTTCTTCTTCTTCCCGTTGTTCGATTTTGTGTAGTCGATTTTCTCTTCATCTTTCCAGTCCCGACGCTTCATTGGCGAAGTAATACAATGAAATTGCAAGATTCTAAAAGCGATTGATTGGTTTAGGGCAAAGCGGAAGATGGGATGCAGAAACTCGGAACCCTTATTTTGCAGATACAATGACAGTATGTAGTTTGCCAGCCGGCCACCGCACAAAACCTTTTGGCGTTATTTATATACCATTATATTTTAATTATTTAAATAATTAAAATTTTATTTTAACGTATAAATTAATTATGCATAATAAATTTAATTTTAAATAAAAATATATTAATCTAATAATTTTTCATACCATCTCCCCCACTATATATAAAATTTAATTTAATATAATGTGAATCATTGTATAAATAATATAAAATTATTCGGTGGTGCGACCCCCAACAAGCGAAGACTAAGAAAATTATAAATTTATGATAAAAATAATAATAAATAAATAAATAAATAATTAATTAATATATATATATATATATATTATTTATAAATATGACTTGATGAGAGTGGGCAGAGTCTTTGGCTTATACTTGTTTGTAACTGTCATTATACTTTACAACTGGAAATTAAATAATCAAAAATTGAAGAAATCTGCATATATTGATGAATCATGGCAGCTTTTATTGCTAATATTAACCAGGATCAGTAACCTGCTAATTTTACTTTTGATTTTGCAATCTGCTAGCTGTTATTACGGCAAGAGTAACAACAAAAAATGGGTTCTGTTTGAATGTAGTTTGTATAAAGCCGATTTCATGTCATCTATTGGATTGGATTGGATCATCGATCACACTGGGCTGTTCAATGCTTGTGATTTCAAGCTCTCCATTCACTACTCTATTAGAATTACCAATAATCTCCTGATTCTGATCAGCTCTCTCTTTTGGATCAACTACTGGCAATATTTCATTTCTTCTTTTACTGTAGATGAGGTACAGGATCATCTGTGTCATTCCAAATCCCAGTCCCAGAACGTTTGGTGTCTAAAACCATACAAAGAAAAGTTATATCATTAATTAATCCTTTAAGATTAATTAGTAAAGAAACTTGGTGGTTACTTACAGCTATGAAGTAATCATGTATTGAAAGGCCGTAGAGGAGCCACATTACAGCACAGATTGTCAAGCACAAGGAGAGTGAGAACGGCATGTATTCTACACTCTTCGTCCTTATAATTAACCTCTGATCGTGGGTATGAATGAGTTTCTATAACAACTGTGATATAATTGAAGTAGTGAATTAATGAGTTGCATTAGGGTTTGTGTAGCACGTACAATGATACTGAGAGGAGCAGCGAAAACACAGACAGAGAAAACAGCACAGATCCAACCAACAATTGTGAGGCGATGAGAACCAACTGAGAATAGGTATGTGAAGAGTACAATCAATCCGAAGGTTCCAATGTTAAAGAAGAGAAGAAGCTTTGTTGTAAACACCTGCAAAGCAATTTTTCAAGTAATTAATTACCAACTCAATTTGTCAAGAAAGATACAAGTGAATTAAAGCAAAATGTATATATATACATACATAAATATATACCTTGGCGCTATTGGTAGCATAGATCATGTAAACGATGAGGTACAAGGATTCAATGACGACACCAACAATATTGATGGTTATGATCATAAATGCATTAGCTTTGAGGAAAGCATAATAAAGCAATAACATGGCACTAAATAATGCAACTGAATATGGTATTGATTGGAACCCTTCAGTTGATTTTTTCTTGAATATCCTGTAGAAGGTCGGCCTTGGGCATGCATGAAAAAAATATATATAAGAGAGAAATTAATTAATACATTATGAGGTCAAAATTCAATGAAAATTAATGTGGAGATCGAGAGAGAGAGAGAGAGAGAGAGAGATAGCTTACAATGGTGCCAGATAAACAAGAAATGACACAATGTTACCTGTAGAAATTAAACAGAAAGAAAATAACATTAGCTAGGCTATTAAATGAATGGAAGACAGGTTTTGAGAGGGAAGAGGATTGGTAGGTACCGAGAAGGCCAAAAATGATAGAAGAGTGAGGTCCAAGCAGTACTGCCATTAATCTTGGTTAATTTGTGATGAATTAGCTGCTCTTTGCAGCTGCTTGAATAATGATAAATCAATTGAGAGCAAGCACTGCAAAGTTATTATGGGAATTCATTATATGTACTGAAGAATGCGTGTATATATATGAGGTATAAAGTGGAAAATGATGGCATATACAGGTACTCAGAAGACTTGCTTTATAAATTCTGCTTTGGTAGTGTGTTAAAACAAAACAAACTGCATGCTTTGCTTCGGATATTTTGTGGGCTACAGAGATGTGAGATTAGATGAGCTGAGCTGAGCTGAGCTGGGATCCATACTTTTTGTAGCTTTTCATTAATATCTATCCTCTCCATATATCTTATTAGAAGCTTTATCGATCCTTCAAGCTTGTAAACTTCTTCACACTTAGCCGCTTATTGATTGATCCTTGGCTTTTTCATTCGCTGCCAAATGAGCTAATTAGCGTGTAATGTATATCAAAGATTTAATTCTTTGCTTTCTTTCAAACGTAACTCATAATCATTGGGTGACATTTGAACCATATATATACACATTTGGCTAAGTTGGCTGATTATCGGTATTGGAAAGATTTTAATTACAATATTATTCATCAAAGAAGGAACATTTTCTTAATTAGCCAAGTCATTACGTCCATGTACATAACTAGTTTAGGAAAAACGTATTATGTTTTCGTTATCCCCATATACAATGAAGTATATATATTTAACAATGCTAATTAATTCTTCTATATATGTTAATAAATCTATGAGCTATTGTTATATATATATATATATGTATGTATGTATATGTATATATGTGTGTATATAAGCGGCTTGAGTTGAGGTTGAGCCAATTGGGTGACGTGAAGGAAATGATGAGAGAAACAAAGACAAAAGATTGTGTAATGAAAATAGAGAGTTGTTTCACGTTTGGTTATGGAGAGAAGGTTAAGGGTTGCAGTTAGCACGTGAGACGATACAGCCCACCATTTCGCCTTTGCCGTTACGTTCAAACCCATTTCATACATGAACATCATGCAGTACACCGCGTTAGCTTTGGCTTTGCGTCCAGCTTACATGAATCAGAGGGCGTAATCGGTCATGACAATTACATATCCATGCACACTTCCAAAACTTACAGTTATTTGAGGTTTTCTTAAACGAGGAAAAAGAAAATTTCTTAATTCATAATGGTTAATGATAAGGATGACATTATATCAACTTACCAAATTCATAGGAAACTGATTGGATTTCTCAAATCCAGGCACAAATATATCGCCTACTATTCAAGTTTAACCCTTACTTGATATATAAATATTTCCTTTACGTTCATACATACGTATATAAGTAGAAATAAATTGTATTTGATGCCCTAAATCAAGCCAGCAATATATATACCCTACTGCACTCGGCAATCGGCATGCCAATTGGGTTTTGGGCTGTAAAGTACAAGATTTGGAAGTTACAACTAATTATGAAGAAAATCGAAGACGATCAGTCATTAATAATTAATCCAGAGCGTAGAAGAATCTATCGCTCTATTTTATATTTGGCTTGCTTGCTAGCTAACTGCTCTTCTTATTTTGGCATGGATGGCCAGAGAAGAAATTTCCATATTGGGGTAATTAAATTATTGCAATATTCTCGAGATAAAAGGTTAAACTAATTAATTTGGACGATCAGTCATTAATAATTACTTTTGTCTTTTGTCTAATTGGTGAAGACTGACAAGTGATCATCTTAAAAGAAACAGAAGACTGCATACCATATTATTATTTTTGTTACCTTAATTTCAACCCTGTAAACATAAAGTTTTCTCCGAATTTATGTCCTTGGCAAAGTTTAATTTGGTTGTGTGGCATTCATTCAATTCAACTACACAAAATCTATTTGCTGGATCACCTCTTACTCCAAATAAAAATATTAATATGCAATTAGGGATTGTGTTAGATGATTAAATATGGGTGTTTGAGGATTGGGAATTCCTCCTCCATTGTTAAAGGAAATGGTTTCTATATTCGAGTTCTACCCTATCATTTACCACTTGATATGGGCAACCACTAATTAATTTTAACATATACGTAGTATACGTACAGAAAGTCATGAGCTAATCTATATATCAACGAGCTTATTAATATTAATTATCTTCGTTATAAACGGGACACTATGTTCCTCTAATTCTCGTCCAAATTCCTATTTAAACAAGCTAGAGAAATATATATATTTGACACTCTTTGCATATAATTAACTGACAGTTTTTCTGCAATGACAACCTTCTAATGAATCCATCCACCTTTAATTTGTGTACGAAGCAATTCAAATTGCGCAACAGCCTGCCTGGACTATTCAATTAATGAATATTGTAGTACGTACCTTTAGCATCAATTGCAAACACAGCCAACGCTGTAACAAGTGCAGTCTAATTTAATACAAACACACACAGTAGTAATTACCTTCAATGCACTTCCAACTACTCGGATTCATATTTTCATTTACTTATCATCAAACACAGTAGTACTTTACGGAAACTTACGAAAGCTAGCTATTTTCCTCGGAGAGGAGAGCAGGTGCAACATGGATGATGGAGTGGGAAGCAGTGTGAAAGTCGTAGAGAGCTCAAAGAAAGTGACGATCAGGTCGAGTGATATTATGCTACGAATTCTAGGGTTCTCCCTTGCACTCGTAGCTACAATTGTTGTGGGTGTTGATAAGGAGACTAAGATCGTTTCTCTCACTACTTTTATCAAAACCTTGCCTCCTGTCCATGTTTCAGTTACTGCTAAGTGGCAATATATGTCTGCCTTTGTGTAAGTAATACTCTTATTTTCATTCAATCATTTACACAATCTTATATTTATTTAAACAGTAGTCTGCAGCAATTTTCTTTTTCCATATATATCCTTTCACGTTACTCGTATCGTTTTTTTTTTTTTTGCTTGTTATTACTGCTTTCACCCATGCCATGCAGGTACTTCCTGGTTTCAAATGCTATAGCATGTTCATACGCAGCAGTATCTTTGGTATGTTCTCTGGCAACCTGGAGATTCCAAAACAAGGCAGCTTTAGGACTAATCATTTTAGACCTAATTATAATGGGGTTGCTATTCTCCGCCAATGGAGCTGCCATGGCTGTCGGTATGATCGGTATGAAGGGAAACCCACATGTGCCGTGGATTAAGGTTTGCAATGTGTTTGGTGGGTTCTGCCGCCATTTTGTAGCTGCTTTAGTCTTGTCTCTGCTTGGATCGTTCGTCTTTCTCGTGTTGGTAGCACTGGCTGTTTTCAACCTCCACAAGTAGACGAAACTATTAATACAAGTAGAATATTAATATTAATTATTACAGATAATTCTGTGTATTTATTTGGGTATTATTAGTTGTTTGTGGGTATGGTGGCGATGAATTAGGGAATAGTAGGTGGATCATCGTACACAACTAGTAAATGGTTTTGCTTGCAGTAAATTTGATGTCAACATGGTTGGTGACTGCCTGGTGGACTCCTGGAGTTTTTATTAAATATATAGTTTGCTTTGCTTTGCTATAAATTTCATTCTATTTTATGAACCTTAAAAAGTAAGTAACAAAGACATCCAATTTCAACTTTTCAAGCATTATATATATGGATTTAATCTTCAGGGACGAAATAAAAGCAACTGTTT
>JAXCLQ010000001.1:21013225-21037280 GCA_035584115.1 Cedrela odorata | reverse complement strand
AAAGACATCCAATTTCAACTTTTCAAGCATTATATATATGGATTTAATCTTCAGGGACGAAATAAAAGCAACTGTTTGTGATTTGTCTTCAATATAAAACGTTAATTTGTTGCTGGTAATTAGCTCCACTGATGGTTGTATATGGAGGTACGGTTGCAAGAAGGAACCCAATATAATCAATAAATTTCATATTTTCCACTCAAAAAAGAATTCACAAGCTATGAAACACAGATAATACAATCTAAGATTGGCAACCAACATTCTACAGTACAGGCTAAAATAACTAAATTCTCCTAATAAGAAACTTTTTCTCCTGATAATCATGACATACATGATTAGAAGCCATGGAGATTCTGAATCACAGACTGCTTGCTCAGTATTTCAATAATTAATCCTTGCAAAACGTCCCTTAATTCTTGTCCTGCTTTCAGCCCCAACCTTCCTCGATTCATATCTGATGTGTTTATCATACCTGAAAGTATCCACAACCGTATCCTCCATTTAATCCAAAAGCAATGAAAACTATAAATCCTTCAAACTTAGAAACTTAGAAATATAAGAAAGCAAGTATTGGATTAACATGTCTATTTCTAAAAGTTGATGATTGGCGTCATACCTCCTTCTTTTCCTTTTCTCCTTGTACCTTGATATTGCATAATCTCTTTCCTGACTGTTAAGTTCATGTGCACTAAGTTTAGGTAAAACTGATGAAGTTTCAGCAGTAAAGGGATGCAGTGATCGCCCTTCATCACCATCACTGACATTCCTTACATAGCCACCAGTATCGGAATGTTTGCCAGGAACGGTAAAACTTTGGTCGCTATGGTCTCTTAATAATGTCGAAGGAAGCTGATTTGCAGCCTCGCAACTATCACTAAACCACTGAAGTTCATTGGTCTGCACGAAGAAAGGAGTTTGAGCATATAGAAAGCTCTCCCGTACAAATTACATATGTGCTAAATAGGTCAAATTCCATGTTTCAGATCTATACACAGAGAGAAATAAACTTAAATATTAAAGCATACAGTCTTGAAATCTAAAGATTCAATTTGAAGAAACCTGACAAGAAAGAAGCTTTTACCTCATAAGCAGGAAATAAGATTGGTTCTTTATTACGTTCTGAACCAGTATACATATTTCCGGGCTGAAAGTTTGGCTCTGGCAACAGTGATTGAAACCCAACAATGGGTTCAATATCTGCAGTTTCATACTTAAAGTTGGGCTCATGCTTTGCAAGTTGACGAAGTTGATGAAGCATTTCTTCCTTGTGTTGGCCACAAGCAGCATTACGATTCTGATTCAACAACAATATCCAGAACCAAGTCATACTCATAATCACAATAGAAAATAGCAATTGGAGAAGCGAAAATACTGTGTAGCACTAAAAACAGATGTATAGTGATGTGGAATTCAAACTGCAACACAAGAAATCTTATGATAGGCCACAGAAGACCAGGAGACCATCCAGGAAGAATCCCAGATATTGTGACTACGTTGCATGAGCTACTGCATGCAAGACCAAAGTCAAGCAGCTGTTGTAGCTGTTATCTTATTTTCTGTTTTGCCCGATTTCTTTACCGTTGCTTTATGAACGTTAGTTTCGCCATTCTGTCTATCTAAGGACGGTCAAGCATGAATAAAGCTATCAAGCAAATTTATATCTGTGTTATTGATTTTATCTTTCACCCAAAGGTGAGTGTTGAGTGTGAGTAAGTGAGGCTTTGACTGGGACCAATCATCTTAAGAAAAGTCAAGTAATCCTGTCAGTAAAAGAACCTAAAATGAAACTATGACCATCCATCTTTTTAGTGAATCAGCAAAATCACAAATTTTATCCTACAACAATTGAATCCAAAAAACCTTAAATTATAATTGGCCATAAACCACAATGGAAACTTGAAATCTAGAATCTTTTGAACATAAAATTAAATTTGAACAACAAAAATTAAAAAATAAAATAAAAACAGAACTAAGTACTTGCCTTAGGCAAAGGAGGTAAGCCTAGAGCCTGTAAATTGTGATCCGAGCCACTAGAAACAATCAAATCATCAATACTCACAAAATCTGGAGGTTCCCAAACCAACAAATCTAATAACCCATCACCATCCGCACCACTAGTATTAACGTTGTTTCCATTCTCATCAGTCAAAAACAGAGCTTTATGGTCTAAATCATCGAACCCAACAATTGTGAACAGTTCACTCACTGATGGACACCCAGTGAAGGACTCAATTGGCCTACGATTATGCACGACAGAGAAATGTAAGTTTCCTTGGCTGTGATTTTCCCAGTCACAGTTCGTGCAGAGAACAGATTGCTCTGTTTCACAAAAAATTGAAGCAGGGGAAGCATCACAGAAATCACAGAGCAGTGAGCGAGAATGCTTTGAAAAGAGCTGGTTAGTTGAGTGGACTTCTATGTCACACGAGAAGCAAAGCTTGGCCAAGTCCGCTCTGCAGTATAGAACAGCTGTTCTATCATTACAGTAATCGCAGAACCGCCCAATTGATTGTTCTTGTTGTTGCCGCTGTTGCTGCGGTGTTTTTGCTGTTTCTGTCATAGCTTTGCTACGTTTTCCTCGATTGGTTTTGGATTTTTCGTTGATTAAAAAGCTAAGAATGAGAAGGAACGTTGAATATCTAAGGCTTCACATAAGATATAACAAGTGTAGAGCAAATATCTTATCGTTTCTTGGTGTGAAAGAACGAACTATCTTGAACACTAAGTTGATATTTTTCTGGTGGTATTGAAATGAAGAGAGCGATGGTTTTCACCTTATATTTGTTACTGTGCGATGAAAAGGGTTCTGTTTTTAATGCATTTAGACAGAGAGAGAAAAATACTGAGCTGCTACTGCTACTGCTACTACTACTACTATGAATTCAATTCTCTAGTTGTCAAAGTAGTTGAAAGCTACTACAACTACAGAAAGCTTAGAATGGTAGATATTAGATATCAACTCCAAGTAAACAAAAAGTTAAATCAAATTAAGAAGTAAAAAACAACCAAATCATGGAAGATCTCCAACTTACCAGTTTTGCGATGTTTCTGGTCTACAGTTTTCGGTAAGATGATGAGGTAACGATAAGAGGGTACTGTTTGAGAAGATGAAATCACAACATACATATTCTTATTAGCTGTTCACAGTTGATATCAGTAGTTGTTAAGAAATGGAAAAGTGTGAGATGATAATTCACTTTCAATGGTGTGGGGTCAGCCGCCTACGTAGCATTATGACTACAGAATTGAACGAACCATAAAAAAAAAAAAAAAAGATTTGTGTAGCAAATGTTTTGGTACTAGTACGTAATGATAGTTCACGTGTATCGTTAATTTTCACAAGTATTATGCCAACAACATCCCAAAATTTCAGTTCATCGACAACCAATCCACCATCCAACGAAATCAAATCTACATGATACGATTTTGGTCCTTTCGTGACTCAGCTCCCAGTCCCACCATCCCTGATTGTTGGTTCGATGACATTAAATATTCATTCATTTTGTTTAAATATTTAGATGCGATGATGCTGTCCAAATCTGTACATGAAAATGGTTAATGATTATTACATTATGAAATAAAAGACCATGATACATAATAGTACATGTCATGTTGGATAATATGCAAGCAGTCCAGAAGCGCACACTGACTAGGGATGGTAATGGACAAATATTCGAAAATTTTGGGATATTCTAATTTAAAATTGATTGAAATATATTATATTTAACTATAATTAAAAAAAAAAAATAAATGTTCGAAATTGCCTAAAATAATAAAAAAAATATAATTTTATTTTAAAATTAAGTTTATAAATAATATTTTTTTTAAAAAATTAAGTATTAAAAAATAATTTTTTTAGTATACACGATATTAAAAACCATAATCGATCAAAATCAATTTCATATAATTTTTTTATCCACTAATAACGGGTATCCAAAATATACAATCAAATTACCATCTCTGCACATCAGCCGTTTGGAAGAAACAAAGAATTATCCATCAAAATTAATCTTCTGATTCCGGTCTTCGGTAAGAGTCCTCTGTTTTAGCGCAGCAACGATATTCCTGTCCAGTCCCATTCTCTTGAGCAACATATGCTAGATGATTTGAAATTTGGCATTCATTACTGGTACAAGTTTATCTTGAGGAATACAAATCCTCCCCAGTTACATACATAATCAAATCAGCATACCGGATTTGTATACTTAATGCTCTTAGAATTGAGAAGAAAAATGAAGAAACGGTAAAATAAATTTACTTCTTGCGTATAATAAGTGGAGCACTTGCTAAATTCAAATTTTCAGGGAAACTAAATATTATAGCTTCTTCAAACGTACTGTTAACTATATATATGCATGGATGGTCACCTATGTTTACAAATAAAAGAAAATACATGGTGTAAATAAATTTAAAAAATTCATATTACACGATAGCTGAAATGTGCTTTTTAAAGAATACATATTCCTTTTTTAAAAAACTATTTTCTATAAAAGTACTTAAAAGATTCGAGATGGTAGCTAGGGAAAATCTATTTCCTATTGTATTAGAAGGCTGCTTATTATAGTATGTGGTGTGTGGCCCAATTGTCTCAACACCCTTTTGCCTTTGACGGATGAATTGATCACAGACACAAAGGTGACATGAAGGTTAACAAATACCAAGAAGTCATTAGCATAACCATGTTCACCTGGTAGTCATGCTGATATTTGCTTATCCAAGAATGAACTTAAAATGAACAACAATAAAATATCACAATAATGGAGACAACCTGCCTGGTGCTGTACTGCACATATGGAATTCCAACGTGAAAATGGACTAATATCAAGGGACGTAAGAAAAAGTGAAACAATCATAACACACATAACACTCAATCAATTACGGTAACAAATGAATCAAGGCAGCCAGTAGACACTTTTGTAACAATTGGAACACAGGAACATAAAAATGCAATATGCCGGTTCCCTCTCATGGAAGCCACAAAGTATTTTCCACAATTTAAAGGATAATACATGCGCATGAATTCTGCTTTTGCATCTCTTCCTTGCTTTTCTCTGCATCACAACAAAGACGTGAGATTGTGAGAGAGAATGAAGGGAGGGATATTAGGTCATTTGATACTAGCTATGAAAGCATAAGTTAATAAAATGGAGCATTTCAATATCATTGCAAAACAAGTGCTAAAATATTGATAACTCCATGGTTGATCAAGAAAACTAAATTGGGCTTTGTAAAGGCAGAAATAGGAGTTAGCTAAAGTAATTTACAGTACCAAAATCCAAATCGAGCTAGGACTCTGACAGCATGATAGCCCTATTCTAGAAACAATGATTTTTACAATGCATCTTCTGAGTGGAGGTACTCATGGTGTTTTCCCCATAAAATGTGAGCTACCATTCATTCTCATATAGAATCCCAGTAATTTCAGTCTAAAATTAATCATCAAAGAGTTTGAAACCTTGAACTGCATTGTTCTTCATGACTATTTGAAGCCAGAAACAATTGGTGCTTGAGAACTTGTGTTCTTCTCAGTTGAACTACCTTATTGGTTAATTTTATCAGTTTTCTCCCTCTACGATTTCATCTCATAACCCTTGGTGAAAGAGAACAACAAAATTTTTAGACAATGAGAAGTAATAAAGAAGTTATAAAGGTATCCACAGGTTCATTGTTGGCAATCATAAAGAAAAATAAGAACTCTTCAAACCCATGCTAAATCAAATTGTGAAAGAATCCACTTGATATTTGGCAAAATTAACTAAGCAAACACCAAAAGGAAATATAAAAAAGAGAGAGTTTGCTTCACTTGAATTTCACACATTTACATAGGCATCAAGGGATTTTTAGATAATTTAACAAAAACTATAAATTTTAGAGTCCAACAGAAATTTTGAGAGCAAATGGAACTGATATTAACTAGGATGGGAAAACTTAAAAAAATAAGGACAGAATGCATCATAAAACAAACTATGCTTAAAGATATAAGAACAAGAAAGTAAACAAACCTGTCTTCTTTTTAGCTACAGGAGGCTGTATGACAACATGCATGGTAGTAACACCACTAGGAAGGTCGCCTACAGTTATTCTTGAATCAGCAAGTGTCTTGTTATTCTCCATAATTTTACCAGCATGTATAAGTTTTACATCATTTACTGACTTGGGCGCGACGGTTTTATCTGTATATGCAAAGACTCCATTAACAACTTGGATGAAAGAAGACCACCGGAGAACATATAAAAGTCTATAATCTGTAATTTTGCATTCAGATAGGTGTACATCATATCTATATAAATGTTCTTATATGAAATGTCTACTCACAGTAACCATTTTTTGTGCCTAATTTTCATGTCAGACAAATCTTTCGATCCGATAACAAAGATCAGACAGAGACAAAACACAAAAAACCACAATATATGGCTTATGCAGTTTGGTGAAGAACATACAGCAATGAAAGAGACAAGACAAAGAAGAATAGAGTGGCAGCGCTCAATTGTTTCAGTTCTTGTAAAATGATGCTCCATGATAAGGATGGTGACCTTACAAGGTTTATACAAGGCATGTTAACCCCGTTCTGATGTCTAAACCTTAATTTGGCAGAGGTCTGATTGATGAGGTTCTCACTTAGGAACTTGAATAGTGTTTTGTCTTGCTTTTATGTAGCTATAAGCTATTAATTTAGTTTTGTTATAGTTTCCTTAAATAAAACTAGTCAATGATGGCCCTCCATAGATTCGTCTATATAAGCCGCAGCTAAAGTTGCAAAAATAAGAGCTTAAATACCGCTTGTAAATAATCCAAGGAACATGACAGGTATAGGAACCACTAAAGGTACTAAAGAAACAAGAACAACAATTACTAATTCGAGATTTGTTCGAAATATTCAATAACTTGATTTATAATAATGCGGTTAACTTTTTTCCTTAATTTAATGAGTTGGGTATTCTAGTAATTTAATATTTGCTTGGCATAGTTAATGAGTCTTAATTTGGCTTACTTTTTAGGCCATAATGTGTGGTGAAAATTGGTTGAACAATATATTCTTGATTAGGAAGTTCTTGTGATATTAGGAATCATATTAGTCTATATGCATGTATGCATAAGTATTTAATTCAGTAAAAGATTAGACAGCTTGAATGAAACTTCAGCAATTATGCTTTTGTAGTTTTCTGATGCAATCATCCCAAAAATGTGCTGCCAAGGGAATTCAACTGTGATGTCTAGATCTTTATCTTTGTTCTTCTACTACTACATTTTGGATTACTGTTCACATCTTAACAGCAGCTAAAATAAATTTATTTTATTGTTATATTTTGGTCTTAAAACCTATCCCAACTTTATTGTAGTATCATATATATATATATATATATATATATATCCTAAAAACAATTAATAATTTCTACCTTTAAACCGTCAAATAAGCATAAAAAATGCAACTAAAGAAAATCTGTAGCTGTTCTAGTACATCACCCCAGACACTACCTTCATTTGGTTTTGAAGGAAAGCCTCTTTCGTTACTCAAAGTACTATTAGCTTTTCCTTTGAGCTTTCATCATCCTATTTCTTATTACATATTCATCATCAATCAGAAGGTGGGCCCAAAAACAAATAGGAAAGGGGTATGCAATGAAAGATCAGAACACACAGATGTAGTACAAATGATCCTCGAACTATATCAGCTCATATGGTTCTCAGATAAGTGAAATAAAAAACAGTTCAATGAGTCTGACTACTAACATTTAACCATGAAAAATTGCAGTGTTATGCATAAGAAGTGGATAGATTAATAACCTTGGGGCCACTCAGCAACAAGCTTTTGCTTAAGAGTTGCAACAGTTGTAGATGATGCATAGGTACTATGACTAATATCTGTTCCATCATAAATCCGGAATTTAAGCTCAACATGCTCCTCTCCTTCGGCCATACTGTCCTTCTACTTTTCCCAGCTTGCAGATCCAATGTGATACCAATCAACAGCTTCAGTGGCGGTGCCGGAATTGAGTCTCACCCTACTTACCTGCTAAGAATCCACATATATAACTTAAAGCCAATATTTGCACACTGCTACCAGTTTCACTACCCAGAAAGGAGAGAAAGATGAAAAACAGAACAAAGGGAAAAAAATAGGACTCTTGAACTTGTATTACTTGTATATAGAGAAAATGTGGACAATCAACTCTACTCCCAAGTACATACCCTCTATATGCACACATTTGGAGAAGCTGGCTTTGCTTGGTTTGGATAGAAAGAAATGAAGGGGAGAGAAATTTTAATTCTCTATTATTTGGATGCTAAGTGAGTAGAGAATGAGGAGAAACAGATGCTTATATTTCCTCCCAGGAAACCTACTAAATTGCTCCACAATTAGAAATAAAAAAAAAGTAATAATACTAATAACAATTGTGTTGTCTCTCTCCCCTCTTTGATTTTCCAAACATATAACTAAACATAAACGGATAAAAACTAAAATCAGCCATGAGTGAAATGATTATACATTTTCTCATTTATCACTTTTCATAATGCATTGGAGAGTGCTTTAAAAGTTCTCCAGAAAAGCACTTGATAAGCGCTTTTCCATAAAGCACTTTTAGTTAATTTTAACTACGTTTTACACTAAAGAAGTTTTTACAAATGTACTTCTCAACTCAATCTTAATAATCAAACTAGAAATGAAAATTTTAACTTCAATTATCTCGTAACCTAAGTTGCTAAATAGAGTGTTCGTTCCAATAATTATCGCAAGTAAATAGCCGAAAAAAATGCTTAACAGAAACTAAATTCCAATGGCAACTAAAAGTCTAAAAGAAAGAGGAACTTGATCGATAATTTCAATGAAACAAACCTCTGTGAATTTGATAAAAAGTTTGTTTGGAGGATAAAGAACATCTAAATCAGCTGCTGTATAGCCAAACCAATCCAACAAGCACTTCATATGATTCGATCACTCTCCCCAGCTCACTCAATTCCTGCAACAACACGCAACGTCTTCAAAATATCTAACTTACAGTAAATCAAACTGCACATGAAATCAAATCCGATGAGAAAAACAATCAAAAGAATAGAAATAATACCTGTTCAAGAAGCCATGAATCGAGTTAGGGTTTTCACTCCTAAGCTACAGCGTCGGTGCTGACTTTATTTGTTCGTCAGTTGAATTTGTCTTCAAGATATTTTTTGGGGTATTTTTTCTTTTTATTTTCTGTGAAAATCTGCGTCTGACTGGACGATAAGATGAGGAAAGTGGAAATGGATTTATATGGGGTGAGCAGCGGTTCCGGGGTCAAGAACCAAACCGTACTTAAAAAATCGGTTAGGTTCTTATTTAAAAAAAACAAAGAGTTAATTTTTTTAAAATAAATTTTAATTTTAAAATTTATGAAATTATTGGTTTGATTTTAAAAATAAAAAATTATTTTTTAAATTAAAAAATTAAATTTTATTTTATATTTAAATACAAGCTCTTAATTATTAAATTATATATATAAAGTTATATAATTTATTAAAAATTACTCTTTATTTATTGACTCGTATGAAAAAAATTAATTAATATATTTATAATATTTTATTTTATTTAATTTATCTGTATATATTTATTTTAAAATTATTAAATAAGTTAATAATTATAATAAATAGATATATATGGTATAATATTATTAAATATATAATTATACTATTATAAAAAAAGTCTCTTTTTATTAATATTTAATATTAGTTTAAGTAATAATATAATATTTTTTTAATAATTTATCTAATATTATTTTTCTTTATTTTTGTTTACTCAATTTATCGTGTATATAATATTTTTATAATTTAATTTAATTAATTTTATTTTTAAATTTTTTTATAAAGTTAAAAATTAAAAAAATTAAGATAATTATAAATAGGGTATTCTATTTTTGAAACAGAATTAAATTAAAATAAAAAAGTCTTATTAAATAAAATAAAATTTAATTTAAAAATTAAATTATTTAAAATAAATTTCAATTTCAAATGAAATCGAAATCAGAGTCGATTTTAAATGCCGGTATTTATATTTTCAAGTTTGTAGCATGTGAAATAACAAAAGTTGGGGGACAACAAATTACAGCGAGCCACGTGTAGTATGGGTTGTTTCGTAGTTTGAATGACATAATTACCCCTTAGAACGTTGGATAACTGTTTATTGTGCACGTGGCGATATACAATTGGAAACAAAGAAGTGGCGAGATTCAGGAGATAATGTAGCGTAGTGAGCAGTTGGGCCCGTTATAAAAATGATGTAACAAACAAAAAAGAAATAACAATGCCACCGTTACTATTAGTTTTCTTGTCCCCAGTAATCAAGAAAAGGGATTATTATCGAACGCATCCCTATAAGTTACAAAATTAATAAGTTAGTCGACATATTTATCATTTGTCTCATATTAGTCCCTACTACGGTACTTCTATTCTAAAGTTGCATATTTCAAAAAATAAGGTGGACGTAGGTTATCTCGTTCCCGTCTCTACTTTTTCTAACTTTCCTATTCTTATATTTCTCCAAATGGGGATGAAAAATTTTGGAAGAGGTACCGTCATGTCTAATCTTAGTTTTTTATTTTTTTTATTTACCCAACTTCAATTTCCTATTTCTTCGTTTTCCTTATTATTTATATATTTTATTAAAAATCTCAAATAAATATAATATTTTTATTATAAATTTAATATAATTAAAATTTTAAATAATAAAAATATTTTTTTAGAAAAAATAAAATTTTTTTTTTAGAAAAAATAAAATTTATTTTTTTAGAAATAGGAATGGGATGAAGTTTCCCTATCTCTATTCTCATTTTAATTTGGGGATGAAAAACATCCCCATCTCCACTCTATTTTTCCATTTTTTCTTTTAAAATTTTCTCTCAAATGAGATTTGATGAGTAGAAAAATAGAATCTCGGAGTAAAATGTACATTTCTATATATTACTATTGTCCAATTTCATTAGTCAAACATAAATCGTGTCAATTTGTCAAAAATCAAAACTAATGGATTTGAACGATACTATAATAGAGACTCATTTAAAACAAGTGATTCCAAATTTGTACTTTCGTAAATTAAAGGGACTAATTTGATAAAATTCACAAATGTAAAGGTGGTATAGTTAGATTGTTAATTTTTAGATAATGAATGAATTGATAATTAAATATGTTTATTAAATCAAAAGGAATAGATGGCTAAGTTTCAAAGCTAAGTAAACCAAAATTAATGATAAGCAGCCAAAACTAAGTGAACCACACAGTCTAGAATCAATGTCTCTTATCGAAAATGCATGATCGCACCATGTCAAAGCAGTGTTTGCTGCCACAGAAGCAACGGGAAACAGGCAACATGTCAACATTTTCTGCGAATAAATTGGGTGTCACTGTCGATTGTGTTTTTGGTCCAGGTTCCAACTTCAACTTGTCGTTCCTGTAAAGCAAAGAGAGAATATACAGAGAAGAAAATAGCTGTATGCATCATGGCTGAAATTCCTGAAAATGACAAGACTTTGCATTTGTACATTATATTTCTATTTTCAAATGGAAAATTACTTGCTTGCTGTAAAGATATTTAAATGCTTACAGGTTTTAACTGGTACAAAATGATTGAGGAATCTGCCCATCACATTGTGTACAATTTTCCCATTGGCCTTGATAAAAGCATGTGGTATTTCAGATTTTTAAGGCCAATTATGTCAGTTCGATCTGAAGAAAGATGCTTCATCTCTTCCCTATATCGTCTATAGTGGCGGGGGACCAGTCCTCTGTTTCAGTGCGTGTAAGGCTCAGGCTGTCATATTCTTATATCTAATGGATGCAGGAGGGCTTATTTGTTTCTCTGTAATTCTCAAGGCAACTAAGGGTCATTTGATTCTGATGATAATTTTACCGTGGCAAGAGTCTTTCCAATGATAATTTTGAACATATTAAACTGTAAAGTTTGCAGAAATCATCTGTAGTTCTTATTCTATAAACTACACACCTTGTTTCATGTTTTTAAGAATCTAGAACAAAGTTTTAACCTAATGATACTAACTACTGACCACTTGATTGCCATTTGCCACCAGAAGAAAAAGTGAAAAAGTAAGTTAAAATAACGAGGAAAAGGCAACGAATTTAATACCTTTCTTTGTCTAAGATAAAGTAGAAGGAAGAATCTATTGCAATGAACACACTAGAAAAGTTTAGAATTTTCCTTTGGAAACTTTCTGGCACATGGAGGAATGCAATTGGGGATTCTAAGTTCCCTCCGGTCAATAACTTTTTTCTGTACTAGGTCCCCACATAATAATAACTTTTCGTTCTTTTACATACAGAATCAAACCACCACTCTTTAATTGTTCTTAGTATGTTGATTTGAGAAGATTGATCACACAGAATTTGTCAAAATGCTTTGATTAAAAATGTCCAATCACTTTGTGGACATCTGAAACCGCAGGATCATACAAGGCCAGCAGATAAACATTGGAAGTTCAAGATTGCATATAGCCTTTTTAGGAACTGATCATTTATAATTTATTCATTTGTTTCTTGGTTTTGAGAGGGTGACTTGGAATTCCCAATAATCTAACAGTTCTTGAATTGGAGCTGAAGACAGCAAATAACATTCATAGCTTCAGGAACAGATTCTCCAATTTATTTAAATTGTCTGGAAAGGGAAACACATTACAGTCACATGCTATAGCTAATCCCAAGCTATGAAGTACTTGAAACATAACCAGCTACATAGACAACTACACAACACAGGAGCACACTACAACTACTAATTTGTGCCAAATTTATTCCAATGTGATGTGATATTCAAAGTAGTTTTAATTTAATTTAAGATAAAGCCTGATAAGGCTTCAGCAGTGGAATTAGATTGCCACTTAGATGGAGAGACATGACTTCATTGGTGGATCCCACAAGCTTTCCAGCTATGAACACGGCTGGCACAGGCGCGTTACAACCCAACCTCATCAGAGCTTTCTCAATTTCCCTGCCTTCGGGGTCTTGGTCAATCTCATAAACCACAGGGTGCACCCCAAGTTCCAGAAATAAAATTCTGACTGCATAACACAGGCAACACGAGCTCTTGCTGAATATTACTAGTCCCTTCTCTGAAGCCAATCTTGTCACCTTGTCCATGATGATAAGAGTGTGTTCTCACTATGTAAAGATTTCTTTCTTAAAGATGAAAAAGTAACACAGAACAGAAAATGCTCAATATAGAGAAGTCTCGAGTTACCTTGAAAGTTCACTTAAAACCTAAATACCATCAGTCCAAATTCAACTTGAATTCAGTCCAGTGGTAGTTGTAAGGAAGGAAGAGAAGGAAAAATGGGCAAGGGAGAAAAGGATTTAAAGCTCAGGTTGTTTGAACATAACACTAATGCTAGTCTATTTATAGGGATAGCAAGATGGACTGCTTTCCTTTGTTTGAAGAAAAACAGTCAAAAGGGATGTGCTTTACTTAGATGCTTAATTACTAAAGTAGCTTTAACTTGCATACACATTTTTCTGCTCACATACTTCTCCATTTATGAGATTGAGTGTCTCTGAATCTGTAGCCATCTGATATGTAGACTAATTTCTAGTCTTTTTAATATTGATGGACAAAGAATTGATCAAGTGGTGGGTTTGATACTGTCATTTTATAGAAACTAAAGTATACAGCTTATTGACCATATGTTCAACTTTTTGCAGATTTTATGGAACACAAGTATGCTCTCTATGAAGATCCAATAAAAGTAGAAAATTCCATGAGGCCAGTCAATTTATATCAGATTCTCACAATCGCCTTCTTTGAATGTTTATGGAGAAATATGAGGAATGAGATGGCTTTCGGTGCTTGTGATTATTGCGCTCACCAACTTGCTGCGATTCCACCTCACACATAAGCACATCAAGCTCTATTTATATCTTGTTGCTGTCCTCTGTATATTTATATATATATATATATATATAAATAACTATGCTTTCACGTGTGAATGAGCATGCAAACTCCAGCAAGTGCATAACAAAAAAGAAACCCTTCCTTGGTCAAGACTGGAAGGAAACTTGACACGTTTATGCAGTAGACGCACTTATTTTACTGTTTTCTTGATTCTTGAATTTGTTAATCTTAAAGTCTGCAAAGGTAAGAATATATGTATGCATGTTCATCTAGGAAATTCTGTGTATTCTTAGTTATCTTCTTGGGAGAAAGTCATTGGCTTTTTGGAAGTGGCAGAATACTATGGAGACAAGTAAATTTGGCATCTCCTTTTTGTCCCTCACTTAAGCAAGAGACAATGCACATGGCAAAGTAATTACTTAGCAGCTAGCATAATATGCTAAGTACTGGCTGGTCCTGGTATCACTTGCACCACAGACCCAGAATGCAAAGAACTCATTCAATTATCGCCGTTATATTTAAGGCCTAAAAAGAAAGTACTATGATATCCACAACCATTTCCTTCGTCAGTTTGATGGTGGAGCAGAACACAGCACACAGTAGAACTTCCTCTGTTAATGCAATTGCACTTCATGATACGGGGGATCACTTTCAGTTACTAGATTAGTTTTGCACTGAAACGTTTCTGTTTAGTTTGCATAAGAGCAATTTCATTGAATATTCTTAGGAATATCTTCGATCATGCAAGTTTGATTTGAGAGTTCTGGTGCATATAGGAATGAAAGCAAGCAAATATCAAAATCTGTGCGTAGTTACAAAAACTCTTTATGATAATTACATTGAGTATGATATATTTTCATACAATGTAGTCAAAGAGACACAAGAGAAAGCAAAGCCCATAACACAACATTTGCTTTCAACATGGTATTAGAGCCATTTTCTTATCACTACGACTTGTATCATGAAGATTGATCTGAAGTTACTAGAACCATATGGCTTTTGCATCTATGAGCATCTGCTTCAGAGATCCATCGACATGGAAGGATATGACATCTTTTGCTGAACCTACATATTTTCCACCTATGAATACGGCCGGGACCGAGGAATTACATCCTAACGCACGCAGAGCCCACTCAATTTCCCTCCCATTAGGATCTTGGTCAAGCTCATGAATTGCAGGGCTAGCACCAAGCTCATAAAAAAGTGTCTTGATGCTATGACACATGCAGCATGAGCTCTTGGTGAAAATCACAGCGGCCTTCTTTGATGACAAATCTCTTACTCTGTCCATATCTACAAGCTTTGCTTGATTTTGCAAAGTATTGAATCAACTGCAAATGAAGAGCAAAGATTTCACTCCCGATGTAGCTAAGTGATAACAGAAACCTGAAGAACAGCAACAAGAAAAGCTCCAAAGAATAAGAAGTAGCTAGAGGAAAGTGGGGAAGGAAGATTGAAGGTAGCTTTGAATTTGAGGCTTAGCTATGGTAGACTTTGAGATTTGATCAACCCTTATTTATAACTGGTGGTGAGGGTGGTGGATTGCATTGTTTAATCCATTAGAAAAACATGAAAAACAATAGAGAGGATAAAAAGAAGAAGTTCCCTTAAGATATTTGTTTGGATAAGAAAAATGCCCCCCATGATTTGCTTGATTGTGACCCCTTCGTGCTATAAACAACTTGTCCATCTTCATCAACCATAAACGATAATCTAAATCTCCTGGAATTTCCGTACAACTAAGATGAACAGTTTTGGAATATAAACTATATATTATAAACTATAAGCAGAAAAACACTTTCGGCTATGGTTGGTAGCATCACAGATTATAAAATAAAGATATGAATATAAAGCAATATCTTTGTCTCAGGCAACAGAAACAGGAAGAAAATATTATATTTTTCTTTGATATCAAACTACAACCATCCAAAATGAGGAATTCTTTTATTATGATAAAATTTGGAATGTCAAAAGACCTGGTAAAGGGGTTAAGCTATCTACAATTTGCTTGAACAACATAACAATTTTCTTCTGGAACAAAGTCTAATATGATATCATGAGTTGACAACAAAATTATAATGAAATCTGCAGCTAAACTGTCCTGTTTATTACAATTACATGATGATGATGCAGTTCAAAAAAGTTGGGTACCTTTGAACAGTCAATCTTTTTCTTCTGGCTGCATATCATGTTTTTCTTCTGCTGAAGTGGAGAGAAAAGATAAGAGTTTATCCAATTCATGACAACACCAAGTTGCCACATGATCCAAGCTCCTGTAAGTTTACTCGAATGAATCTCATAGTGGTTAAAAGGCAAGAAAATCTTTCTTTTATTTTTTCCGGGAAAATTTTACTTTATTTTCTACACAAGACAAGAACATTCTTATTTACAGTAAAATTGATGGGATAAACTACCCCTACAAAGATCGGAAAGGTCAGCACTTGGACAACACAAAAGGACAAGACATAAAACAAAAATACCTAGTTGGAACTTTGGTGCTTGTATATCATAAACGAATCTTAGGCCTAGCTTAGCTAGAATGCTACATATCTTCTCCTTCTCCTTCTTCTTCTTCTTTGTTCTGCTTGAAGTTCATCTTCAACATGCAAGAATCTAGTTTAAAAGTATAAGAATATGCCACATTCTCACAGCATGCATGTCGGCCAATAAATATGTTACATTCTTATTCTTAATTCATATATATTATCATAAACAGGAGATGGAAGCAGTGGAAGCTTTCAAGAATCAAGATGATTACAACAAGGAACATCAACTGAAATTTACACTAAATATGATGAATATTTAAAAGTGACGTGCATGATACAGTGGATCCATGCAATGGAATTGAACTAGAATCTCCGTGTTTAACTTGTTTAATACTGAATCCCAATATTCATTTTAATCAAATCTATCTATTGTTCAAAATGGAGCTATGCTAAAGGCACCTCCATACATTCTGATTACACTATTTTCTACTGAGGTACGATCTCGACTTAAACAGTTTCAACATATGTATTTAGAAATAATTGGCGCACACTCAGTTAATTTTCACGGGCTGAATTTGGACTACGAAGCGAAAGCAGATAAGCTCAAAACTAAATCATCATATGGATACCCAGCCCATCACGTGAATACTATTGATGGAAGTAATAAAGGAACTGACAGCTTTCAAAGAAGGCTAATTGGGAGATCTTTAGGTTTGACGCGTCAAAGCCCTAACACTGCAAACGAACTCTCCATTGCTGCTCGCTTACTTACGCTCAGTTCTTCGCTCCCTCTACGATTTCTAATTGATTCGTGAGTTCTCTTCGAATCACTCAATTAAGAAAAATAGATTTACTTATATTAAAGTTTCAGTTTTTTAATGCTTTTGTACTGGAATTTGTGAGTTTAGTGTAGATTATAGGGAAAGGAAAGTGACAATTATTATTTAGAAGCAAATTCTGCTAGTGATTGGCTGTTTTCGTTCTTTAAATTCATTGAAATGAAGCATGATTTCGATTTTTGTTCATTGTTCATAACATTATACAGTAAGGATTCCGAAAAGGGAATTTTTACTTGCCAGGGTTGCTGGTGGAATACCTTTTTAGGGAAATTGATGTGCTATTGAATCTGTATTTTTATTTTTTATTGATTGGGGTTTGTCTATCGAGCCCAGGTGAATTTTGTGTGTCATGCTTTCCATTTTCTATTTAATTTCTGATAATCTGTTATTACCTAACTGTTAGCCTCTTTCTTTGTTTTTCGATGGTTTATTTCGGAGACCCATGAAGGTTTCCTATTTGTGGTTGAAGTTGTTTTTGGATTGTTGTTGGATATTAACAATGTTTTCTAACAATACTTTTGTTTTCTTTTCAAGGTGTCATAATTAGTACACAGCCTGTAGGATTGATTTCAAGTAATGTTATTTCTGGAATTGAATCTCTTTTCTGAAAGGCTATGCTGGTCTGGTTTTACATTATGGTCTTCTTCTTTTGTAGTGAAGAAAACTCATCAGTTTTGTTCTCATTATGTTACCCATAGCATTGAAAAGGAAAATATAATCGGCCAATGTGGCAGTTGCAGAAATGGTGTATCATCATTCATAGCGATATATTATTTGAATTCTGTCAATTTCTTTGTTGTTTGTTACATGTATCTAAATTACCTTCCTAGATACTTCCATTTCATGTTACTTCTTTGTTGTTTAACAACAAGAAATTGATGTTATTAATGCTGCTCTCTGCATGGCAAATAAATGCATTTGGTTTAATGCACATTTGTATTTGCAATAATGTTCCTTTGATAGAAGGTGAGATGTGATATAGTACATTATCTTACAAATGGGACTGTCGGCTAAAAGTTTACATAGGTGAAAACAATATTTTTTTTTGTCTTCTCTCATTAGATATTGATTATCATGCACATATTAGCAGCTTTAATATGGTACACAGTAAAAACATCTTTCTTTCCTTTTTCATTTTCTCATAGAACTTTTCAGGTTATCCTCTTTCCATTTTCACTTCACTTTTCTTTTTATTTTATTCTCTTAGTAAGCATGATTTCCCTGAAATTTACATAATTCTGTTGGAAAATGATTTGCTTTGCATTATTGTCTACCTCTATTTTAGGTACTTGAATGGCAGACGCTCAAGAAGTTCAGGATACAGCATCTGAGGTGAACTCTGCTGGTGCATCTCAAAAGAAGCAGGAAACTCGTGATGAAATGCTTTCTAGGCACAGGTAATATTTGCATTTGTAATGCAGGCTATGAGTTCTCCATTTTTTTATATTAAAATGGTTTTGGCTGTTCCATGAAATTTAAACCAGTTCATTAATCTTGCATAGTATTCTAGCATTTGTTGATAGTTTAATATTAAGGCACAACCATGAGAAAACATAAAATTTGAGCTTTCTTACAATATTTTTTGAAAATGACCACTTTAAGAAGAGGTGGATAAAAATACTTTACTTATGGTTTTTGTCAAGTTTTCTTCATTTTTCAAATTGGTCACTGGCAAGATTTCATTCTCATATGTATAAGGTAAAAGCATTCTTTTTCCATCACTAATCATAATAGATGTTTGTGCTGTAAAATTGTTTGCTTTCTTGTTTTTAACTTTTTCTTAGATTTCATGCTTCTTCATGGTGAATGTACTGTTTCCCTGCACTTGTAGGAAAGAGATATCTCAGCTGCAGAACAAGGAAATTGAATTGAAAAAGGCAGCAGCCAAGGGTAGCAAGGCTGAACAGAAAGCTAAGAAGAAACAGGTGGAGGAGGAGATATCTCGACTTTCTACAAAGCTTAAAGAAAAACAGGCTGAAGAACTTGCTTCATTAGGCTATAGTACTAGTGATGGAAATGAGAGAGGCAATCTTGACAATTTAGTCAAGGCCATAGCCGGGGTTTCTGTTGCTAACCAACAAGACCATTCTAAGCCAAGCAAGGGTGCAAAGAGGCGAGAGAAAAGAGCTCAGCAAGAAGCAGCAAGAGAGCAGCGAATTCAGGAAGAGCAGAGCAACATTATCAGTGATCGAACGGTTGAAGATGCAAAATTAGAAAAAAAGCTTGAACCCCTTGGATTGACTGTTAATGAAATAAAGCCGGATGGGCACTGCCTCTATCGAGCTGTCGAGGATCAGCTTGCCCATCTTTCAGGAGGTTCTTCACCTTGTAGTTACCAACGGCTTCGAGAAATGGTGGCTGCATATATGAGGGATCATGCATCTGATTTCTTACCTTTCTATCTGTCAGAAAATCTATTAGATGAAGATTCTGCTCAGTCACAAGCAGAGAGATTTAAGAATTACTGTAAAGAAGTAGAGTCAACAGCAGCATGGGGAGGAGAGCTAGAACTGAGAGCTTTAACTCATTGCCTGAGAAAGCATATCATGGTATATTCAGGATCCTTCCCGGACGTGGAAATGGGAAAGGAGTACAAATCTGATGTTGGGTCTGCTTCAGCAGATGCAAGTATTATGCTATCATACCACAAACATGCATTTGGTCTCGGGGAGCATTATAATTCTGTGGTTCCGAATTTCATCAGATAGGATGTAATTTACATATCGTGTTACTTTTACTTTTTCAAACTTTCTTTCAGTAATGCCTTGATGATATAAATTGAACGAGCTCTTAATTAAATTGGTTTATGTAATTTTAGTGATTTGTATTATTGTTTTGATATACTTTCCATTGTTGAATCTGTCTTTTACAAGAAATCCGGAGATACTAACTAATACTGAAATGTTTAGTATGATTGGCTGGTTATTTGTGTCATACTACTGGTGAAATGCAAATACTTCTTCAAATCAATGTAGCATACCATTGGTTAGATCGTATTCATATGAATCAAGCCAATAGTGCTGGAAGGAAGGAATAATAAGCTTGCGATCACATGGCTATGAGCCATGGACCATGCAGGACAGGAAAATAATGGGTAAAGCACACGTACGAAGATGCTCTGGCTATCAGTTCGGTGTCCAGGGAATCTTGTGACGCTGAAATCCATCTTACCAACCATGCGAATCTATCATCTTGTTCTTTAACGTCTCTAACATTTGCTGCTGCGTAAATTCTAGTAGGTTTTTACCAATACGCCACGTATTCAAATTTGATCACAAATTGATGCTTTGCCCTTCTCCTTTGCCTCAGGTCAGGCCGGTTAGGGAAGAATACGCGGATGATCCTAGTAACTTTGTCTTTAGATGTAAGAGTTTTGCTTTTTATGGGATACACTTCGTGGCTCAATGTATTGCTAGAAATTTATATGCAGTATGCCGTCTAATTTTATAACTTTTGACGTTATCGCCTGGCTAAACTATACAGCAAAAGAAAGTTATGCCAGAGATCCGAATCACTACTGACAATGTCTCAAGAAGAACTGAATTGGACACGACTCTTCTGCTCTTTAGTCAGATTTTATATAATAAAATCCATCCAATTCCTCAGAATATAACTTTTCGTTGTCTTTCCATTAACAAGTCCTATACCATATCACCGAAAGCAATGTCGTGTGCTAACACTGTATATCTTGAGTTGAGGTTTTCTGATTTGTTTATTTCAGGTAAAAGTTTCCTAGATCTTACCATATTTTTATTGCTTTTCAAATATGGCGGTTGTCCTTGCTGCCCTGGTCTTAAAAGGCATTTCTTTCCATGTAGAAGTGATAAACTGATTCCCTTAATACAGTCGGTTACTTGGAATTTATGATCCTAGACTACTGCTACCTTAATAATTAAGCTTCTTTTCCACGTTAAGTTATCTTCGTTTGTTATTACTATTAGTATTTTCTTTGTCCTTTATTCTCTTGTTCCTCTTCCATCAGCTTTCGGTTCTCTTGAATTGAGCATACGCGAATCTCTCCTTATGGAAAAAGTGCTACCGTTATCGGATAAACCCAACTTATTTTTCCCCCACAGCAGATGCCTTGTATAGATATATGGATCAGATATTCCATAATGTTAACACATATTTCCAAAAATACAAAGAATAGGGAGAAATTTATTTAAATACCAAAATAACCAGCCTTATATATGTAGCTCTTCCATGCAAAAAAAAAAAAAAAAGAAATGTCAAAGTAGTTGAAGAATTGATTGAGATTTGAGAATGCAATTCCTAATCATCTGCAATTCTGCATGCTGATATGCTAATGCTAGCTACTTGTTATTACTTATTCGATCATATAAATGGTCAAGTGACGATGGAAATAAACATACAAACCTAAGCCGAAATAATAATGATTGAATACAACAATTTGTAACTGATATGCAACTTGTTATCCAATCTATTAAAGGAGGTCTTTATCGTATAATTATTGTGGGTAATTTGGGAATCGAATGACTTCTGCTTTGGATTATTTTATTCCCTTCTTCTAATTGACGTTTAATGTGGTAAACAGTTCAATATTAGTGTACTCCTGCATACTTTTGGCTAGGATAAATAGACCTCAATTGAGCTCAAGCATTCACACACAGCAAAGCTTCAATATTCACTCTCTTTCCCCACAACAATTTGCATCTTCTCTCTCGATTGTTGTAGCCATGGAAACAGTGAACACTTTTGTTGCAGATAGGCCAGTGGTGATCTTCAGCAAGAGCACTTGTTGCCTGAGCCACACCATTAAGTCACTCATATTCAGTTACGGGGCAAATCCTACGGTTTATGAGCTCGATCAACTTCCAAATGGACGCCAAATTGAGAGAGAACTGCTGCAGCTAGGATGTCAGCCGAGTGTGCCGGCAGTGTTCATAGGGCAACAGTTTGTTGGCGGTGCTAACCAGATTACGAGCCTACAAGTAACAAACCAGCTTAGAAAATTGCTTTGAAGGGCTGGAACTATATGAATTTGTGACAACAACGAAAGTATTTTCCTCACTGTACTCTTAACGTACACTATGTTAAACGAGCTCTAATAAGATTGCTTTCGTTTCTGTTAGTAGTAATTATTAAATGACAATGGGACTATATGTTAGCTACTCACAGAGCATCTCTTACCTTATTATGTTTATGTAATATTACTACTTTCTCTTGTATTAGCTGGGGAAGAAATATATATAGCTTTCATTCAAGTAATTATATATATAAAATCACTAGTTTTCATGCTCAGTAAAGATAGACTTGCCTATGTGCTGCATTTAACATAATAGCCAAAACATTGGTATTTGATACACGTACTATATAGTTATGCATGTGTGAAAATTGAATCAACCAAAGCGTAGGTGCTTATTGTAGATCTAGAGTGTCACATCTCACAAACTGCCAGCAAATTAAACTGAGATTATTTATAAGGTACGTTCAATGCATGATTCTTGAAGTATTGTGGTTGTTCTGATGCGTACATTTAACCAGTATGTACTTGAATAACAATTTGGATAATGGAGACGTGTTCCTTGATAGAAAGAAATGACAAAATGAATTTCCATCAATAAGCGGTCCAAATACCTGCAGGATGTACAAGGAACTAGTTAAAGCCCTCTTACTTGAACAAAATTATTATTAATATGCTGAAATCAATGATTTGTGTGAGGATTTAATCATATTAGCTTGTCAAAATTCAACAGAGCGATTAATTAATAATCTCAGCTTAATAAAAAGAGTCAGTACATCTTTGTGGGGTGGACAAAGCAATAGCTTGGAGCTTTATTAACACACTTTCCTCAGAGACATTATGAAATTTTGGATATTTTTCCAGTGCGGGGATGGGAAATTAATTAGTACATGTATTAAAAAGGAGTATATATATACGATTCTGTTTTACATATACCGTAGGCAGGCAGCTGCAGGCATGTGCAGCTGGTTTTCGTGAGAGTAATACCATTCCAGTACTGTTGAAAATTCACCGGATATACCATAAGCATCATTCAAATTACTGATGTTACCTGAGCATGCAGAATTTACTTCATCTATACTGCCTTGACCAGTATGCTATATTTGACGACGTTGGTTAATTAAATCTATCACTTGTTTGAAAATCTTCTTAAAAGAAAAATTATTCCGTAAATAGCATAATAAGAGGATGTTCATCGGGGTATGGTTAATTGTCTATGTTCTTAATCAAGAGAGCACTTCTTATATCGCATCGTCAGTCAAAATTAGCATTATACTTTTGCTTTACAAACCTTCCCTAGTTATGATTTAGACTAGAAATGAATGATCATCTCTAACTGTACTTGTTGTCCAGCATGTTGGAACTAGTACATCTTAAAACTGCTTGCTGTTACTGATATGACATTTCAGTGAGAATGTATTAGTAGCTCAAATAATTAGTGGAAACCCACCTGAAGAACATTACCCATAAATCAAAAGATGCAGTACGATCGTCAACTTCATCCTTCAACAAATTAAAGTTAAAGCTAACATGAAACACGTGGTGTACACCAAATAAACATATCAATATTCGAATTCGAATCATCCAGTGTATATGGAACAGTACTTAATCACGTGATCGAGCAAGAAAGTAAATTAGAGGGGAAAATTTCAAAAATAATTTTTTTAGTCTCACTGTTTACTGATATGATCAACCCTAATTTTGTTTTATGAATCGGTCCAATTTCAGGTCATTTGGACGATTTTACTCTCAAAATAAAAAACGTGTAACAGTAACTCCGCTACAATCGCGCGCTACAGTATAAAATCCCCAAATTCCCAAACCCTAAATTATCACACTCCAAATCTACAGTATCCGTGTTTTGTGTATATATATATATATA
>JAXCLQ010000001.1:20984247-21002531 GCA_035584115.1 Cedrela odorata | reverse complement strand
AATTAAGTGAACCGCATCCTTTCTGGAATTGATTTCTCTTATCGAAAATGCATGATTACATCATGGGAAAGGAGTGTTTGGTGCCAAAGAAGCAACAGGAAGCAGGTAACATGTCAACATTTTCTGCGAATAAATTGGGTGTTACTGTGGATTATGTTTTTGGTCCAAGTTCCAACTTGAACTTGTTCCAGTAAAGCAAAGAGAGAATATACAGAGAAGAAAATAGTGGTATGCCTCATGGCTGAAATTCCTGAAACTGACAACACTTTGAGATGCCCACACAGGTGCATTTGTACATTGCATTTCTATTTTCCTGTGGCAAATTACTTGCTTGGTGCGAAGATATTTAAATGTTTACAGGTTTTAACTGGTACAGAATTGGTCAGTTAAAAACAATTTTTTCAGTAACCTGAGATTCCCCAAGTCAGAACTCCACCACCAAAGCTGTTTTGTCTCCATATATGATCGAGGAATCTGCCCATCACATTGTGTAAAATTTTCCTTGGTTATTTTTCAATTGGCCTTGATAAAAGCATGTAGTATCTCAGATTTTTAGGGCCTCTTATGTCAGTTCAATCTGAAAGATGCTTCATATCTACCCTATATCGTATAAAGTGTCCTCAATTTCAGTGTCTTTAAGACTCAACCTGTCAGATTCTCATGTCTAATGGATGCAAGAGGGCTTATTTTTTTCTCTGTAATGCTCAAGGCAACTAAGGATCATTTGATTCTGATGATAATGATAGTTTTGAACATATTAAACTGTAAATTTTGCAGAAGTTATCTGCAGTTGCCATTCTATATACTACAGACCTTGTTTCAGAGTTGTTATGATTCTTGAACAAAGTTTTAACCTTCTGATATTTACTACTGACCCCTTGATTTGACTGTCATATTTGCTACCAGAAGAAAAAGTGAAAAAAAGTAAGGTAAAATAAAGAGGAAAAGGCAAGGAATTAAATACCTTTCTTTATCTAAGATAAAGTAGAAGGAAGAATCTATTGCAGTGAACATACTAGCAAAGTTAAGAATTTTCCCTTGGAAACCTTTTTCCATATGGAGGAAATTCTCTCCCAGCAATAGCTTTTTTTCTGTGCTAGGTCCCTCCACATATTAACTTTTTAAGTTTTTGAAATTTTTAATTGTTTCACTTTTCCATACGGAATCAAACCACCACTTAATTGTTCCTAGTATGCTGATTTGAGAAGATTGATCACGTAGAATTTGTCATAATGGTTTGATTAAAAAATATCTAATCACTTTGTGGATTTCTGAAACTGTAGGATCATAAAGGCCAGCAGATAAACCTTGGAAGTTCAAGATTGCATGTAGCCTTTTAGGAACTGATTTATGATTTATTCATTTGTTTCTTGGTTTTGGGAGGGAACTTGGAATTCCCAATAATCTAACAGTTCTTGAATTGGAGCTGAAGACAGCAAATAACACTTATAGCTTCAGGAACAGATTCTCCAAATTATTTAAATTGTATGGAAAGAGAGACCACAGAAAAGTATATAAAGCTACTTTCATTAAGAAAGGGAAACACATTACAATTACATGCTATAACTAATCCCAAGCTATGAAGTACTTGAAACATTACCAGCTACATAGACAACTACACAACATAGGAGCACACTACAACTACTAATTTGTGCCAAATTTATTCCAATGTGATGTGATATTCAAAGTAGTTTTAATTTGATTTAAGATAAAGCCTGATAAGGCTTCAGCAGTGGAATCAGTTTGCCACTTAGATGGAGAGACATAACTTCATTGGTAGATCCCACAAGCTTTCCAGCTATGAACACAGCAGGCACAGGCGCATTACAACCCAACCTCGTCAAAGCTTTCTCCATTTCCCTGCCTTCAGGATCTTGGTCAATCTCATAAACCACAGGTTGCACCCCAAGTTCGTGAAATAAAATGTTGACTGCATAACACAGGCAACATGAGCTCTTGCTGAATATTACTACTCCCTTCTCTGAAGCCAATCTTGTCACCTTGTCCATGATGATAGGCGTGTCTTCTCACTATGTAAAGATTTCTTACTTAAGATAAAAAAATGTAACACAGGACAGAAAATGCTCGATATAGAGAAGTCCTCGAGTTACCTTGAAAGTTCACTTAAAGTCCAAATACCATCAGACCGAATTCAACTTGTATTCAATCCAGTGGTAGTTGTAAGGAAGGAAGAGAAGGAGAAGTGGCAAGGGAGGAAAGGGTTTTAAAGCTCAGGGTTGTTTAAACATAGAACTAATGCTAACCTATTTATAGGGACAGCAAGATGGACTGCTTTCCTTTGTTTGAAGAAGAACATTCAAAAGGGGATGTGCTTTGCTTAGATGCTTAATTACTAAAGTAGCTTTACCTGGATAGAGACTACTGTGTTCTTATGGACTGAACTTGCATACCCATTTATCAGATTGAGTGACTCTGAATCTGTAGCCATCTGATATGTAGATTAATTTTTACTCTTTTCAATATTGATGGACAAAGAATTGATCAAGTGGTGGGATTGATACTATCATATTATAGACACTAACGTATATAGCTTATTGGCCATATGTTCAACTTTTTGCGGATTTTATGGAACACAAATATGCTCTCTATGAACATGCAACAAAAGTAGAAAATTATATCAGGCTAGTCAATTTATACCAGATTCTCACTATCACCTTCTTTTAATCCTTATGGAGAAAGATGAGGAATGAGATGGCTTTCGGTGCTCGTGAGTGTTGTGCCCACTAACTTGCAATGATTCCCCCTTGCACATAAGCATATCAAACTCTATTCATATATCTTGTTGATGTCCTCTCTCTCTCTCTCTCTCTCTCTCTCTCTCTCTCTCTCTCTCTCTCTCTCTATATATATATATATATATGTATATAACTGTGCTTTCACATGTGTAAATGAGCATGCAAATTCCAGCACGTGTATAACAAAAATGAAACCCTTCCTTGATCAAGACCGAAGGAAACTTGACACGTTTATGCAGTCTACGCGCTTATTTTACTGTTTTTGTGGATTCTTGAATTTGTTTATTTAAATATCATGTCGACAAATATATCTGCAAAGGTAAGAATATATGTATGCATGTTCATTTAGGGAATTCTCGGTATTCTTTGTTATCTGCTGAGGAGAATTTTATTGGCTTTTTGGAAGTGGCAGAATACTAAGGAGACATATAAATTTGGCATCTCCTTTTTGTCCCTCCCTTAGGCAAGAGACTATGCACATGGCTCAGTAATTACTTAGCAGCTAGCATAGTATGCCAAAAAATGTCTAGTCCTGGTATCTCTTGCACCACAGACCCAGAATGCAAAGAACTCATTCAATTGTCACTGTTATAATTAAAGCCTAAAAAAGAAAGTTTTATGATATCCACAAGCATTTCCTTTATTGGTTTAATGGTGGCCAGGCCACAGCACACAGGGGAACTTCCTCTGTTAATGCAATTGTCACTTCATGATACAGGGTATCACTTTCAGTATGTAGGTAAGTTTTGCACTGGAACATTTCTGTTTCGTTTGCATAAGAGTAATTTCATTGAATATTCTTAGGAATTTCTTCGATCATGAGAGTTTGATTTTAGAGTTTGGGTTTATGCATAGAAATGAAAGCAAGCAAATATCAAAATCTGTGTATACTTAACAAAAACTTTTTATGCTAATTTCATTGAGTGTGATATATTTTCATATAATGTAGTCAAGAAACACAAGAGAAAGCGAAGCCCATAATAAAACATTTGCTTTCAACATGGTATTAGAGCTATTTTCATATCACTAGGACTTGTAATAACGTAGTATGAAGATTGCTTAAAAGTTCCTAGAACCAAATGGCATTTGCATCTATAAGCATCTGCTTCAGAGATCCATCGACATGGAGGGATATGACATCTTTTGTTGAACCTACATATTTTCCACCTATGAACACAGCCGGGACAGAGGAATTACATACTAGCGCACGCAGAGCCCACTCGATTTCCCTCCCATTGGGATCTTGATCAAGCTCATGAATTGCAGGGCTAGCTCCAAGCTCATAAAAAAGTGTCTTGATGCTATGACACATGCAGCATGAGCTCTTAGTGAAAATCACTGCAGCCTTCTTTGATGCCATATCTCTTACTCTGTCCATATCTACAAGCTTTGCTTGATTTTGCAAAGTATTGAATCAAATGCAAATGAAGAGCAAAGATTTCACTTCCAATGCAGCTAAGTAATAATAGAAACCTGAAGAACAGCAACAAGAAAAGCTCCAAAGAATAAGAAGTGGCTAGAGGCAAGTGAGCAAGGAAGAGTGTAGGAAGCTTTGAATTTGAGGCTTAGCTATGGTGGACTTTGAGATTTGAACAACCATTATTTATAACAGGAGGTGAGGGTGGTGAATTACATTGTTTAATCCATTAGAAAAATATGAAAAAACAATATAGAGGATAAAAAGAAGAAGTTCCCTTGAGATATTTGTTTGGATAAGAAAAATGCCTCCTATGATTTGCTTGACTGCGACCCCTTTGTGCTATAAACAACTTATCAATCTTTCATCAACCATAAACGATAATCTAAATATCCTTGAATTTCCGTACAACTTGATGAACAGTGTTGGAATATAAACCATATATTATAATTATAAGCAGAAACATCTTTTCGGCTCTGGTTGGTAGCATCACAGATTATAAAATTAAGATATCAATATAGAAGCAATATCTTTGTGGCAGGCAGCAGAAACAGGAAGAAAATATTATCTTTTCCTTTGATATCGAACCATAACCATCCAAAATGAGGAATTCTTTTATTATAATAAAATTTGGAAGGTCAAAAGATCTGGAAAAGGAAAAGGGTTCAGCTATCTGCAATTACTTGAACAACATAACAAAACAAATTTCTTCTGAAACAAAGTCTAATATGATATCATGCATGCGTTGACAACAAAATTATAATGAAATCTGCAACCAAACTGTCCTGTTTATTATAAGCAGTTCAAAACGTTGGGTAGCTTTGAACAGTCATCTTTTTCTTCTCGTTGCATTTATTGTGGAGAGAAAAGATAAAGAGTTTATCCAATTCATTTTCTTCCTTGGCCCCCTCTTCAAATTCATGGCGCATAAGAGCTCCAGTATCAGGACAGCACCAAATTGCCACATAATCCAAGCACCTGTTGGTTTATTCGAATGCATCTCACAGTGGTTAAAAGGCAAGAAAATCTTTCTTTTTTGGGGAAAATTTTACTTTATTTTCAACACTACGGCAAGAACATTCTTATTTACAGTAAAATTGATGGGATAAACTGCCCCTGCAAAGATTGGAAAGGCCAGTACTTGGACAACAAAAAAGGAGAAGATAAAGAAACAAAAATACGTACTTGGAACTTGGTGCTTGTATATCACAAACGAATCTTAGGCTTAGCTTTGCTAGATACACATTCATCTTCTTCTTCTTTGTTCTGCCTGAAGTTGATCATCAACATGCAAGAATCTTGTATCAAAGTATGAGAATATGCCACTTGCTCACCCCATGCATGTCGGCCAATAAATATGGTAAACAGTCTTATTCTTAATTCATATATATCCTCATAAATAGGAGACGGAGACAGTGCAAGCTTTCAAGAATCAAGATGATTACAATCAACTGAAATTTATGCTAAATATGAATATTTAGAAGTGACATGCAGATATCTCTCATTGGAGTGGTACTAAAGGCACCCTCAAAATTCATTTTACACCCGTTTCTGGACAAGTATACAGTGGGCTAACATGGCTGTATCCAGTAAAAAATCTTGGACAAGTAGAATTTAGGCCCACAAAGAGAAGCAGATAAGTTTAGAATTAAATGGCTTCTCGATCTTCAGCCCATCACGTTGTTTTCCTAATTTACTTTTTGTCTGATATTGCGAAGTAGAAAAATTTAGTTAAAAAAAAAATGGAATATTCATGGAAGTAATAATATGCTGGCAGCAAGCAAACAATGATAATAAGGAGATCTGTAGGTTTTACGCGTTAAAGCCCTAACCCTAACAATCAAACTCTCACTCACTCACTCACTCTCAGTTCGTCGCTCCCTCTACGATTTCTCATTGATTCGTGAGTTCTATTCGAATCCCTCAATTAAGATAAATAGATTTATTTATATTGAAGTTTCAGTTTCTTTTTGTGCTTTGTACTGAATTTTGTGTAGATTTTAGGGAAAGGAAAGTGAACTTGTGCTAGTGATTGGCTTTTTATTTTATTTTATTTTCTAAATTAATTGAAATGAATTATGATTTCGATTTTTGTTCATTGTTGTTAACATTAAACAGTACAAAGTATTCCAAAGAGGAAATTTTCACTTGCCAGTGTTGCTAGTGGAATGCTTTTTAGGGAAATTGATGTGCTATTGAATCTATATTTTTAATTTATATTGATTGGGGTTCTTCCATCGAGCCCAGGTGAATTTTATGTATCATGGTTCCCGTTTTCTTTTTTAATTTCTGATAATTTGTTATTACCTAACTGTTAGCCACTTTCTTTTTTTCGATGGTTGATTGCCGAGACCCAAGAACATTTTCTATTTGCAGTTGAAGTTATTTTTGGATTGTTGTTGGATATTAATAATGTTTTTTCAAGGTGTCATAAGTAGTACACAGCCTGTAGGATTGATTTCGAGTAGTGTTATTTCTGGAATTAAATCTCTTTTTCTGAAAGCCTATACTTTGTCGGTTTACATTATGGTCTTCTTCTTTTATACTTAAGAAAACTTATCATTTTTGTTCTCATTATTTTAGCCATGGTATTGAAAAAGAAAAACTAATCGACCATTGTGGCAGTTGCAGAAGTGGTGTATCGTCATTCGGAGCGATATATTATATGAATTCTGTCAATTTTTTTGTCGCAGGAATTTTTTGTTACTTGTTCAATGGGCTTGATTTATCTAAGTTCCCATACAAGATAGTTCCATTTCATGTTATTTCTTTGTTGTTTGATAATAAGAAACTGATTTTATTGACGCTGCTCTCTGCGTAGCAAATAACTGCATTTGGTTTAATGCACATTTGTATTTGCAATAACGTTCCTTTGTTAAAAGGTGTGGTGGATTAGTACATTATCTTACAAATGGGACTGTCGGTTAAAAGTTTACATTGGCGAAAACAATATTTATTTTTGGTCTTCTCTCATTAGATATTTGATTATCATGCACATATTAGCAACTTTAATATGCTAGTGTTTTAATTTACGGAGTAAAAACATCTTTCTTTCCTTTTTCAGTTTCTCATTGAACTTTTCAGATTGTCCTCTTCCCATTTTCTCTTCATTTTTCTTTTTATCTCATTCTTTTAGTAAGCATGATTTCTCTGAGTTTTTCATAATGCTGTTGGAAAATGATTTGCTCTGCATTATTGTCTACCTTTGTTTTAGGTACTTGAATGGCAGACACTCAAGAAGTTGAGGATACAACACCTGAGGTGAACTCTGCTAATGCATCTCAAAAGAAGAAGGAAACTCGCGATGAAATGCTTTCTAGGCACAGGTAATATTTGCATTTCTAATCCACGTCATGACTTCTCTATTTTTGTATTAAAATGATTCTGGCTGTTCCATGAAATTTAAACCAGTTCATTTATCTTGCATAGTGTTCTAGCATTTGTTGATAGTTTAATATTAAGGAACAATCATGAGAGAACATAAAATTTGAGGTTTCATATAATAGTTTTTGAAAATGGCATCTTTTAGAAGAGGTGGAGAAAAAGACTTCACTATTGTTATTTTTCGTCAAGTTTTCTTTGTTTTCCAAATTGGTCGCTGGCAAGATTTCATTCTGTTATGTAAATGGTAATAGCATTCTTTTTCCATCATTAACCATAATAGTTGTTTGTGCTGTAAAATTGTTTGCTTTCTTGTTTTTAACTTTTTCTTAGAATTTCATGATACTTCATGGTGACTGTATTGTTTCCCTGCACGTGTAGGAAAGAGATATCTCAACTGCAGAACAAGGAAATTGAACTGAAAAAGGCAGCAGCCAAGGGTAGCAAGGCTGAACAGAAAGCTAAGAAGAAGCAGGTGGAGGAGGAGATATCTCGACTTTCTGCAAAGCTTAAAGAAAAACAGGCCGAAGAACTTGCTTCATTAGGCTACAGCAATAGTGATGTAAATGAGAAAGGCAATCTTGACAATTTGGTGAAGGCCATAGCTGGGGTTTCTGTTACCAACCAACACGATCATTCCAAGCCAAGCAAGGGTGCAAAGAGGCGAGAGAAAAGAGCTCAGCAAGAGGCAGAAAGAGAGCAGAGAATTCAGGAAGAGCAGTGCAACATTATCAGTGATCGAATGGTAGAAGATGCAAAATTAGAAAAAAAACTTGAACCCCTTGGATTGGCTGTTAATGAAATAAAGCCGGATGGGCATTGCCTCTATCGAGCTGTCGAGGATCAGCTTGCCCATCTTTCAGTAGGTTCGTCTCCTTATAGTTACCAACAGCTTCGAGAAATGGTGGCCGCATATATGAGGGATCATGCATCTGATTTCTTACCTTTCTATCTGTCAGAAAATATGTTAGATGAAGATTCTGCTTATTCACAAGCAGATAGATTTGAGAATTACTGTAAAGAAGTAGAGTCAACAGCAGCATGGGGAGGAGAGCTAGAACTGAGAGCTTTAACTCATTCCCTGAGAAAGCATATCATGATATATTCAGGATCCTTCCCTGATGTGGAGATGGGAAAGGAGTACAAATCTGATGCTGGGTCTAATTCATCAAATGCTAGTATTATGCTATCATACCACAGACATGCATTTGGTCTCGGTGAGCATTATAATTCTGTGGTCCCTAATTTGATCAGATAGGATGTAATTTACATCATGCGTTACTTTTGCTTTTTCAAACTTCCTTTCAGTAATGTGTTGATGTTATACATTGTTTAGTGATTTATATTATTGTTTGTGGTGTATTAAAATTGCATTATTGAATGTCTTTTACAAGAAATTCTGAGGTACAACATCCCATTGAAGGGGAAAACTAACAACTAATACTGAAGTTGGTCAGTATGATTGGCTGGTAATTTGTGGAATCCTCCTGCGAAATGCTTATGCATCTTCAATGTAGCATTCCATTAGTAAGATAATATTCATATGGACCAAATAATATTCATATGGACCAAACCAAAAGTGGTGGAAGGAAGGGATAATGAGCTAGAGACCACATGGCTACGAGCAGGACAATAATGGGAAAAGCACTCGTACGAATTGCTCTGGCTATCAGTTCAGTGTCCAGGGAATCTTGTGACGCTGAAATCCATCTTACCACCATGCCAATCGTCATCTTTTTCTTCAATGTCTCACAATTTCTGCTGCGTAAATTCTAGTACATTGTTACAAATACCACATGCATTCAAATTTGATCACAAGTTGTTGATACTTGGCTGGCCTCTCGCTTTGCCTCAGGTGTGGCCGTCTACGGAAGAATACATTTATGAATCCTGAGTACATTCTTACCCATTCTACATGCATTCAAATTTGATCACAACTTATTGATACTTGACCTTTGGCTTTGCCTAAGGTCAGGCAGTCTACGGAAGAATACATATATGAATCTCGCATAAATTTTAGTACATTCTTATCAATACTATATATTGATGCAATAAAAATTCATTTGTAGATTTAGTGTACCAACATCAATCTTCTTCTATTGTTTGAATGTCATCTAACCTAAAATCATAAAAAAAAAATTTTAAGAGTCAAAGCTGGTGGTCCAACAAAAATCTTTTGATATTTAAATTAGATTTTTGTTTACTGATATTTAAGAAAGGAAAGCAATGAGACGATCACTATATTTTTTAGAAAAGAGGCTATTTATGCCTAGATTGGAGTTTTTGTTCATGATCATATCTCCTCTTTGTTGTGCTTGACTCCTCCTTTTATATACGTCATTTAATTTCATGTCTTTTAAATTTAGTAAAATTTTATAAAATTTAGAAATAATAATTCTAGTTGCGTTTAGATTCCGAGAATCACGAAAATTTTACTTGTAAACTATATTTTATTAGGCCATGAATCCTTATCATCAAATGAGTCTTAGTTGCAAAATATATCTACTAGATTAAGGATTAATCATAATTTGAAAAAAAAATTGAAAAGAGAATGAATCTTCTTCAGATACGCAACCACCAAGAAGTTTCAAAAGCTTTTACTTAAAATTTCTTTATTCACCTGAAATAAACTTAAACTATATTGCATATCTGAGACTTTTATTAAGCTGCTTCCGAAATCTCTATAAGAGGAAGAGGTTTTGGAATTAGTATCCAAATTCGAGACTTTTATCTGATCTTAGAGAGTTTTTATTCTTATTAGTCTTGAGTTCTTTGTTATCATCTGAGTAATGTATCCTGAGATTAAACCAAACTTCAAACCCTTTTTCCATCTCTTATAAGATTTTAACTTGGATCATCATCACCAATCTAGGTCCACAGCCAATTAGGCTTTACTTGTACCTAAGTCCGCATCCCCATCACTACATGCATTCAAATCTGATCATATCTTGTTGATACTTGGCCTTTTGCTTTGCCTCAGGTCAGGCAGGCTACGGAAGAATACATATATGAATACCGGGTAAATTCTAGTACATTCTTACCAATACTACGTGCATTCAAATTTGATCTCAACTTGTTGATACTTGCCTTTTGCTTTGCCTCAGGTCAGGCCGGCCACGGAAGAATACAAATATGAATCCCCGTAGCTTTTAAGTCTTAAAGTTTTGCTGCTTTTTCTACGACGCAGTATGACTTCTAGTCTACTTTTATAACTTTTGACGTTATCGCCAGACTAAACTAAACAACAAAAGAAAGCTATGCCAGTGATCCGAATCACTGCTGACAATGTCTCAAGACCGAAAGCAAGAACTGAATTGGACTAAACTCTTCTGTTCTTTAGTTAGATTTTATATAATACAAATCTATCCAATTCCTGAGAATACAGTGGTATTTCCTTTCTCTTTTTCATAGGAAAGGAATATTTATTTGATTACTCAAATTAAAAGCATGCAAGAATTTCCAAATATAACTTTTTTTTTTTTTTGTCTAATTCCATTATCAAGTCCTATAACAAATCACCGAAAGCAATGTTGTGTGCATATATCTTGACTTGAGGTTTTGTGATTTGTTTATTTAAGGTAAAAATTTCCTAGATGCTACAGTTTTTTAATTTTATTGCTTTTCAAATACTGCGGTTGTCCTCGCTGGTTGATGCCCATTTAAAAGGTTAAATATTTATATTATGCTAATCATATATGACTTATAACTAATAACATCTTAAAGGCATCTCTTTCAATGTAGAAGGAGATGAACTGATTCCCTTAATACAGTCATTACTTGGAATTTATGATCTTAAGGTACTTTACCTTAATAAGTAAGCATCTTTTCCTCTTAATACAGCCATCAGCTTTCGGTTTTCTTGAATGGAACATATGCGAATCTCTCCTTGTGGAAAAAGTGCTAACCCCAAGTGGATAAACCTAACTTATTTTTCCACTTCAGCAGATGCCTTGTATAGATATATGGATCAGATATTCCATCCTGTTAACACATGTTTCAAAAAATAGGGAGGGATTTATTAAATTACCAAAATGACCATCGTTATACATGTAGCTCTTCTATGCAAAACAAAACAAAACAAAACAAAAATGTCAATGTAGTTGAAGAATTGATTGAGATTTGAGAATGATCTATGTATGTTGATATGGTGATGATGATGATGATGATCATATTCACATACCAATGCTAGCTGCTTGTTATTACTTATTTGATCCATATAAATATTGACCTAGTGACGTTACATATACATAATGATTGAATACAACAATATATAACTGATATGCAACTTGTTATCCAATCTATTAAAAGGGGTCTTTATCATAGAATTATAGTGGGTAATTTGGGAATTGAATGATTTCTATTTTGGATTATTTTATTCCCTTCTTCTAATTGATATTTAGTGTGGGAAACGCTTGAGTACCAGTACACTGCTGCATACTTTTCGGCTAGTATAAATAGACCTCAATTGGGCTCAAGTATTCTCACACTGGAAAGCTTCAACACTCACTCTCTTTCGTCACAAATTTCAGACAGACAAAACTTCAATTTGCATTTTCTTTCTCGGTCGTTTTAGCCATGGAAACAGTGAACAGTTTGGTTGCAGATAGGCCAGCAGTGATCTTCAGCAGGAGCACTTGTTCCATGAGCCACACCATTAAGTCACTCATAACCAGCTTCGGGGCAAATCCTACAGTTTATGAGCTCGATGAACTTCCAAATGGACGCCAAATTGAGAGAGAACTGCTGCAGCTAGGATGTCAACCGAGTGTGCCAGCAGTGTTCATAGGGCAACAGCTTATTGGCGGTGCTAAGCAGGTTATGAGCCTGCAAGTCGCAAACCAGCTAAGCCAATTGCTTAGAAGGGCTGGAGCTATATGGATTTGAGACAACAACAGAAGTATTTTCCTCACTGTACTCTGACGTACACTATGTTTCCAAACGACCGCTAATAAGATATCTTTCGTTTCGTTTCTGTTAATTAGTATTATGAAATGATAACAGGACTATATGTTATCTCCTCACAGTGCATCTCTTACCTTATTATGCTAAGTATAATATTACTACGTACTTTCTCTGTATTAGCTGGGGCAGCAATATATATAACTTCTGGCTAACCAAGGTCATGCATGGAACTTATGTATTTTTCTTCCACTCAACTCAACTAATTAATATATAATCACTATTTCATGCGAACTGAAAGTAGACACTTCTTATGTATGTGCTGCATTTAATTATTTAATGGCAAAATTAACATTGATATTTGATACACGTACTATATAGTTATGCTTGTGTGAAAATTGTATTTAACCAAAGCGTGCTTATTGTAGATCGTGGAGTGTCACAACTCACAAATTGCCATGATTAAACTGAGATCAATTATATATGAAATACGTTCAATGCACGATGATTGCAATATTGTGGGTACGTTTCACCAGCATGTACTTGAATAACAATTTGGATAATGGAGACGTGGTCCTTGATAGAAAGAAATGACAAAATGAATTTCCATCAATAAGCCTCCTTACTTCAGCAAAATTGCTATTAACATGTTGGAAATCAATGATTTATACGAGGATTTAATCAAATCAGTAAATGGATTAAAAGGAGTATATACGATGATCTTTTACATATACTGACATACCGAAGGCAGGCATGCAACCGGTTTTCGTGTGAGAGTAATACTACTCCATTGTCCAACATTTAGGAGATATAGCAATTGATGCAATATTGTGATCAGCATACACTTATGGCTAATTGTCTATCTTAATTATCATGAAAGCACTTCTCATATCGCATCATTAGTCAAAAGTAAGGTTATAATTTAATTAAACTAGAAATGATCATCTCTGACTATATATACTTGTCAAGCAAGTTGGAAGTTGTACATCTTACAACTGGTTGCTGTTGCTGATATGACAATTCAGTGAGATGTACAAGTATACGCACCATTGTTAAATCGTGTAGCTCAAATTAGTGGAAACACACCTGAAGAACATTATCCATAAATCAAAAGATGCAGTACGATACGATCGTCTATCTCATCCTTGAACAAATTAAAGTTAAAAGCTAACATGAAACACGTGTTGTACACCAAAACGAAACATATCACTATTCAAATCATTCAGTGGATATGGAATAGTACTGAACCACGTGATCGAGCAAAGAAAGTAAATTACAGCTCATCTAAGAAGATGCCCGCATGCAACATCCGACCGGGGAATTTTCTGACAGTGAAATTTATCTTGTCTTGCGATCTGCAGATCATGATCAATCTTAGTTGAAGATTTACAGAATAATTAAAATTCTCCAAGTATCGTTACCTAGCCAGGATATTAACTATTTTTTCATAAGAGAAAGAACTGTCTATCATGCTGTGTAAATGTCTTGCTTCTAATAATTGAGAATTTGAGACCAGATCACAATAATATTTGAAGAATTTTCACTGTTTCGCAAGGCCAGAAAGTGTTCAATTTGCAAAGATACGAGTAATATTGAATGTCGAAATTAATTTCAAATGTGTGCTCCGAGTTACATAGATTGTTTGTGGAAAATTTCTCTAGCTACTTGGCATATAGATCAGGATCAAAGCAGAAAAGCAAAAGCATGCTTGCAAGTAGCTAGCAGCTGTCAACTTTCTTATATGAATAAAACATATATTTATGAAGCTTAACCAAGACATCCATATGTGTGATGCCAAGAACCGACCTCGCATTCTTCTTGCTTGTATTTAACTTATAGATCATATGCATGTGTCCAATGAAGTTATTATTTTCAATCTCTGCATGCATGCAATTTGAAGCTCTGTTTGTTTTAAAATGCATTGATACCAAAATCCTTTCACTTCAAAAATGACCCTACAATAAAATTATACTGGCCCTTCGCTCTATCTGGAGCCAGTTACGCAATCTGATCCCTCATATACACGACTTTAGAACATCAACTTTTCTGGGTTTCAAGTACATACGTGGCATTGTTTGGCACCTAAAATTTAACTAAGTATATATGCCTTATATTCATTCTCATAATTTTGACGTCCAAAAAGAAAATGAGGGCATTTCTTTTTTCTCACACCTATGATTCAATTTGGTGACGATACGTCTGAGAAATAAGGTGTATTCATCGAATTGTCATATAATAAGAGAAGATCTGCCAGCTTCAAGAATTGTACGATCATATTCTTTATTACAGAAGTGAATTATGGAATTTTCTTTTACTATCAATCAGTAAGCGTGCATTAATAGACATGCATGTAATATGACCTCTGACAAATTAGAATTAACTTATGCATAAATAATAAGATTTCTGATACTATTTGACATCCTAATGTATCGAATTCGAACCATATTGATCAATCAGTATAAGTTCTTGGAGATCAGGTTGGCGAAGTTCTCTCACAGTAAGTCAACGAAATGTGATTTGATATAGACAAAAGCTACGATCCTTCACAAAGTGGTGGTTCTTATTAACCCTAATTTCTGTTTCTGAAGCATTAATTTATTAATGCTTGTGTGGGCATAAATGCTGTATTAAATGCTGAAATGAACAGAAGTCTGCCCAAATCCTCTCTATCTCCGACCAAAAAAAAAAAAAGAAGAATATATCCTAATCTAACAATAAAATATTGGCATGCTGATAATTCATGGAGTTAATTAGAAGACATTACATAAGTAATGATTCTTCAAGTCTCGATTTGGGGCATAGATATAGCAAGTTTAGTTCTTAGTGAACTAAACGACCATTGGATTGGATGCCCAAGAATCCAATGATAATATAAATTAAAGTTTGCAAGCAATAGTTTCATTGCACTAACTGGATCGAGTGTTATGAGAAAAGAATATAATCACAATAATATAGCAGCAGCATCCACATTCGAAGTAGTAGATAATATGGTGGGTCTGAAGGTATCTCCTCCTTGTACGGTCATCAAGTGGATTTTGATAATCCTACCAAATTACTTTTGACAAGAAGCATCTTTCATTTCTCTCTTTGCTTTCTTTGTCCTGTTATCGGCTTTCTGTTCTTTCTATGTCCCTGGTGGTGAATAAAGAGTGTTGCCCCAATATGATAAACACAATTTTCTCTTTTCTCATCTGGACACGCAAATGCTTGAAATAAGAATAAGGAAAATCTAAAATATATCGGAAGAATCATATTTTCCTTACAACAACCCATTGAAATTTTAATATGCATAAAATCTATCACCGTGTCAGTGATTACAACTTACTATAAAATAATATAATACTTAAACTATCAATCAGCATGGAAGTGCGCGCGCGGGCAGCCGACCTCGCGAGCGCTGTGTGCCCAGCGTGGGCGTTCTTGCGCGCGCTGTGGGCACCGCGTGGGGGCTGTGTGTGGGCCTGGCTGGTGGGACCGTTTGGGGGAGTTTTTTTTCCACTATTTTTCTTATGCAAGTTAACAAATAAAAATGATAAAAATATGATTTAAATTATAAAATCAGAAAAATGATAAAAATAAATTATTAAAAAATATTATGAAGTTAAAAAAAATTAGAAATGATAATGAAAAATTTTAAAAAGAAAAACAATTATATAAAATCATTAAAAAATAGAAAGAATAATAAAACTTAAAAATAAATGTAAAATAAATAAATAATAATACAAAATCAAGTTCTCCCCAATGCTTAGTCTAGCCTTCCAGTTCCTGTTTTTAGTGTATTTGTTTCTTTGGAGGGGTTGATTAGGAACGTGCAATGATTTCGGTTTCGGTTTGATTCGAAATTACCAAGAACTGAATCAAAAAATTAGTTTTGAACTGGAACCGATTATTTTAGAGTAGATTTCGATTTCAAAAAATTAAGAATCGATTTTTTTAGAGTAGATTTTGATTCTAAAAATTGTAGAACTAAAATCGAACCGAAGAACCAATTCGATTTTAAAAATAATTTTTTTTTTCAAGACAAAAAATTGAACCTTACCTCATATTCAAATACAAACTCTTAATCACTAAATTATATATATAAAGTTACATAATTTATTAAAGAAAATATTTTTTATTTATTGCGTTATATATAAAAAAAGTTAATCAATATATTTATAATATTTTATTTAACTTAATTTATTATTTTATTTGTATAATAATTTAATAAAATCGTAATGTATCTATATTTATTTTAAAATTGTCAAACAAGTTAATAATTATAATAAATAAATATATACATGGTATAATATTATTAGATATATAATTGTACTATTATAAAAGAAATTAAAGTTATCTTTTTAGTGATGTGTAATATTAACTCGAATAATAATACAATATTTTTTTAATAATTTGTCGTATATTAATTGTCTTTAATAACTTATTTCTTTTCTCTTTCGTTTATTCAATTTTTCGTAATGTATACTACTTTTATAATTTAATTTAATTAATTTAATTTTTTAAAATTTTTTATGGAGTTAAAACTTAGAAAAATTGATATAATTGATAAACATAGTACCTTATTTTCGAATCAGAACCGAATTAGAATCGAAAAAAATGGTACCCTATTAAATATGATAGATTTCGGTTTTAAAATTTTAAATTTAAATTATTTATGGTAGGTTCCGATTTCGAGTGAAATCAAAACTGAAACCAATTTTGCACACCCCTATGGTTGATTGGCTGACTCGAGTCTTATCCTCTGATAAAGGAATGAGTCTCTCTTTGAAGACTCACTTGTAAACATAGAGTGAATAAGAATTGTGTTCATTATAAATAAGAGTGGTTGGTTTGGGTATGATCTTGGATAAAAACAACTAGTTTTCATGGAGTCGTTAGTGGTTGAATCGAGTCTCCATTGAGTTCTAGCCAAGCATGACCATGCAAAGTCGTGCGTAACCAAGCTGCATGCTTGCATTACCAAGCCCAAGGCCAAGCCAAGGCTAACCTCTTTTTTTTTTTTTTTTTAAAAAAAACTAGTTTTCCATGAAAACACCCACGATCTTGGTAGCCATTGCTGCACCATGTACCAAATCACTGATGTGCACTTGCACATGCATGCAACATCAGAGTACTATACATGCATGCAATCGCAGCAACGGCAAGGCCTTGAAGCCAAACAACGAGTAATCACTACAAAAATTGCTCCACGACTAACCTCAATTTGAGAAAAAGAACTTTGATTTTAGCCACGGGGCGAAAAATCCTCTACAACAGCCAACTTAACTTAACTGCACTTACCCTTACACATATGCATGCATCGGTGTGACATTGCGTTCTCATGATGTGCAACCCATTGTGATATTTAGCACTGAGCACAAGGCGTAAAGCACAAGGTACAAAATCTAATATGTCTTTGCACAAGGCATAGTGTCTAAGTAAGTTTTTGTTTTCAAATTTAGTAAAGTAAAAGAGTTGTTATTATATTATTGATTGGTCACTCATTATCTTTTGGAAAACTTCGAACAAGGAGGAACAAGATGGTTAAGTTGAGAGAATATTATTACTGAATCAAGTGAAGGGACAAATAAGAGTGACATAAGGCTAAATCTCAGTGGATCGTGGTAGCAAGGCCACTTTGCCACTTACAATACTCTTTCACATATTTAAGTAGTCTAGAAAAGATTCTACCAGTTGCTTGGTGGGGATTAAGCTTCAAGACAAACCTTGCGGCGTTTTTGCCAAGGGTAGTTACTGTGGGTCAACAATTGGGCCATGAGCGCACGTATTGCTTTAGCCCAGACTTTGACTTAGAGGTAGTCAGTTATAATCTAGCGGGTGGTAACTTAGTG
>JAXCLQ010000001.1:20971604-20984147 GCA_035584115.1 Cedrela odorata | reverse complement strand
ATGAGCGCACGTATTGCTTTAGCCCAGACTTTGACTTAGAGGTAGTCAGTTATAATCTAGCGGGTGGTAACTTAGTGACGCTGGCTTTTCAACTAAGCACAATGATTAAATGTACGAATCAACGGTCTAAACCTAGCTCATGTTCCATATTGGTGGGTGAACAATCCAACACTTGTGAGTTTCTCCTCATAATGATCAAAAGAGTCAACATTGAATGATATAAAAGCAACGACGCTATGAATGCTTGGCTACCACAAGTTAGTTATCCCTATGATAACTTTTTTGATACCTCTAGCTTCAAATTTCAAGGGTTTAAAGGATTGATATGCCATGCTTTAACGGTTTGTATTCATTCTAAAAATGAAAATCAAACTAGCTTTTACCTTTTTGTTCCATGCATAATTTTTATTCTCGTTGAGCTCATCTTAGGACAATAGTGTTATTTTTTAACATATATATCGCTCTAACCAAACTCCCTGCCAAACAATGTCATTTGCTCAAATTAGCTCATCGAGGTAGGCCTTGGTTTCAAAAAGAGGGGTAGTGCCCCACTTTCTATTCACGAAATAAGTAAAATAATGTTAAAAGTTGTGGTATTTCACTTTTGTCATTTTTGGCTCCTATTTATATTACATCCCTCAAGTCATTTCATAATGTCAGACTAGAGTTAAACTTAACAAGGTCTTCTTTCCTCACTAATTCTTCTAAGCGTGTTGTCTCGGTTGTGGTTTCACTAGATAGTAGAAATGGATAGTTAGAATCTCGTTAATCTATTCATACACGTCACTAATTAGATGACGAGACATTCAACTACCTTAAGAGAGTTATAGTTACTCTAGTTGTTTACCCAAGCTTAGTTGTATTTTTTCACTTTGAAATTCAGAGCATTGAGCATAATTCATATTACGTGAGCATTTACATAGACCATCGTAATGCTTTGTTTTAATTAAACTATCGAATTCTCCTTGTTTGTACTAGTTTTGAGTCGACTGTTCAACTTTCGAGGAAAGCCCCAAAGGGGACTCTTCTCAGTCCCTCCTCCAACCGGCACGCAGCAACCTACTTTACCTAAGAGAGCAGTTCAAGTAGTTCGCCTACAACTAACGGGTTGAGAATTGGGACCTCATGCCTAACCTTCAGAGCCAATCCTTTTCCTAAAGTTACGGATCCATTTTGTCAACTTCCTTTCTCTACATTGTTCTATGGACTAGAGGTTGTTCACCTTGGAGACTTGATGCGGTTATGAGTATGACCAGGGGCGGATGACACTCGGTCTTCTAAATTTTTAAGTTAGGGGCACATTAGACGTCGCACCACGTGCAGCGCTCTTCCGACCACTAGACCCTACCTTAGTTGAATTGTTTCTTAGGCAGGCACTTCGTTAAACAAAAAAGATAACTCTTTTCAATACTTCGCTGACTTCTCCAAACTTTCTAACGTTGTCATTCTTAATTCAAAAATTTTAACCCAATTCCTTTCGAAGCTCATGTCGAGGCGAAAAAGTGAAATTCTTTAATAATAGATGTAACATATATTTGTAATTTTTGTAAGAGAAAGAAATAGTTTTGCATGTTAGTGTACTTTATTACTAATATGCAACTTGTTATTAGAGATATGCGAAGTCTTTGCCAAAGAAATCTCATCAAGGGTAGTTTGGGAATTCAGTAACTGACAAACATCATCTTCTCGAACATTTCATTTGTTTTCTGTAGGGATTCTATTTGGAAAAGAAAATTTTGTAAAACCCATCCAGTCCACCGTAATCAAGTTGTGATCATTATAAATAGACCTACGTGGGTGTGCAAGTTCCTCACAGCAAACCCAATTTTCAACTCTCTCTTTCAACAAGCTTAGTAGCTAACACTCCCAATTGCAGCTCTTTTTAATTTTCTGCAGCTAGCTTGCAATGGAGACGGTGACAGGAATGGTGAATGAAAGGCCAGTGGTGATTTTCAGCAAGAGCTCTTGTTGTATGAGCTTCACCATTAAGACACTCATATGCAGCTTTGGTGCAAACCCTACTGTTTTTGACCTGGATCAAATCCCAAATGGGCAGCTAATCGAAAGGGCATTGCTGCAGCTAGGGTGTCAACCCAGTGTACCAGCTGTGTTCATAGGGCAAAAACTCGTTGGTGGTGCAAATCAGGTCATGTCCCTCAACGTCCAGAACGAGCTAGGCCCGTTGCTCGTAAAAGCTGGAGCTATATGGATTTGGAAGAAAAAGTAATTAACTTACTTTCTATTTCACAAACACACCCACTTATATATATATATATATATATATATATATATATAAACCAGGACATATGAGATAATAAGTTTTAGTTCTTCTTGCTGTTAGCAGTTTGAATGAGAACTTGGCTATTTAATTAAGTACCTATTGAGCCTCTCTTTAGCACTTGTCTTTTATTTTTGGGCTGGGATTGAGAAGGATTACAGCTTTTTTCCTTTTATAAGTTAGTTCAGTTCCTCAGGAACTTGTCTTTAATTTGTATCTTTCATAAATATGTAATATCCCCGTCCATATATACTAAATAATAGAAAGACTTTCTTACTTAATATTTTCCTGTACTTTAATAGCTCTCTTCACCATCATATATATGTATCTGTATCCCTAGAACACTGGCTAGCACACAAAAAGAAAAGCAGAAAATGGATTACAACATCAACATCGAGAAGAAATGGGTATAAACTAAGCAAGATATTAATATTCCACCAGTTCCCTACTAATCCCAACAGATGACTCGCAGAGTTCAAAACTTGGCCATTTGAGAGGGAGACAGAACCTGTATTCTCGTGCTTTGCATACAATAAGTTAATCAGCAGGTGGCTCAATGGCCTTCACATCCGCTTCTGCTGCGAGGCTCAGGGTCTTCACGACCACGTCAGGATTGATATTAACGACAGACCCAAGTAGCTAGCTAGTAAGTAGTTTTAAAGAAAATCAGCCTTTTTACTGTAGTTTCCAATGTTCTAATAATAGTACTCGTCGTGGCATTAAAGCCTTTTTTTTTTTTTTTTAAAGTTAATGGTCATAGTTTATTGTATATAGAATGAAAGGTATTCGTCTCTTAAACTTGAACTTATTTCACCCATCTTCTAGATATCGTCTTTATACTGTATACCGAGGTCTATACAATAAATCGTAAGGTTGTAATTACGAGTTATCTCCCAATCGACTGATTCATTTGCCATGAAATGAATTTTTCTTTTCTTGTTTGTACTTGTTAGAGAGAATGAAAATAACAGAAACTTGAGCACATTCAGTCATTCTGCTTACTTCGGCTGTTTCGACTTATGCTTCGGGCTAAGGTTTGACTCAATTTTTTCTTTCCTTGTTTGTATTTGTTAGAGAGAATGAAAATAACAGGAGCTTGAGCACATTCAGGCGTTCTGCTTACTTCGGCTGCTTCGACTTATACTTCGGGCTAAGGTTTGACTCTTACTCACCTTAAATTATAAACACAGAGGTCCATTTTCTAAGTTAAAAAGTCATTTAAACTTTTTCCAAGCAAACCACTCAGGACGAGCACTGATTTCGTAAATTCATCAAAGATAAGGTAGCTAGCTAGTTGTATCTTTAAATGCAAAATGCACACTGGTGGAGGTATTATCTTTGAATCGCAAACTGCGTATATATTAATGGTGCAATTCCATCAATCGACGATCTGCAAACATAAGGACATGGACATTCACTATCACATCATTCACAAAAGAAGAAAACATAGAATTGTGAACCACGTGATTGATTGAACTAAGATTATAACAACAGTTTTGATGTACAAACAAAGATAAGCCCATCACCGTTAGTCTAACTAATGGATGGGAATCAATCCACTGATAAAATATATTCATCTTGATTAGAGATTTGCAGAATAAATTTACATCTAAGACATAGATTTGTTATCTGCTGTCGTTATATGCTTGACGCATTATGTTTTGGAGAATTTTCTTCATCTTGCATTACAACTAGCTAGAAAGGCTTTTGAGGAAAGACAAAGCCATGTTATCATGTGCTTGGAGTTCTATACTTGAATCAATAATTCAGATACTTCTTACATTTTTGCAACTAGACAAGGCAGAGAGAGGTGGAAAAACACAAGAGTAGAGAAAAGATGACCAGTACACGCTATTTAGCCAGAGAGATCATTTACTATCTACACCAGAATTTTGCACATAACATGAGCCAAATCAGAACCAGGACGGTCAAAAGAAACTATTGTGTTGGAGAAGTGGGAACCAATATTGCAAGGGAAAAGAATAGATATAACACCTTAATAGCAGATAAATACAGAAGTTTATAATTGCCTGAATAATCAAGACTAATAATACAATGTTCAAGAAGTGAGGGATTATCCTGAGATTTTGAGTATCGTTGAAAAATCAACAATAAAATCCTCCGATGACCAAACATCCTAATGTCACACCAAAATATATATATATATATATATATATCGCGTTTATTTACTACCAATATATATTTACTGATTGCAACAGTGTGAAAGCACATCATTTTGAGGATCTAGTAAGCATTTCTTCCAAATTTGATAGATGTGACATTCTAAAATTCTGAGGCACTGAGGCACTGAGATTGGTCTTACAAATTTTCTACAAAATCTTACACAATCAATCATTTATGATTGACAAGTATTCTTTCACTTGCGAACAAAATCCATTAAGATTTCAATTCCCTGTTCTAGGTTTTCATTCTTTCGCCAATTCTCAACTGCTCTTTGAACTGTAGCATTTGCCAGCCGTATCTACTCAGCAGAGAACTTGTGTTCTATGATCCCCAAGGGTTCAGGCTGCAGTACTTTTGACAACAGTTTCCATCTGTCTCCAGCTTCCTATAAGATAGAAAACAGCAAGTAATGTAGGTTAACTGATAAGAGCAAACAAGCTTAAGATCCTTATAAGATGAACACAAATGTACAAGAAGAAAAGTATCAAGTGCAAAATCAAACATCCCACTGAAACAAAATTACCCAGTTGTCAGTAATATTAAATTTTCCAGGACCAATACAGAATAGATGCCATGAAAACAATTGACAACTAAAATTTAAACAGGATGTAACCTCGAAATAACCCAGTGCGCTCATGTATGAATAGTATTGCTGATGGATTCATTATTCTCTATAGAAACTACTAAATGATAATTGACATTTTCAAATGCTATTAAATGTTCAACAGAACCCTTCAAATTCCAAGAAACAACCAAAAACACATACTTCCTTTTAACTTCACAAATGAAAATCATACTACCATTTATTGTCAAAAGATTAGGAGGAACAATTGCAACATTTAAGGGCCTCATCTCTTTGGACATATCAGATAAAAACCGGAACTTGCAGGCAGCAAAAGTTTTGAGTCAGGCCCGCCAAAGCAATAAATATTCGCTCGTTATACAAGAAAATAGGTTCTTAGGTACAATTGGCCGCGCATCTTGTATAATCACATCCCAATTGTGATTGATCAACTTTGAAACAAATTAGCGAATGAAATGAATTATAATATATGAATTCCACCCATATAAAATTAAATCGCAAAACCCTAACACACGAAAAAACAATAAAAATTCAAAGTACAGATAGTAAAAAAAATATAAATAAATAAATAACGCAAGAGATTCGAAAAGGGCAAGACGTTGCCAAGCCGAGATAAATATACGGGCATCTCTGTTGACTGTTATGCTTTCCGTCTTGCACTCACGGTGGCAGAAGGTAGGAGAAAGGTAGATCTCAGTTTCACGGGACAAAAACTCGGGAGCGCCGCTATTGCAGGAGAAAGTTCAACAAAGACGACATCGTTTCTCTGTTAACAGCCCGAGGGCAGAGAGTGACAAAAAAATAAAAAATAAAATCGACTCCACTGGGGATCGAACCCAGAATCTCTGGTTCCGTAGACCAGCGCCTTATCCATTGGGCCATGGAGTCCTTTGCATACCAATGAGTGGATGTAAAATTTTAAAGTTTTATATCTATTTGTGGGGTCTTTGTCATGACCAAAATAACCGACGTTACAAATGAGAAACGACTCATTTCATGCTTGCAACAAGATTGAAGACAAAGATCTCTTGGTCGACATACTGAAGCAGATTAATAACAGTATTTTAATCTTTGAACTATTTGATAACGTTTCCCAAAAATATTTTGTTTTTGTTTCTGAAAATTAAAGTGATTCATTCATCCAGATCACATAAAATAAAAAAGGTAGATGATATTCACAAGGCTGAAAGACTGTTTAGTTCTATTTCAACTTTCTAAAACTTCTCACATCTCACAGGCATATAACACTAGCATACAAGCTTCATCCAGTGCCTTCCTAAAGACTGCTTCAAAATATCAAGGTAATAATGATTTTACAGAACACCGGCAACCCAGAATCTAACACTCAAAAAACTATGCAATCTGCCATTTTAATTAGACACAAACTCACACTAGATGTATTATACACTCTCTTTACTTATTCACACATTAACACAGTCATGAGACTGAGTGGCGCCATCGCTTCTGAAACAAGAATTTGTTTTCGGAATTAGCCTTGCCCCCTGTTGGCTTAATACCATTGATCCTGAACAGCGCATTCAGCTTGCTTAGTTTTTTGGCAAATGATTTGAATAGCTTGTTCGCAGGATGGGATCTTACTAGCTCTTGTTTCATTGATACATGATCCTTTTCTAGGTCGGTTAGCCTCATTCTCATTCTTGCAACTTCAAGCTTCAGTTCTCGGTTCTCTCTTCTCACTGATGCATAATTGTCTCTAGGGGAGATGGCTCCACTTCCTGCCCCACTGCTTGAACGTTGGGGGAATTGACCATTGATTGCACCGAAGAAGAACTGATTATGTCCCCCGTTCATTGCATTTCGAAGCCTGATTTGCTCAAAGTACAGAACTTGAACTGCCATCTGCACAGGTAATCTTTCGTTTTGTGCTGCATGGCTGCATGCTTCCTGGGATAGTTTCTGACAGTCTATTGTTTTGCAAAGCCTGTAGCGTTCAGAATCCTTAATATTTGGATGAACCTGTAAACAGAAGCAGAGTTAAGTGGTCAGAACCTTCAAAAGAAAATCTTTAAAGAGTAACTACTATTCGATAGGGCAAAATTGCTCACTTTTAGAAAGATATCCGCAGCTCTGTATAACCCATCACTCACTATACGAGCATGGTCTGGAAGTAGTTCTGCTAGTGCTATGAACTTTGATGGCATCAAGTTGGAGTCTAGTGCAACTTCTGCAAGAAAATTGTCCAATAACTTTGATACCTTCAGAATTGAGCTTTGTTTAGGAGATCCAGGGCTATCAAAATCATAAACCATTTCACTTTCATCTCTCATGTGATTATCTTCATCGTCATCCTCATCCAAGTTCAAGAATATGGAGAAAATTCTCAAGATTGAATCTATATCATACAGCGTGCAGTGGTTGTTTCCGTGTGTATTTGCTGGGATAAGGATGTCTTCAAGAATTGCCTGGTCCAGCTGAAGACCTATACGCCTCTCTAAATCGGATCTGCAAGAAGTAATTGCTGATGCTGCTATAGCTGTCTTCAGCAAACTTGAAAGAAATGCCATTGGAACTGGACTCTTCCTTGACTGTGTTGGTAGTAGGCCAACTATTGCTTCAACAATGACTCTTTGTTTCTTCTGCAACTCCAAATCCAAGAGACTTCCTTTCATCAATTGAGGGTCCCTGACAACGAGACCTTGAAGAGAATTATGAGCATAGTTTATCAAAATTTTGCTGATCATATCCTGTTTTAGACCTTTTGATTTCACTGCAGAGAGAACTCGTTGGAAGAAATCAAGATTTAGCACTGCAAGTGTCTTTCCCCACCAATCCGAGGGTGTTTCTGGTTCAATGTTTGGTGCAGTTTTGCCTGGGAAATTGTGGTCCAGCTTTAACAAGCCAGAGGTGAGCTGCTCTTTACATGCATTATTTGCAATCGCGTTGATAAGCCTGCTAACTAAGTTGATCTCTTCAGACATTGGCAAGAGGCTTTCACAAGATTTAAGGACGGATATTGAGTTTGATATGTTAGGGAACACCATCTCCTTTAGATAAGCTTCAGCTCGAGCCTCTAGGTTTTTCTCTGCGAAGTCTTCTGTCATTTCAAGGAAATGAGCTGCAGAACGTAGCATTGCAACATTTGACAGTGTAATCTCAACATTTATTCCATAACAGAACTTTGCAGCAAGCTCAAATGCCTCTGCTCCACCAGGAACTGCTGAAAGATTAATGCGTAAAATTTTTGAATCTTTTGCTTCCAACAACAATTTCCGAATTCCACCACTTCGAGACACTAGAGGGAACTGCAAGACAATTGAAACAACATGACTAAGTCTTTCAGCGAAGTTCTTTATTCCTTAAATTTACCTTATAATCAAATCTTTAGTTTCATCTCGTCATAACATGACAAATCCCTTTGTTCACTGTTACCTTCTTAGCATCTGATTGGAGAAATAAATATGTTCTATACACACTACTACTAGTAATTTGATACGAAATAGAAATATTATCTTTCTAATCTACCCGGCATATGTGTGAAAACATGCAAGAATTTTTCTGTATGGATTAGTATGACAAATATTAAGCTTGCATTTCCCTCGAGGATTCCATTTGGCATAATATCATATAATGTAATTAGATATGAGTTAAACTGCATATCTATTGAAGTTCTGATAACAAAATCTAAAATTTTTACATCAATTTTTCCTACTCTCCTAAAGTTAACGTACTACAATATTGATTTTCCCTGAACTTAACTGGATTCTTAATACCTTGTGAAGTGCAAAGCTTGATGCTCCTACTTCAATGGTAAGGTCGCTAGAGACATCAGAAATTGGCCTGCAAGATATACAGTAAACTGTTTGTATTGGTATTCCATATAGAGGCAGAAAAACTTTAAGAAGGAAAATTAGATAAACAAAATAGTAAACCCCAGCATACATTTTTGTAAATGCCAATAATTTGGGAACCATGCAAGGGCTTCTGCTAAAGACCTGCAACCCCATTTTTGAACTCATGATCTTTAAACAAGTTTTGTCAGAAGTTACTTCTTTCTATACACTGTTAATACCTCTAATCCTATGGACAGAATGATCCTTCCTGATTTATGTTTCGACATGCATGGCCCAGACATAAAAATTGACAACTCAATTATTAAACGACAACTGGACTTTCAATCGCTACTACAGGCAACAGGATTATATTTGTTAATGGTAAAAAGTAGAATTGAGAATCAGAACATGTTTTGCTAGGCCAATAAAAACAATTTGTCCATTTTACTGAACTGCTTAGCTACAATGGGAACCATATGGGTCCCTTAACAGTTTCTGGATAGCTGTGAATATTTGTTGCATTCTGCGTGAAGTCAGAAGATTTGTATTTTCTAATTAACAAGTGTCCAACACTTCCGTACACATTTGGGGGCCTATAGATAGTAAAAGCATGTGAATTATTGGTAGGCAAAACATTAATAGCCTTTCACAGTACTGTTAATAGTGCTAAGATGAGAATACATCCATACAGCAGCCTCGTGACATTGTCATTTGTTGAACTTACACGGGATCTGTCAGACTCTTTTGCTTACAAGTGTACAATGAAGTGCTGTTTTCTTCTATTAATATACAGGGCATCAGCAGCTGGTGAGGCTGATAAGAAATGAAGCCTAGGAAAATGTTTGAGAGTCGTATGTCTATCTACAAACATGACCTGATGTTTAAGGAAAGCCTACTGAACCACTAGGTTTGCACATATAGGACCATTCAGAATCAACATTAACACTATCTTAAACTTGAAGATGTAAATTTGTTGAAATGAAATGATAAAATCAAGAAAAAAAAAATGTTGGTGAACAGTCTCGTGAACAGCCAAGTCGTCAAGGTAAATTTGGCAAACTGAATAAAAAATTTTGTTCTGAAGATGAGCCAAAATGACAGCATTGCCTGTCATTTTTATATACCGAATTTCAGTTGAACAGGTGTTATCGACTTGACAGGATTGAGGCCTGTTGACACTTTCGTTTCCCAGAATATGCCCAACTTCGAGATTTCTCCGAATCAAGTTTTTAATATATATGAATAATTCAGAATTAATGAATACACCTACCATCAGGTCATTATGCTTGAAAATTCATCCAAATTTTAATATGCAGGTATTAGTAACATCAACAACAGTATATAGAAGAGAAACTAGCAAGTAAATATCTAAGAAAAAAGAGATTACCATTCTGTGGCATGCCTTATGCTTGAGCTAGGACGAAAGGATCTCTTCCCTGATATGCTTGGCTTCAATTCACCAACAGTGACAACACCCATCGCTTCGAAAACCTGGCAAATTCAGCCTTAGTACAACTTCCTCTGAAACCTCTGCTCTGTCCACTAACTCCACCTACAAAGTATCTTTCTTTCAATAATCTAACTGTTATAACATCCCAACTTTTGTCAGTTAAAAACCAGAACTTAGTTGATTATTCCTCAGCTGACAGGTTGTTTAAGGACAGCTTTCTCCTTTTTCTCTCTCTTTTCTCTCTAAGTAGAAAGAGAAAGCTGGAGTGAGGTGAAAGTCACATGAACCCATGAAAGATTAAAGGGTATTATTGATGACTTTGAAATAAACTTTAATGAGTGTTTATAATGTGCCTAATCTAAAGTCAAGAATGTTGCAGGTGTGCTTACACTTTTCGGTGAAAGGTAGTGAGAATGGCCTTTTACATCGTTTTTGTTATGAGAAAATTGCAGGAATTCTGAAGGTTTGCAATGCTTTTGGGGTGTTGTAATCATGCCTAGTGAAAGCTACCCACGAAAAGATTAGTATAAATTAAACTCTATATTATGTGTAGAGCTCACTAAAGCAGAATTTAAGAGTGATGAGTTGGATGACATGTTATAATGAGAACCACTGCATATCAACTAAACCTACTTTAATATGGGACAAGTATACCTTATTTTATTCTTAAAAAGACATACTTGTACACTATTAACCATCTTAACTTTGAGTATCCAGATTTTCTGGTCTGCAGATTTTTGTGCCATTAACACTACCAACATTTGATTAAATAATCACATCACAATATTGTCAAAAGGTATTTCCTCCTCCCAACACCAACTATAAATACTGCAATACTCAGTTTGTGCCTGATTTAAAACAACACTTTTGGCCGAAAACTGAGTTGATGTAGAAGTAGTAGTACATGTTACATCACGACAAACTCATACCCATAAATTCTCTTACCATTCACAATGAATGTATCATGTATGTAATCTTCTCATCTCATCTGGCCGACTGTTGGATTAATCATGACAGGAGAATGCAATCGATCAGGTGGCAATGATGGTCCCATCAATTGGTGCTTTTATGTGGGCATATACACTACCTATAGGCAGGTTGTATCTAAGTTTTATTCTAACATTTATTTAACAAAGAAAATGTTTGATGTTTCAAGTGGTTTAGATTATTTGATCATCTTCATCCTTAACTTTACTTCTGTTAAAAAAATCGCGTGGATTGAATGACTTGTTAACCTGTATGCTCTGCCAGTCTGCTCCTGTTTTCTCTCTCTCTTGCAGAGACAAATAACAAGACGGCCAGTTGAAGAAATAATAATGAAACATGCCTCAAGAAAGGTGGCATAATATATGGAATATTTGAGTAGATAGCCACTGCGGCTATGACTATGAGCTACCTTATCACTTTCTCAACTTATTTTTGTGTAGACCCAGCCAGGTGAGTTAATACATTCGGAATCTCTACATTGTAGTTTCAAGTTTTCATTTATGCATCATTTTTTAGGGTTTGGTTTTTCTGGTATAAGACTTAAAATTGGTGGAAAAGCTAAAAAGCCAAAAGGGTTTTTGTGCAAATCATGAATGAAGGTGAAAGAAGTATGAATCATTAGAGCAGGTGGTGGCATCAATCATAGTGTACACAAAACATAAGAGCCCACCCATTTTAAATCCCTCCAAAGGAATCATGTCACACTATATTCGCTAATATGCTGCAGTGCTCTAGTTGATGGCACGTGTAATACTAACCCATCGTGCGGGTGGGTTGTCAATTATGTACCTAATCAACAACACTAAAATGGAACTAAGGAAGCAAATAAATTGGCAGAGAAGGGAAGAGATGAGATTGTTAAGCTGTTTCTCTAATGAGTTGTAAGAGTTTTTCAATTTGAAAATGACACAAGCAGGTTAAATGAAATGAATGTTACTGTTAAAAAACACGAAAATCTTTGTTTCCTTATTTTTGTTTCCTTATTTGTCGTAAATGAAGTGAAAGTATATTTACTTTTTGTCTCCTTTTGAGCCTAAGTAAGCTAGCAATGAGGAGGAAAATAGCCCTTTTTTTTTTTTTTTTTTTTATCTCACCAAAGCACAATTCTTCTTTTGATTTGCTTGTCTTTGAATAAGACAGAAAGGGTTGCATGCGTTGAATTGAACGGTTCTTAAGTGGAGACATCAATCAAAGATTGGGATCAGATTTATGACCAAATATGCACATCACAGTTTGAATAATTTCATTAGAATTTTTTTATTATTATTTT
>JAXCLQ010000001.1:20914384-20971504 GCA_035584115.1 Cedrela odorata | reverse complement strand
TTTGAAAATATTTTCTTTTTATAAAAAATAATAACAAGTAAATTTTATTTTGTGAAATATTAATTAAACTGTAAAATAAAAAATAAAAAAATTAGAATAAAAAAATTATATATATATATATATATATACACAAAACACGGATACTGTAGATTTGGGGTGTGATAATTTAGAGTTTAGGAATTTAGGGATTTTATACTGTAGCACGCGACTGTAGCAGAGTTACTGTTACACGTTTTTTGTTTTGAGGGTAAAATCGTCCAAATGACTTGAAATTGGACCGATTTGTAAAACAAAATTAGGGTTGGTCATATCGGTAAACAGTGGATCTCAAAAGATTATTTTTGAAATTTTCCCAAATTACAACTCATCTAAGAAGATGCCAGCAAGCAGCATCCCTTCGGGGAATTTTCTTACATTGAAACTTATCTTGTCTTGCAATCTGCAGATCATGATCAATCTTAGTTCAAGATTGACAGAATAATTAAAGTTCTCCCAAGTAAAGTATCGTTACCTAACCAAGATATTAACTATATTGTCATAAGAGAAAGTATTGTCTATCGTGCTGTGGAAATATCTTGTTTCTAATTGAGATCAGATCACGATAATGTTTGAAGAATTTTCACTGTTTCGCTTGGATAAAACGCATTCAATCTGCAAGGATACAAGTAATGAATGTTGATCGAAATTAATTTCGAAAGTGTTTTCCGAATTACATAGATTGTTTGTGGAGAATTTCTCTAGCTACTTGGCAACTAGCGGAAAGCAGAAAAGCAAAAGCATGCTTGCAAGTGGCTAGCTAAATAGTTATCAGTCAACTTTCTCTTACGAATAAAATATATTTTCTGAAAATCCACCAAAATATCCATATTTGTGATGCCAGGAGCCGACCTCACATCCTTCTTTTTTATTTCACTAAGAGATCATGCATGCGTCCATTGGAGTTGAAGTTGTCATTTTCAATCTCTGCATCCATGGAATTGGAAAGCTCTGTATAATATGTGCTAGATTGAGATTTGATGTTGGTCATGAACAGTAATTAAGTAAACACTGACGGACACATGAATAATCTCGGTACATATAAACAGTACTAGACAAGGAGGCAGAGGCTCGGCGTTGAAGTATTGTCAATCGAGTGGTGAACATTGTCCTTTGTGAACAAGACCACTTGCTTGACAGAATCGTGGTGTTGAGTTAGCCAAAACTCGGCGTTTGAGTGGTCATGTTTTGCTGGAGAGCTCATTAAATTAGCGTCAACTTCTTGGTAAAGCAGTAAATAGTATTGCGTGAATAATGATTTAAAATTTTTTTTTTTTTACTTCTTTTTTCTGCTAGCTAACCTTATAAAATCACTCATTTATCTCCCAAAATAAAAATGACTGATTATAACTAAGAATGAATTATTATAATTATTTGAGAAACAATACAGGGTATAAGTAAAATTTAATGGCGATGTGCCCCTGAGTAGATGATGCAGGACTCAAGCTAAAATTTTACAAGATTAAATTGAATTTAGAGGATTTTGATCTCAGAATGACAAAGACTTCAAGAATAGTAGAGGTTGAGATTTTTCGAGTTCAAACAAAAAGTTTTGGACATGTACATCTGTTCCGAGACGCTTGTCTATGAGGGTCTTAGGTACAATATGACAGTAGTTTTAGACATATGATGCAGTCTAAAGATATTTCAAGTAAAAATTTTCGAAACCTTTCAGCAGTTACATATTAATAAAATATTTATTTTCTTTTTAATTTATTTCTAAATCATTTCATAATAAGAATTTATAGCCTGGTAGATGTATTTTGTAAGAAGAGTTTAAGTTTTCGTAATTTTTGAAACATCGATGTTTATAAATTTCCGTGATTCCAAGAATTTAAACACGTCTAGAATTATTATTCCCAAATTTTTATGCAATTCTACTAAGATTGAGAGATTTAATATAAAGCGACATATAAAAATAAAGTTAAGGACAATCAGATATGAATAATAATGAAAAAAATTATGGACCGGATATAATAACCTAGTATGGTTTAAGTGAATATTGTCTTTGTCTTTTTCTTTTTTTTCTCTCAAACACCAAAAAAAGTAAAACTCTAATTTAAGCATTGAAGGTTTTTGCCGGACTATTGACTTTTACTCCATTAGATTTTATTATAGTTTAAAGTTGAACGATGTCCAAAGCAAATGAAGAAGATCAATGTTGGTGCACAGAATTTTCAAGAATTTTTGCTACATTAATAATAATTTATTTTCTTACATTCTTTTTAAGAGAAATTTATTAAACTTTCTTAATAAATAAAATTTTCTTTTTGTGAATTTTTTTTTGATAAATATTACTATTATTTTTAACCTAAATTTGAATAAATTTTTTTTAAAATTTTAATTATTATTGGTAGCTAGAATTTTAGTCCTATGATTTTGGAGTTACAAAAATATCTTTCATGCTCTTCCAGTGTTCCGATATTTGATACCAAAATCATTTAAAAATCATTTAACTTAAAATGACCCTACAATGAAATTATAACTGGCCCTTCGCTCAACCTGGAGCCAGTTGCGCGATCTGTTCCCTCTTATATACGACTTTAGATCATTAACTTTTTCTGGGAAGTTTCAAGTACATACGTGGCAAAGTTTGGCACATAAAATTTAACCAAGTGTATATGCCTTTCCATATATACCATAATTTTGACGTCCAAAAGTAAAAGGAGAGCATTTCTTTTAACACAAGTATGATTCCCAGTTGGTGACAACACGTCTGAGAAATAAGGAGTATTCATCGATAGTCCAACAATAAGAGAAGATCTATCAGCTTCAAGAATTGTGCGTTCATATTCTTTCTTGCAGTAACGAAGATGGAATTTTCTTTTAATCAATCAGTAGAACGTGGATTAATTGACATGCATGTTAAATAACCTATGACAAATTAATATTGGCACATGCATAAATACTAAGATTTCTGTTACTGGTTGACTTCACCTTCCTAATGGATCGAATTCGAACCATGCTGATCAATCAGTACAAGTTCTTGGAGATTAGGTTGGCGTTGTAAGTCAACGAAATGTGATTGGATATGGACAAAAGCGACGATCCTGATTAACCCTGGCTAATTTCTGAAACATTAACTTATTAATGCATGCATGTATGGGCATAAATACTGTATTAAATGCTGAAATGAACAGAAGTCTGCCCACATCCTATCTAGCTACGACAAAAAGAAAAGGAAATAAAATATTGGGATGCTGATAAATGATGAAGTTAAATAGAATAACTAATGGTTCTACAAGTCTCGATTTGGGGCATAGATATAGCAAGTTTAGTTCTCAGTGAACTAACTGACCATTGGATTGGATCGATGCACATAATATTAGATAGGGATAATTCATTTTACAGGGAATCTGATGATAACACAGATTAAAGTTTGCAATAGTTTCATTGCACTAACTCGATCTAGTGTTATAAGAAAAGAATATAATCACGATCATATAGCAGCATTAATTTCGTCCAAATTCGAAGTAGTAGTAGTGATAATATATATGGTGGGTCACAAGGTATCTACTCCTTGTACGGTCATCAATCCTTCCAAATTAAAGGCAGTCACAAATAATATTACTTTCAACAATAAGCATCTTTCATAGCTTTCTTTACTTTCCAAGTTTCTCCTCCCTTTTTCCTGTTATCGACTTTCGGTTCTTTCTATGTCCACGGTGAATAAGAAGTGTTGCCCCAATTTGATAAATACAATTTCTCTTTTCTCGCTGAACAGGCAAATGCTTGAAATGAGAAAGGAAAAATCATCAATATTTGTAATTTCTGTGGAGAAAAGCAAAAACGAAAAAGAAATAATTTTGCATGTTAGTGTACTTTATATTATACGTACTAATATGCAAATTGTTATGAGAGACATGCAGGAACAGAGAAGTCTGTCAAAGCAATTGCATCAAGGATAGTTTGGGAATTCAATGACTGAAAAACATCATCTGGAACATTTTATTCGTTTTCTGTAGGGATTCTATCTGTAAAAGAAAATTTTGTAAACCCTATCCTGTCCACCATAATCAAGTTGTAATCAGTATAAATAGACCTACGTGGGTGTTCAAGTTCCTCACAGCAAACCCATTTTCAACTCTCTCCTTCAACAAGCTTAGTAATTACTATAAACACTCGCATTTTAAGCTTTTTTTTTCCTTTTCTTTTGTGGCTAGCAAGCCATGGAGATGGTGACAAGATTGGTGGATGAAAAGCCAGTGGTGATTTTCAGCAAGAGCTCTTGCTGCATGAGCTACGCCATCAAGACACTGATATGCAGCTTCGGTGCAAACCCAACTGTTTACGAGCTGGATCAAATCCCAAATGGGCAGCAAATCGAAAGGGCATTGCTGCAGCTAGGGTGTAAACCAAGTGTACCAGCTGTGTTCATAGGGCAACAACTCGTTGGTGGTGCAAATCAGGTCATGTCCCTCAATGTGCAGAACGACCTAGGCCCTTTGCTCGTAAGATCTGGAGCTATATGGCTTTGGAAGAAAAAGTAATTTACTTTCTTTTTACATATCGAACTCGTATACTACATATGAGATAATAATTTTTAGTTCTTCTAGCTATTAGCAGTTTAAATGAGAACTTGGCCATTTAGACCTTATTATGCCTCTTTAGCATCATGTCCTTTATTTCAGGGCTGGGACCGGGAAGGATTACAGCCTTTTTCCTTTTATAAGTTAGTTCAGTTCCACAGGAACTTATCTTTAGTTTGTATCTTTCATATATATGTAATATCCTTTCCAAATATACTAAAAAATAGAAAGACTTTCTTGCTTATTATTTTCCTGTACAATTTAATGGCTCTCTTCAGCATCATATATACGTATCTGTATCCCTAGAACACAGGCTAACACACAAAAGAGAAAGCAGAATTAAAATGTATAATAACATCAATAAGGAAGAAATGGGTATAAATAAACTAAGCAAGATATTAATATTGCACCAGTATTCACTACTAAACCCCAACAGACGACACGCAGAGTTCAAAATTTAACCATTCAGACTCTTCACGACCACTTCAGGATTGATATTAACGACAGAAAACCCAAGTAGCTAGCTAGTTAATTGGGAGTTTTAAGGAATACCAGCCTTTTTACGTTAGTCAACAATGTTCTAATTATAATAGTCACTATGGCATTTAAGGTTTTTTTCAGTTAATTTTCATAGTTTATTGTATATAGAATGAAAGGTATCCATCCTCCTTCTCTTAAAACCCAAACGTGGAGGTCTATAAGATAAATCATGTGTATCGACAGTTCATTTTTCATGAAATGAATTTTTCTTTATCTGTTTGTGTGTGTTAGAGAGAATGAAAATAACAGGAACTTAAGCTGATTCAGTCATTCTCCTTGCTTCAGCAGTTTCGATTTATCCTTCTGGTTAAGGTCTGACTGATCTTACCTTAAATCGCAGCTAACTTCACAGATAAAGAGGTCCATTTTCTAGGTTAGAAGTCAATTAACCTCTTTCCAAGCAAACCACTTGGGATGAGCACTCATTTCGTAAATCCATCGAGTGATAAGCTAGCTAGTTACCAGTATCTTTTAATTTAAATGCAAAATGCGCATTGGTGGAGGGATTCTCTTCCTATCACAAACTGTGTATAGATAAATAACGCAATCCCATCTATCGACAAAGCTACAAACACAAGCCAACGGACGCTCACAATCAGATCAGTCACGAAGAAGAAAACATGGAATTGTGAACCACGTGATCGATTGAACTAAGACGATAACAACAGTTTTGGTGTATAAACAAAAATAAGCCCATCAAACATAACTAATCGATGGGAATCCACTGATAAAGCATATGTTTATTGATTAGAGATTTGCGGAATAAATTTACATCGAGTTAGATAAGTCATTTGCTGTCGTTGTATGCTTGAAGCATTATGTTTTGGAGAATTTTCTTCATCTGGCAATGCAACTAGCTAGAATGGCTTTTGAGGAAAGACAGAGTCATGTTATAATGTGTTTGGAGTTCTATACTTGCATCAATAATTCAAGAGTCTTCTAACATTTTTGCAACTAGAAATGGCATTGAAGAGAGAAGGGTGGAAAAACACATGAGAATAGAAAAGCAGTTCAATGACCGGTACAAGTCATTTAGCCAGAGAGATCATTTACCATCTACACTTACTTTTGCACATAACATGAGCCAAATCAGAACCAGGACAATCAAAATAAACAATTGTGTTAGAGAAGCGGAAAACCAATATTGGAAGAGAAAAAGAATAGATCCAAATGTCACACCAAAATATATACTAGTTTCTTTTTCTAAGAATATATATATATATATATATTTACTGATTGCAAAAGCGTGTAAGCACATCGTATTATCTTTTCAATGCTAAATAAATGGAATCCAGTAAGCATTTCTTCAAAATTTGACAGATATGACATTCTAAAATTTTGAGGCGCTGAGATGTCTTACAAATTCTACAAAATTTTACTCAAACCAATCAGTAACGATTGACAAGTATTCTTTCACTTGTGAATAAAATCCTTTATGATTTCACTTCCCTGTTCTACGCTTGCATTTCTTCGCCAATTCTCAACTGCTCTTTGAACTGTAGCATTTGCCTGCCGTATCTCCTCAGCAGAGAACTTGTGTTCAATGATTCCCAAGGGTCCAGGCTGCAGTACTTTAACGACAGTTTCCATCTCTGTCTCCAGCTGCCTATAAGATAGAAATTTAGTAAGTAATGTACATTAACAGACAAAGCCAAAGAGCCTGAGATCCTTCTAAGAGAAGCTCAAATTTATAACAAGAGAAACATTGAGTACAAAACCAAACAGCCCACCTAAACAAAATTGCCCAATTGTCATTGATAGTAAATTTCCATGACCGTCGCAAAATAGATGCGATGAAACAATTGATAACTAAAATGTAAAGAGACTACTCATGTAAAGATTAGGTTTGGTGATGGCTTCAATACAACCCTTCAAACTATGAGAAACAACCGAAACCATTTAACGTCACAAATGAGAGTCATACTACAATTTAAGGGCCTCATCTCTCAACAGATATCTGATAAAAACCTGATAAAAACTGGAACTTGCAGGCAGCAAAATTTGAGTCAGGCATGAGAAAGCAAAAAATACATTTCCTCTATATACAAGAAATTAGGTTCTTAGGTAATCCATGAAATCGAAATTTAACTGAAATTGAACCCTTCCAATTATCATGAAGTCTTCTTCCAGATTCCTATAAAGATTAAAGCTATGACAAACCGATTGAAAATTTTCAAAATTGAAGTCGATGACGAAATGATATTTTCATAAAAAAATCACATTACAATTATTCTTGATTAACTTCAAATAAATTAGTGAATGAAACGAATTATACTATGGATTCAACACATATAAAATTAAATTACAAAACCCTAATACACAAAAAATATTAAAAAAAATACCTGAAGAGATTCGAAATGGGCAAGACGTTGCCAAGTCTAGATAAAAATACGGGCATCTCTGTTTATTGTTATGCGTTCGGTCTTGCAATCACAGTGGCAGAAGGCAGGAGAAAGGCAGCTTTCAGTTCCACGGGACAAAAACTCGCGACTACCACTTTTACAGGAGAACATTCAACAAGACGACACCGTTTTCCTTGTTAATGGAACGAGAGCGCTAAAAAGATTAAAAACCGACTCCACTGGGGATCGAACCCAGAATCTCTGGTTCCGTAGACCAGCGCCTTATCCATTGGGCCATGGAGTCTTTCACATAGTGATGGAATATTAATATTTTTGTAAAGTCTTGTTTATGAAATAGCCAATTTTCCGCCCGTATGACCAAAATAACCCGCATTACAAATGAGAAACGACTCATTTCATTCCAAGTTCTGACGAGTTCGAAGACAAATCTCTTGGTTGATATACTGAAACACATTACCAGCAACATTCCATCTGTGAACTTCTTTTATAATGTTTCCCAACAATGTTTACTTTTTGTTTTGAAAACACTTGCAGCGGTTATGAAATGCTTTGATAATTAAAGATGAAAGACACATCCTGACATATATAATAAAAGCAGATGATATTCACAAAGTTGAAAGACTATTTAATTCTATTTCAACTTTCCGAAACTTCTCACACATCCAGACATAACACTAGCATACAAGTTTGCTCGAGTGCCTTCTTCAAGACTGCTTCAAAATGTCAAGGTAATAATAATTTTAAAGAACACCGGCAACCCAGAATCAACACTCAAAAAACTATGCAATCTACCATTTTAATTAGACATAAAATTTCACTAGATGTACATACACACCTTTACTTATTCACACAATAACACAGTCATGAGACTGAGTGGCGCCATCGCTTCTGAAACAAGAATTTGTTTTCTGAATTAGCCTTGCCCACTATTGGCTTAATACCATTGATCCTGAACAGCGCATTCAGCTTGCTTAATGTTTTGGTAAATGATTTGAATAGCTTGTTAGCAGGATGGGATCTTACTAGCTCTTGTTTCATTGATACATGATCCTTTTCCGGGTCGGTTAGCCTCATTCTCATTCTTGCAACTTCAAGCTTAAGCTCTCGGTTTTCTCTTCTTACTGATGCATAATTGTCTCTAGGGGAAATGGCTCCACTTCGTGCACCACTGCTTGAACGTACAGCACTTGAACTGATTATGGCCCCCGTTTATTGCGTTTCGAAGCCTGATTTGCTCAAAGTACAGCACTTGAACTGCCATCTGCACAGGTAATCTTTCGTTTTATGCTGCATGGCTGCAGGCTTCCTGGGATAGTTTCTGACAGTCTATTGTTTTGCAAAGCCTGTAGCGTTCAGAGTCTTTAATATTTGGATGAACCTATAAACAGAAGCAGAGTTAGTGTTCAGAACCTTCAAAAGAAAATCTTTAAAGACAAACTATGATTTGGTAGGGAAAATTGCTCACTTTTAGAAAGATATCCACAGCTCTGTATAATCCATCACTCACTATACGAGCATGGTCTGGAAGAAGTTCTGCTAGTGCTATGAACTTTGATGGCATCAAGTTGGAGTCTAGTGCAACTTCTGCAAGAAAATTGTCCAATGACTTTGATACCTTCAGAATTGAGCTTTGTTTACGAGATCCAGGGCTATCAAAATCAGAAACCATTTCACTTTCATATCTCATGTGATTATCTTCATCGTCATCGTCATCGCCATCCTCATCCTAGTTCAAGAATATGGAGAAGATCCTCAAGATTGAATCTGTATCATGCAGAGTGCTGTGGTGCGTTTGCTGGGATAAGGATGTCTTCAAGAATGGCTTGGTCCAGATGAAGACCAATACACCTCTCTAAATCGGATCTGCAAGAAGTAGTTGCTGATGCTGCTATTGCTGTCTTCAGCAAACTTGACAGAAATGCCATTGGAACTGGACTCTTCCTTGATTATGAGCATAGTTTATCAAAATTTTGCTGATTATATCTTGTTTTAGACCCTTTGATTTTACTGCATAAAAAACTCGTTGGAATAAACCAAGATTTGGCACTGCAAGTGCTTTTCCCCACCAATCCGAGGCTGTTTCTGGTTCAATGTTAGGTGCAGTTTTGCCTGGGAAATTATGGTCTAGCTTTAACAAGCCAGAGGTGAGCTGCTCTTTGCACGCATTATTTGCAATCGCGTTGATAAGCCTGCTAACTACGTTGATCTCTTCAGACATGGGCACGAGGCTTTCACAAGATTTAAGAACGGATATTGAGTTTGATATGTTAGGGAACACCATCTCCTTTAGTTAAGCTTCAGCTAGAGCCTCTAGGTTTTTCTCAGCGAAGTCTTCTGTCATTTCAAGGAAATAAGCTGTAGAACGTAGCAATGCAACATTTGACAGTGGAATCTAGATTATTCCATAACAGAACTTTGCAGCAAGCTCAAATGCCTCTGCTCCACCCGGAACGGCTGAGAGATTAATGCGTAAATTTTTTGAATCTTTTGCTTACAGCAACAATTTCCGAATTCTACAACTTCGAGACCCTAGAGGGAACTGCATGACAATTGAAACAATACGACTAAGTATTTCAGTGAAGTTCTTTTTTCCTTCAACTTCTTTATCTTATAATCAAATCCCTAGTTTCATCTCATCAATAACATGACAATCCCTTTTTTACTGTTACCTTTTTAGCATCTCGTAGCAGAAATAAATTTGTTCTATACACACTACTACTAGTAATTCAATGCGAAATAGAAATGTTCTCTTTTTTAATCTACCCGGCATATGTATGGAAACATGCTAAAATTATTCTGGAAGGATTAGTATGAAAAATATCAAGTTTGCGACCCGACTCCAATTGGCATAATTGTAAAAAACTAATAAATCAATATAAGAATTATAATAACACTTATAATTACTTATTGTAATTTAAGAATAACTAGAAAGAGAAGCTCTAATTGTATATTTTTGAGAATACAAATTATATGGGTATTTATAAACGAAGAATATAATTGTTTAAGAACTCATTAAATTATAATTTAATAACTCATTAAATAAAATATAACCGTTAGAGGTTTAAATTTAGCTAATATCAAACTAACTGTTAGAAATTTAAATTAGGTTAACGTGTCATTGTTACTTAACGTGGAAGTTGACGTGGCAATGTTATTTTTAACGTTTTCCTTCAAGTTTGGCTTGTGGATGTCAATTAAGCCGAACTTACTAAGAATAACATTGTTGAACGCCATATTGGTAGCTTTAGTAAAAATGTCTGTAAGTTATTCTTCACTCCTAATGTGCTTAGTGATGGTAATACCGTTTTGAATTTTTTCTTGAATGAAGTAATAGTCGACTTCAATGTGTTTTGTTTTTTCGTGGAAGATCGAATTTAATGCTATGTGAATAGCGGCTTGGTTGTTGCAGTAGAGCTTCATAGGTCTTTGAATTTTTATTCCAAGATCTAGAAGGAGAGCTTTCAACCAAATGAGCTCACAGGTAGTAAATGTCATTACATTATATTCGGCTTTTGCACTTGATCTTGCAACCACGTTTTGCTTCTTGCTCTTCCAAGTTACAAGATTAGCTCCTATAAACATGCAATAGCCAATGATGGATTTTCTGTCTTCAATGCTTCTAGCTCAATCCGTGTTGCAATAGCCTATTACAGCTAAGTTTTCATTCTTCTTTATTTAAATGCCGCTTCCGGGGAAGCCTTTCAAGTATTTCAAAATTCGTTCTACCATTTGTATATAATTTGTTTTTAGAGTTTTCATGTGTTGGCTTACTTGATTAACTGCAAAAGAAACATCATGACGTATAATGGTTAAATAAATTAACTTATCGGCTATCCGCTGATATTGTGTAATATCTTGAAGTGGTTCCCTCTCAAGCTCCTTGTATCTGCTTTCGAGAAGGCTTTTTGACGATTTATCTTCAAGTTTTCATGTTTCTGTAAGAAGATTAAGAGTATACTTTCTTTGAGATAGAAATAAACCCTTATTTAGTAGGTTATTTCAATTCTAAGAAAGTACTTTAGTTCCTCAAAGTCTTTTACATCAAATTTTATTTTGAGATGTGACTTAATTTGTTATATTCCGTCTAAGTCACTTCCGATTATGATTATATCATCTGCATAAATAATTAGACAAGTCATATCGGTTTCTCTTTATAAGGTGAAAAAAAAATTGCCAATCTTACTCTTTATGAATCCAATCTTAAGAAAAACGTGATTAAGTTTAGCATACTAGGCTCTAGGTAATTGTTTAAGTCCATATATGACCTTCTTCAACCTACAGACTTGAGTAATTACCTTTGATACCTTGAGGTAGTTTTATATAGACTTCTTCCTCAAGTTCTCCTTATAGAAATGCATTCTTGACATTCATCTGGTGTAACTTCCAATCTTGATTTACTGCCAAAGAGAGAAGAACTCGAATAGAGTTTATCTTAGCAATTGGAGCAAAAGTTTCAGTATAGTCGATGTCGTATGTCTAAGTAAATCCCTTAACCACAAGTTTAGCTTTGTGTCTTTTGATAGTCTCATCTATCTAATACTTTATCTTGTACACCCATTTACATCCGACGGCTTTCTTACCCTTAGGTAGATTTGTTATCTCCCAAGTATTGTTTTTTGTTAAAGCACGAATTTCTTCATTTATAACCTCTCGCCATACCTTGCTTTTTTAGGCTTCTTCATAGGTTCTTGGCTCAAATCCTTTATCAATACTGCTAATAAATGCTTGATGCTCATAAGATAAGTGACTATAGCTATAAAAAATTTTAATAGGATAAGTAATAGCATTATTATTATAATAAATCCTTCGGTTTACCCATTCTAAAGGATACCTTATCCTTGTTGATCTTCTGAGAGGTTGATATTGATGTTCTGGAGATTGTGGTTGTATTTGTTCAATATTATCTTCTCTACATTGAACAATTTCTTCTTTATTTTAAGAGACTTCGGCATTTTTCGTTTGAATTTGAGAGACTTCTGCATCTTCTGTTTAAATTATTGTTTATTCTTGATTACGCTGTGCTTTAGAAAATTGTTGTTCACATAGAACCGGAGCAGATATATTAGTTGGATATTTGGTTCCTTCTGGCAAATGATTTTTTCTGTAGAATGGTACGTCTTTAATAAAGATTACGTCTCTAAAAATGTTCACCCTAGAAATGTACACTCTATTTGAAGGAAGGTGAAAACATTTATAACATTTCTGACTTAGAGAATACTTAATAAAAACACACTTCAAGCCCTTCAGTTCAAGCTTATTTCTGAGTTCACCTGATACATAATATAACAAACACAACCAAATATTTTAAGGTGATGAATTAAAGGTTTTGAGTTAGTGAAAACTTCTTGTGGTGACCTTCTAATGAGAACCTTTGTTGGGAGTTTGTTGATGATGTAACAAGCGGTGGTAACGGCATCTCCCCAGTGGTGTTTTGGCATGTTCATGTGGAACATCAGGGTTCTTGCAACTTCGACTAGATGTCGATTCTTTCGCTCAGCAACACCATTTTACTGAGGGGTGTACGAACATGTTGTTTGATGTACGATTGTAATTTTTCTTAGATATTCCTGAAATACATTACTCATATATTCTCTATCGTTATCTGTTCTCAAGATTTTTACTTTGGCATTATATTAGAAAGTAACGTGAGCATGAAAGTTTTGAAAGGTGTTAAAAACTTCACCTTTGGAAGCAAGTAAATTTTGATTTTTGATTAACAAATGTAACAAAATATTTTAAATTGTTTCTTGTTAAATATGACGATGTCTAAATTGAACTAAGTCAAAACAATTTTCATATTTAGTGTTTGAATTTGAATATTGAGGTCTCAATTGCTTTCCATAAATACAAACTTCACATTTTTCAATATTATAATCAAGACTAGTTAACAAAATTTTATAAGTTTGTTCAGCAGGGTGGCCTAATCTAGCATACCACAATTTTGATTCATTGCAAACATTAATCTTTAAAACATGAATGGGAGAGTCTATAACGAATAGCCCATTGCTAACTCTTCCTTCACCAATTATCTTTCCAGTTGTGATATCTTAAAACACAATTGAGTTAAGGCTAAATGTAATAAAGCAATTAAGGTCATTAGTAGCCTTTCTAACAGAAAGCGAATCAAATGAGAAATTAGGAAGGTATAATGCTTTAAAGTTATGGTTAAATAATTTAAAATTTTCTATCCCCTTAATAGGAACATCATTACCATTGGTTATTATGACATTATTTTTGAATTCGTTTATTCTCATTAATAAATTTGAATTTTTTATCATATAATCATAGTACCAGAATCAATAATCCATAAATCATTGTGTTTTTGAAAAATAGAAGAGTGAAAGTAAATAAAGTTACCAAAATCATTGCTGATGCCATACTTATGAATTAGGGATTTGAGTTCAGTGCGAAGGTCATGTCCACTTGCGAAAACAACGTAGGCATTTTCTTCATTTCTGGGCAGCTTTTCTTCAGTCCTGAATTTCTTTGGACAAAGGTGAGAATGAAGAACCCAACACTTATCTTTGGAATGATCGATCCTCTTGTACTGTTCACACTTAAGATTTTTTTTGTTTTGTTTTTGCAATATGAGCATTTTCATGAGTTTTGATAACTAAAATAGACTCATCAACTTGATTTCCGTTAAGACGACTGGAGTTTTCTTTCTTTTGTATCATGAGAGATTTTTCCACTCGGTTTCCCATAAGATGGAAAGAACTTTTTTCCTTTTGAATCATCATGCAAATATCATTAAATGTATGTATGATAGTCATTCTAAGAATATGATGGATTAACTAAGAAAAATAAAAGTCAAGTCCTGCAAGTAGACTAAAAGAATCATCTTGATCTTCTCTTACTGCAATAATTGTAGGATCATCCGTAGGAGGCCTCAAAATATTCAACTTTGACCACAGCGACCTCGTAATGCCGAGATATTTGACAAAACTCTTCCATCTTGGTTAAGGTTTGCAAGAACTTTCTTAATCTCATAAATACGATAGATGTTAGAAACATTACCGTAAATTCTTTATAGATTGTCCAAAAGTTCTTTTGAGGTTTCTACAAAAGAATAGGTGAAGTAGATAGAAGGTTCGATTGACCCTTGAAGTCAAGTTAGAACCAACCTGTTTTCCAAAAATCATTTTTCGAAACTAACATCGTCTTCTTTTAGTTGTTTTGTTGTACCATTTATATAACCCTATTTGCTTCTACCGCACAATCTATTTTTGGCTGCTCTAGACCAAAGTAGGTAATTTAAGTCATTCAAATTGAAGGTGGTCAGTTTCTGGAATGAAAATGTTTCCATGATAATAAGAAATGGAAGATAAGAATAATTGAAATATATATGATCAAATATGCTATGATACCATGTAAAAAAAAACTAATAAATCAATATAAAAATTGTAAGAACACTTATAAACTTATTGTAATTTAAGAATAACTGGAAAGAGAAGCTCTAATTGCATATTTTTGATGATACAAATTATATAAGTATTTATAGATGAAGAATATAATTATTTAAGAACTCATTAAATTGTAATTTAATAACTCATTAAATAAAATATAGCCATTAAAGAATTAAATTTAGCTAATGACAAACTTACTGTTGGAGGTTTAAATTAGAGTAACGTATCAATGTAATTTAACGTGAAAATTGACGTGACAATGTTATTTTTTACAATAATGATATATTAGACAATAATGATATAGTCTAATATAGATATGGTTTAAACTGCATATATTGAAGTTCTGATAACGAAATCTAAAATTTTTACATTAATTTTTCCGACTTTCCTAAATTTAACGTACTACAACAGTGATTTCCCTGAACTTAACCAGATTCTTCATACCTTGTGATGTGCAAAACTTTGTTGCTCCTACTTCAAAGGTAAAGTCGCTAGAAACATCAGAAATTGGCCTGCAAGATATACAGTAAACTGTCTGTATCGGTATTCCATATAGAGACAGAAAAATTTAAGGAAAATTAGATAAACGAAATAGTAAGCCTCAGCATACATTTTTGTAAATGCAAACAATTTGGGAACCATGCAAGAGCTTCTGCTAAAGACCTGCAACCCCATGTCTGAACTCATGATCTTTAAACAAGTTTTGTCAGAAGTTACTTTTTTTATATACTGTTAACACCTCAAACCTATGGACAGAATGAATCTTCCTGATTTATGTTTCGACATGCATGGCCCAGACATAAAAATTGAGAACTCAATTATTAAACAACAACTGGACTTTCAATCAATACCACAGGCAATAGGGTTATATTTGTTAAAGGTGAAAAATGGAATTGAGAATCAGAACATGTTGTGCTAGGCAAATAAAAACAATTTGCCCATTTTACTGAACTGTTTAGTTACATTGGGAACTATATGGATCCCGTAACAGTTACTGGATAGCTGTGAATATTTGTTGCTTTCTGCATGAAGTCAGAAAATTTGTCATATATAATGAGCTGATGTCCCACGCTTCCGTACACACCTCTAAACCTCGTTGCTTACTAGGGTACAATGAAGTGTTATTTTCTTCTATTTATATACTGGGCAGCAGCAGCTGGTGAGGCTGATAAGAAATGAACCCTAGGAAATTGTTTGGGAGTCATATGTCTATCTACAAACATGACCTGATGTTTAAGGAAAGCCTACTGAACACTAGGTTTGCACATATAGGACCATTCAGAATCAACATTAACAGAATATCTTAAACTTGAGGTTGTAAATTTGTTGAAATGAAATGATAAAATCAAAAGAAAATGTTGGTGAGCAGTCTGTGTGTCAGCCTTTGCTAGCCAAGTTGTAAAAGTAAATTTGGCAAACCGAATCAAAAATTTTGTTGTGAAGATGAGCCAAAATTACATCATTGTCTGTCATTTTTATTTACCCAATTTCAGTTGAACAGGTGTTATCAACCTGATAGGATTGAGGCCAGTAAACACTTTCGATTCCCAGAATATGTCCAACTTCAAGATTTCTCCGAATCAAGTTTTTAATATATATGACAAATGCAGAATTAATGAACACACATACCACCAATTCATTAAGCTTGAAAATTGATCCAAATTGTGATATGCAGGTATTAGTAACATCAACAACAGTATATAAAAGAGAAACTAGCAAGAAAGTATCTAAGAAAAAGAGATTACCATAATGTGGCATGCCTTATGCTTGAGCTTGGACGAACGGATCTCTTCCTTGATATACTTGGCTTCAATTCACCAACAGTGACAACACCCATTTCTTCAAAAACCTAGCAAATTCAGCCTTAGTACAACTTCCTATGAAACCTCTGCTCTGTCCACTAACTCCACTAACAAAGTATCTTTCTTTCAATAATATAATCTGTTTTAACATCCCAACTTTTGTCAGTTAAAAACCAGAACTCAGTTGATTATTCCTCTGATGACAGGTTGTTTAAGGACAGCTTTCTCCTTTTTTTTCTCCTTCTCTTTTCTCTCTAAGTAGAAAGAGAAAGCTGGGAGGAGAAAGTCACATGAGCCCATGCAAGACTAAAGGTTATTATTGATGACTTTGAAATAAACTTTAATGAGTGTTTATAATGTGCCTATCTAAAGTCAAGAATTTTGAAGGTGTGCTTACACTTTTTGGTTAAAGGTAGTGAGAATTGCCTTTTACATGGTTTTTGTTATGAGAAATTGCAGGAATTATGAAGGTTTGCAATGCTTTTGGGGTGTTGTAATCATGCCTAGCGAAAGCTACCCACAAAAAGATTAGTATAAATTAAACTCTATACTATGTGTAAAGCTCACTAAAGCAGAATTTAAGAATGATGAGTTGGATGTCGTGTTCAAATGAGAACGACTGTACATACTTATTTCTTAAAAAGACATACTTGTACACTATTAACCATCTAGACTTTTGAGTATCCAAATTTTATTGTCTGCGGATTTCTGTGTCATTAACACTACCAAAATTTGATTAAATAATCACATCACAATGTTTTCAAAAGGGATTTCCTCCTCCCAACACCAACTATAAATACTGCAATACTCAGTTTGTGCCTGATTTAGAACAAACACTTTCGGCTGAAAACAGAGTTGATGTAGAAGTACCAGTACATGTTACATCACAGCAAACACATACCCATAAATTCTTTATCATTCACAATGAATGCATCATGTATGTAATCTTCTCATCTCATCTGGCTGACTGTTGGATTAATCATGACAGGAGATCGGAATCGAACAGGTGGTAATGATGGTCCCATCAATTGGTGCTTTTATGTGGGCATGTACACTTACCTATCGGCAGGTTTTATCTAAGTTCTATTCTAACATATATTTAACAAAGAAAAGTTTGATGTTTCAAGTGGTTTAGGTCGTTTGATCATCTTCATCCTTAACTTTCCTTCTGTTAAACAAATTGCCTGAATTGAATAACTTGTTAACCTGTATGCTCTGCCAGTCTGCTCTTGTTTTCTCTCTCTCTTCCCGAAACAAATAATAAGACCGCCGGTTGAAGAAATAATAATGAAACGTGCCTCAAGAAAGGTGGCATAATATATGGAATATTCAAGTAACTAGCCACCGCGGTTATAACCATAGCTACCTTATCACTTTCTCTACTTTTTTGTGTAGACCCAGGTGAGTTAATACACTTGGAATCTTTACTTCGTAGTTTCAAGTTTTTGTTTGTGCACCATTTTTTAGTGTTTGGTTTTTCTGGTACAACACTTAAAATTGGTAGAAAAGCTAAAAAGCCAAAAGGGTTTTATGCAAATCATGAATGAAGGTGAAAGAAGTATGAATCATTAGAACAGGTGGTGGCAACAATCATGGTATGCACAAAACATTTGAGCGTACCTATTTTAAATCCCACGAAAGGGAAGAATCATGTCACATTATATTTGCTAATATGCTGCAGTGCAGTATTTGATGGGACGTATAATACAAACCCATCGTGCTAGTGGGTTGTCAATTATGTTCCTAATCAACAACATTAAAATGCAACTAAGGACGCAAATAAATTGGTAGAAAGAGATGAGAATGCTCTGTTTTGCAGAAGGGTTGTAATTTTATTTTGTTTATTTATTGCTTTTTCGTGATTGTAAAATTTTCAAGTACGAGGGTAGGCCCATGGGCCCAATTACTGGGCCATCCTGGATATCCCACCAACTACATTCATGGGATGCGATTACAGACGTCCCCTCAAAACTCTAGGTTGTTACTCGAACGAGTTTGAAGAGGAAATGATCAAGCAGGTTAAGTGAAATGAATGTTACTGTTACATCTTTTGTTCAAAACACAAAAAACTTGTGTGCGCATTTGCCGTCAATGAAATGAAAATGCACATACTATTTGTCCACCTTTTGAGCCTAAGTCAAGCTAGCAATGAGGAGGAAAGTAGCTTTTCTATCTCACCAAAAAACAAGTTCACTTTCGATTTGCCAAGCTTGCCTTTGAATAAGAACCTAATAGGCAAATCACAATTTGAATAATTTAATTTTAAAAAAAAAAAAATAGAATCATAAAAAGGCCGAGTCTTCAGAAGAAATCCATACATCCGATCCATAATAAAAATATGTTTAAGCCCAGAATCGTGGCCCATAGAGCTGGCTTGGCTTGGTTGATTTAAAACCGAGTTAACGGCAACAACAGAACTGAACAACATTTTTCTTCCACAACAATCAATAATAGAAGGAATCAATAGCACTGAAACTTCAATATCTTACCAGATATTTTACAGCAATCTTCACCAAAAATAAAGTAGTTCTCAATCTCAAGGTCCAACAATGTCTCATATCATATAAATCAATAAATATAAAGACACTTTCTACATAAGCCTCCTCAGACAATTTCTTTCTTATGAATAAGGGATGCCAATTATCCTGCAACTCTTTCTTCAAATCAAGTTGTAATAAGATGCCTTCAAAATGTCCTCCACATATGACCTAAGAGATGGGACCAGGCAAGGCAGACGAAAGCATTCCTGTCCCTCTGAAATCAAACTATCACCTTCGAGATTACAAAATTGGAAGTCTATCCACGTCTCTTAAGACAGAGGCATGAATAGAAAGCAAAGTAATACAGATTGGATCCAAGAAAAGGCAAGTACAAGCACAGCTCAAAAATTCGTGGAACTGGGCAATCCTTCTGATTGCACAAGAGTGATTATGACACAGAGATACAAAGATCCAAAGTGAGTGAGAGAATCTGACCTGACAAGCAGCTTTCTGTTGCAATTATTTGAAAGAGAAGGGGAGATATTTATATGGTGTTCAATATTGAAGCTTATTTAGATGGGGCATATAAGGCAATCAGTCCTACAGTGATGAAAACCAGATTGACTGGAAAAGCTTGACAAGACTAGAGTAAACTTTGCAAATTGACTATAATTTACTGTGCTATATTAACAGGAAACATAAAGGCAGGTTATACTACGTCCTCATGAGATATCGAACAATCACTTTTACGTTATTCATCAGCTTGAACGGCGAGCATCAACACCTTGCCTTGTGCTTCTGCTACTACTCAAAGGAACAGAACTCTGACCAGAAATTTGCAAATCAGAAAGGGGAACAGACCCAGTCTGAGAGAAAATCAAACCAATTGAACTACTGGATGTGCTTCCAGAGGAAGGAATTCTGCTCAATAATGAATCCTTTTTAGATCCTGAAATCAATTCAGGCCGCAGATCAGAATAAGCAGGAGCAGGGGCCATAGTATATAGCAAAGACCCAACTGGATAGGGAGTCACAGGTGATTCAATGAGAGATGATGTTGATGGACTATATCTCATTGTTCCCATTGGATGATCAAATTTGCAAGTGGCTCCAAACTTACAGCGCCCATTTTGCAAGTAGAAAGAACAAGGCTGCACCCCCTGTTTTTCAAGAAAATAAAACAAAAAAAATATTATATATAAAACTACCATATGAAAAGATAGCACAATTATTACCAAAGACACAACATCTCAACATCATAAAATTGTCATAGGTAAATGAAACATAGACATCATAATTTCTTTAAAATGAAACAAGTATACACTATACAACAGCTTCAAGGCAGAAAAATTTCAAGAAGCCCTCCTATAATTTACTTGCCATGTGTACCCTAGATTACAAAACAATAATGAAAATAAAAATTAATATAATAAATATGATAAATCAATACAAGAATAATAGCTAGATGATATTCAAATTAATTAAAATGTGGTCATAAAAAAGAGTTCCCATCAGAACTAATTGATCTATATGTTTCCACCAAACCAATCCAGCTGCCAAAACTTGACCACAAGTAATGACTGAAAGGAAGAAAGAAAGAGAAAGTATAATATATGGAGCAAATAAAATCACATTCTTATTTCAACAATTCATTTATGTATATGACCATATAAGACAAATTTTGATTAGGCAGAGGTTTGACTTGATAGTGTATCACACAGATTATTCCACAATCCAAATCCAGTTGACAAAGTTCAATTCGCTTTCATTGTATAAAATCCAAAAGAAAAAGAGAATGGTTTTATTCTTTTCTTTATGTAGAAACACTCCTGGTAAAGTTAGAAACCAACTTCAACCACCAGAGCCAAACAACTATGCGATCCTGAAAACCCAGATTCATCATCGGATGATTTTGAAAGGGCTATGATCAAGCACACTCTAAAATAAGCTCCATTGTAGATACTCTAACTTGGTCCCAGTGGTTTGACACAAGTACACATGGCCACAGATAGTAGTTTTGGTTCAGTCTAATATATAGAACCACAACTTGTGTTTCTACAGTAAAGTCTTTCATTATGTAATTTGACAGCTATAACAATGCTCTCTACCAGACACTATTTAATGTAGAACTTCGGTGCAATAAGCGTGTCTAGTCTATATTGTATGATATGACAAAAAATTTAAATATCGAAAAATAGTTTCAAAAATGAAAACGGAAGGATCTTATGATCACGTCTGAGAGTAAAGAATAAGCACACACACCCACCAAAAAAAAAAGTTTCTCACTTGTTTAGGCTTCAGTACCTAATACTTTTTCCCCTATAAATAAAAGTGTTTAAGTCCAATAAAATTGCACTTTGGTCTCTTACAGCCTCAGCCATTTACATCTCCCACCTCACTAAAATTTAAGAGGTTAACTTCTTTCTTTAAAGAACAAAGGGAAAATAATGAGGTGAAAAGAGGCAGAAGAAAAGGCCTTGATTGTGATTATCTTTAAAAAAATGGTGAAAACTACAACTTTGAGATTGGCAATTGTTTCAAACATTTGTATATGTTACCGAAATAAAAGTGAAAACTTTGAGATCTGCAACACAAGTCTGTTGTTTCAAACATTTATACAAGTTACCTTAATAACCATATGTTGCCAAATCTATCAGCCATGATTGTAACACAATAACCAGCAACACATACCTCGTGGTTTCACAACACAAGCCATCAACACTAAAACATCCATATGAATGAGGATTGTTTTCATTTTACACATATCTGGTGCATCATATTAATATGGTCGGAAATAAGCAAAAAAATAAAGCTAAGAATTTCTATATGAAGCCAACCTTGCACAATACAAAACATCATGAAATAATCTCCTTTCCAACCTTAGGGGAAAAAATAAATTTAGAAGGGAAAGTTTGTAGGCTCTAATCTCTCCATTAAGCAGATGAACAATGGGTACAGAGATCAAGAACCTCTAACATAGGGCATTTTAAAAGAAAATGAGTGAATTCATACCGGACGCACAGGGAGACCAAGTGGACTGAGGAGACAATTTGTTCTTGGCACAATCCTATCCCGAGGATGATGATACCTACAAGATGTTCCAAATTTACATTCCCCGGTTTTCAAGTAATACTGACATTCAGGTTCACCGGGTCTCTCTGGAAATGATTGTTCCTTCTGGCCACTGCTCGAAGGACCAGCAGATGAGGCCAAGGAAGGATAAGGCCCTGCAAGTGCATGCATTGAAGAAGATAGCTGTGGCACTCCATATAAAGAAGGTGCTCTAACTGCAGGTTGTGCACTGGTAGATAGCACAGGACTTACAGGTGCCTACACCAAGTAAGCCAATGAAAAATAAGAAATGCGCATACTTTTGGGAATATTTCTAAGTGAAAACAATCATATCATACCGAGTAAGGACTCCAACCCGAAATAGGAACCACTCCTGGGGGGAACAGCACAGGACCATAAGCTCCTTGCACATAAGAACTAGCTAAAAGTGGAGGCCTTCCCACCCTCAAGTTGGTGGATGCCCCCCCATACTGTTCAGCCATTGGAACTGAAGGAGACTGCACCGGTGGATAAAACTGAGGTGCAGATGCTGGCAATGATGTGCCAGCTGGTTGAGGATGATGGAATTTACAAGTTATACCAAATTTGCACTGCCCCGTTTTCAAATAGTAGGAGCATTCTTTCTCACCCTGCAGTAACTAACACATGTAAGTCAATTGTACCTTATTTTTGTCTAAATCCCAAAAATATGACTAAACATTAAATATAAGGGCTCAATAATTAAAAGAGAATTCAAACCGGTCGTAGCGGGTATCCATATGAATTTGTTGGAACATGACTCATGGATCCACCAGAATGGTGTTTTGGATGGTGAAATTTGCAGGATGCACCAAATTTACAGGTTCCGGTTTTCATGTAAAACTGTTCATTGAGCAACAAAAATACAGGGTAAACAACCATCTTAAAGTATAAATTATAACCAAACCAAATAAAAACAGTCTTGGCAAATTATTCAACAGCACTCTTACCTGACATACGGGCTCCCCAGGTCTATCTGGATACTCCCCTGTTGCCCTTACTGCCGCCTCAACCTAAGCGGCATTAGACCCAGATAAAAATGAATACAAACCCAATTCTGACAAATAGCAGTCAAAGCCTAAAGTCAACAAACAGGAAACAAATCCTATATCTGAATAACAAACTTATCATGATGTGGCACATAGTAACACAGAACCTTCATCTCTTTGTAGTGAACAACACAACCATTCAACATAGTCTAGGTGAGTCTCTTGTTCTTTTCTCAGCTTTCTGATTTACCAAACATATATTTTGATAATATAGACACCTTACTTTAAAAAACACTAAAGTTACCATATTAAAACCTATGATACATATCACTGCACAGTAGTTACCTATCACTTAAACTAAAAATATATATACGCAAAACCAAATACCCACGTCTCAAAAGCATATGAGGTAAGAAATTGGCAATAATCAAGATGAATATAATTACCGCAGCACGATTGCGTGGGTGATTGTAACGGCACCTATTACCATAACCACAGATTCCAGTTCTCATGTAGTAAACACAGTCTGGCACACCGTGTCGCTCCGGGTAAGATTCAGTGACCTTCAGGTCCAATTGCCACATGGATTCTACATTTAGCACAAAGTAAACCCTAATTCATAACCACATTACGCAAACCCTAGATTTTTTAAAAAAAATATATATATAGAAAAAGCATATTCCAAAACTATAAATGGAATGCAAGTGAAATTCAACTAAGCGTATACAAACTAACCTTCGAGTCCGGTTGTTTGTCCGGCAGGGCTCCATTTGGGCTGGTGGCCGGACTGTGACCCGTTCCTGGCGGTGTTGTTGCGACCGTACAACTCCATCAATTTTTGCTAATATAAGGGGTTTGGTATGTACAGTACCTAAAGGAACTTGAATAAAGTACGAGGAGTTACAGATGTTCGGGAATGTTCTAGAACGATCGGTGGAGTTCGATCGAGAGTTCTGAAATTGTTTTTGTTGAAGGAGGAGGAGAAGAAGAGAGATAGAGATGCTTTCACTGTGATGGAGTTTTTTGTTTCCCTCTCTCCTTCTCTCTGTCTCTAAATACCGTACGGTCTGGTGTTTTGCTCTTTTAGCTTTGTTTTTGTTTTGATTTTTAATTTATTTAAATTAAATTTATTAATTATTATTTTTCATTTTTGTGTCTGCTTTGTTGCCGTACCCGCCAAACAAAGAACCAGGGATGGGTAATTTCGCGGAATAGGTTTCGGACTTTAAACAGGTAACCGACACCGACGTTGATCGAAATTACGTCACTACCCTTGGGAATCCCTGGGAGCTTTAGGTTATGCACGTGCAACAAAAGAGAAGAAGGCGTGGGAAATGGAACAAAATTGTAATTTCGCTTTTATGGTACGAACAATTAAATTAACTACAGGTCGGTCTTTATTGCATTAGATCAGGCTTGGGTAGTGGCAGTAGTAGTCACAAAGTGAAGTGAGTCACGAGCGAAGTTTGGTTTGGTTTGGTTCGTCGCTAGCTAGACTTTCTCCTTTCCTATTTTGGATGCTGCAATCCTTGTACCAGAGCTGGCACCGCTGTACTTGCCCCCTCCTATTGTGAATTGTTAATTACTTTAATTCAAAAGAAGTAGCTGATGTCAGTCTATTTTTAATTATTTAATTAAGCATGTGTCGTGACCAATGGGCTGGGTTGTAGTTAGGTGATGATGTAAGATGGTGTGAAGTAATGATGCTTAACTTCAAGGACACAGAAAAATATTAAACCTTAGATAATTAGGACATAACATCGGAGACAGTTGATGCGTCTTGTTTTGTCCTTATTTTGCACGTGGAAAATTGTAAAGTGATGATGAAACAAGTGCAATATTCTTAGCCGCCAGCCATGTTCTTCACCTTGTTGGTGCTGATTTTAATTTGATTTGATTGAGTTCTCCGTCCGCAATTAATGTCTGAATTTGAACGTGATTTGGCTGTAAATCAGGAATCATTCAATGTACTCAAAAGGCTATTATAAATTCATTAAAATTAGCGTAGGGAATGGCCTGAGCATTAGACCCAAGCTTTAGAAAGTCAAACTTCCGAAATACGAAAGAGTTGGCCGAGGAGCATTTAGTGTCGTGGACTGGACTAATCATTCATTCATTCTCGATAACGATGCGATGGCCAACCATCACCGAATTTAAATTGATTGTGATCGTTAATTTAATTAAATTAATAATATTTATATAATTATTATTAGAGTTTAAATTTTAAATTTTAGTTTAAACAAATCCAAAATTAAAATAAATACATAATTTATACTATAAAAAACGATATAAATAACAAATAAATACATTTTATTCTATTAATTATTAGCATGAATAATATACATTAATTATATAAATTTACTTGATAAGTAATGCTTATTAAATACTCGAAAATATTTTAATCGATAATTAATAATAATAATAATAATTAAAATTCTTAATTTTAAATAAGTATTAAGTACTTTTAATTAAATATTTTAATCGATAATTAATAATAATAATAATAATTAAAAATTTTAATTTTAAATAAGTATTAAGTACTTTTAATTATATACTTTTAGATAGTTTAGTAGGTTGTTCAATGGTCACTATTTCCACTCTCACATAAAAATCATTATTTAAAGTAAAAAAAAAAATTAATTAACTTAAATATTATTCTTAACTTATTGATAAATACAAATTCTTTGAACAAATTATAATACTTTGAACATCACATCAGCCTGGCAGCATTAGCCAATCTGGTACATCAATACACGTTATCTTAGCTCTCAACGTTTTGTATTCAATACCTGTTGAAATTGAGTGATACTGTTACATAATTGTCACATGGGTTTATATTATTTGTTTTCACTAATTATAATTATTTTTATTTATTTAATCAATATTATCATACCTCATTATTTTATATATTCCTAAATTGTATCTCAAATATTGATTTTTTAATTTCAACAATCTCTATATTATCTATTAATTATACAAAATTATGAATTAAAAATTTATACTATCATTTATTATGTACATTAAATAATATTAAACATTATAAGAAATTTAAAAAATTCCAATTTCATTAGAAAATATTTTTTTTCTTTCTCTATTTTATTTATTCCATTAAGTTAATATTAAATGTAAATTTATTGTGGAGTTGGGTTTATTGTGTGATTTAATATAACAACTTATAATATGTGATTTAATTTATTTTTTAGTTTAATTTGTGGTGTTGTATTAAATATTGGAATTCTAACATTAATTTAAATAATTATTGCAATAGTGGATATATGGTTATAAAATGTTATTCTTGACGTTCGGGCTATTATGCTGTTGACCTTTATTATTAAACGAACTCTTTATATATATATATATATATATATAAACTCAAATTCTCGAACTTTACAAGTTTAGTGTCTTGCAATACAAGTCGGACAAAATGGGTCTTAGGCCAAATATCAACATTTAAGAAATTTGTGTAAACATTTCTTGAATTTTAAGTTAAATAGGAAACAAATGACCCAAATATAATATAATATACATTGAAAAGCTATATCATTATCCATCTCCCCTCAATTAATTATTAACAATTTAGTGTAAAATATCATTGTGTCTAAGGTCCAAGAATCACAAATTTGATAGTTGACTGAAGCCAAATGGAATCATTTTTTTATAATATAACTGGTTATTTCAATGTGGAAGAGATTAGAGTAAGATTTATAACAACAAATGTGTTAAATTTGATAAAGAAAAAAGAAAATTTAAAATAAAATAATTAAAAAAAAGAATTTTTGATGACATAATTTAGTTTATAAATCTATTTACGATAATAATTGTTCGTCAACTCAGTGATAAAGTAGTTGAATTTTTAATTTATAATATAATAAAATTATAATTATGAGCTAAATTTATTATCAGGTCTAGACATTAAGCTATTTTCATAATAAAAAAAAAGATGTAAATTAGTTAAAGATAAAAATATTGTCATGTATTTTGTCTTGCAATACAGAACATTGTCTCCGGAATAATATTGCAAGAGAATCCACGGCAATGTCTTGTAGCGTGCAAGATGAAAGGCATTCAAAATTTATAAGGTTATTTTTGTCTTTTCAACCTAGTCAGGACTCGGTACCCAAAAAGAATGTGTTTTGGGTCGGGCCAAGACCAATGGCAACACACAAACCCCGTTCAATTTTCTCATCCAAATAACCCTCATCCGGTCACATACTTGATACCACACGCGCATGCGTTATCAGTTTCCCTCCTTACCCGACTCTCTGTCGTATCTTGAACCGCTCTCTTCACTGTCTTCTTCTTTATCTCGCAAAATTTCAATTCGTTCGCCCTTCACAAAATCGGCAATGAGTAGCTTAACAATGCTCTCCACAGCTCGAATATACACGACTGTAAATCATTTCCCTGAACGACACCGCTTTGGCCGTCAGTTGAGAAGAGGTTTTGTGGTCGTTAATCCCTCGCCGTCATTCAGAGCTCCGAGAATTGTTTGCATGGCGGTGTGTTGATAACGAAAAAAAATCAGTTTATTTTCTTCTTCCGTTCTTTTTGTTGTAAAGTGACTTGAAATAAAACACTTTAGAAACTAATTTTTATTGAGCGCCATGAATTGCAGGAGCCCTATTTGATAACAAAACTGGAATCTGCCGAGAAGACATGGAAAGAATTATCGGTATGCTTTTGTTGGTAATAGAAAGGTTTCGGATAAATTGTATGATGTGTTTGCGTTTTTGAATACTACGATTCTTTGATTGAGTATTTTGTTGTCAATTTTTTACTTTAAACCTTAAAGTATAAAAAATGATGTTTAAGGTGTTTATTTACTTGTCAAAATGCTACTCTGCAACTGATTTTGTCTTAAAGGATTACAGTGGAAATTAGAGTCCCATTTAGAAGTGTTTTTGATGTTGCTACAATAACAATTTAGTATGGGGAAACATGGATAAAATTTAGGTTTGGGATTTTCAAATCATTCATGTGAATTAAAACCAGTTTGATACTTGGTTTTGTATTCAAATATAAGCATTTATTTGACCCATTAAACACTGCTAGTTAAGTCTTTGTATTGAATAGAACAGTTATTAGGACCTCTTTTAGAAATTATGCATTCATTATTTTCATAAATGAAATCTATGAAAATGTTGTTTCCTGCATGCATGGTTTTATCATGGTGCCCCTTTGGTTGTCGATGAAGTTGTTTACTTTATATTTTGGTTGCATGAAATGATGAATTGTAGGTTAAGCTGGCTGATCCGGATGTTGTATCAAATCCAACTGAATACCAAAAGCTAGCACAGTCCATGTCAGAGCTTGATGAGGTGCTGCATCTAATTTTGCTTATGCTCATTCTGGGAGCTAGAGTTTATTTGTCACAGATAATTTTAAATCATGCTGACTTTTTTTTGCTTTGACAGACAATTTTAAATTCTGCTGATGCAATTTTGCTTTGCTTTTTGATGAATTAGGTTGTGTCAACTTACAAAAGATTCAAGGATTGTGAGAAGCAGTTAGGAGAGACCAGAGGTAACTCCTCCGCTTGTGTGTGGAAAACTTTTACAAGCTTGAATTTTTGTGTTAACAGTCATCTTGCTCTTCCCTATACTTGTTATGCCAGCTTTGGCAAAAGAAAATGGCAACGATGAAGATATGGCTGAGATGATAGCATCTGAAATTGAATCTTTATCCAGTGAACTGAAAGAGCTCGAGGAGAAGCTTAAGGTCTGTACTTTAATATATGTATCCTTATCTCTTATTTTAAGGTTTATGGATCAATCCCTCACCAAATGAGTTTTTTTTCAATCAAATGCTTTATTTATTTTTTTGATTAGTTTTCTTCTTTGTTCTAAGCAATTTTTATTTTCATTTCATCATTTTGTTTTTCTGTCACTTGACTTTTTTTTTAATTCCAACTAGTGGATAAATATTAATGGTAATAAATTAATTCACTTGAATATCTTTCACTGAGTTCTTCTTTGAGCGAGCATTTACAATATTGAGCTTTGTAGTGGATTCATCATCCACCTATTGTCTTCCTTATAGCTAATTATTTCGCAGTTATTTTTTTTATTTTTTATTTTTTTTATAATTTTCCAGTTTCTTATCTTTGTATTTTTTTTCCCCTAAGTTGGGTTCTTGTGTTATTGATGATTTTTGTATGGTCATAGGTACTGCTGCTTCCTAATGATCCTCTTGATGCAAAAAATATAATGCTTGAAGGTAATTTTTTTTTTCTTCAATGAATTGTACTAACTACTAACTGATTGATTTGATTCTTTACAAAGAAGTAATGAGTGTTACTCTCTTTTTCTATTATAAGTTTTTATGAGTTGGTGCTAGATTATCTTAGATTGTACTTAACATCTCTCATGAATGATTGTTTTGTGCACTAATGCTTTGGTAAAACTTCTTGGAAGATCTGAATACATGAGTTGCACTCCCCTCTTGATGAATTATTGTGCAGAATTCTCTGTCTTTTTTTAATCAGTGCTTATGTTTCAGTAAGAGCTGTATTTTTCCTTCTGGTTTGCAGTAAGAGCAGGCACTGGAGGTGATGAGGCTGGAATTTGGGCTGGTGATCTTGTAGGTACACCCTTCTTTGTCCTTCAAAATCTTTGGCATGTAAAAGCAGCATTTTTTCTTTCTCTTTTTCTGATGGAAAGTATGCTAAATTTTGTTGAAATATGTAACAAAGTTTCTTGCCTGAACATTACATGGGACTGGCTTATAAATATGTGGGAATTTTATTGAAAATAGTTGCAATCTCTTGCTTTTGAGAATCATGCCTGCTTATTTTTAAATTGTTAACAATTGTGTTTTTGCCAGTTAGGTCTTCTTGCTTTTCTTGTTTTTGCATATGATTGAAGTTGAATCTTTGCATAGTGATGGATTTCATAGGATAATGTTTATGTTCTCATTCAAAAAATCTATCCATTATCAGTTTTAGAGTAAATGAATAACAAATGATCTTGTTGACATTCTTTCTAAAATTAAAAAACTTTCAAATTACCTGTAAAATCTATCCTTTGGTAAACAATGACATTCTTTTGAATTTGCTTTTCAACATATCCTGATCCACCTTTGATGTCTTCTTTTCAATGTCAAGGTCCGTATGTATCAAAAGTACAGTGAACAAAATTCTTGGAGGTGCACCCTGATTTCGAGCTCTGAGGTATGTCTAATTAAAATAGGCCAATCATACTTGAGCTTTCACAAAGAATGTCTTCCTAAATGATGTGGTCACTAAGGTTTCCAATTCCTTGTGGGCCATCAGCTCTCTTATAATATACCAGCAAATACATGCATTAGATGGTTTTTCATGTGACTGACAGAATTGTCTTCAATTTTTTAAGGCTGAAAAAGGAGGATTCAAAACCGTAGTGATGGAGATCAAAGGGAATCGTGTCTACAGCAAATTAAAATATGAGTCTGGTGTTCACCGGGTTCAACGAGTTCCTCAAACAGAAGCCCAGGGACGTGTACACACTTCTACTGCAACTGTGGCCATCATGCCTGAGGTAGATGCATCAATTACATCTGGGTTTTGAAATGTTATTCATGCCATTTTTGTTTTAGGTATATATGATATTGGCTAACATTTGATCTGAGGCCATGATAGCTTTAACTTTTATGTCATATTTGCTTGTTTAAGTTTCTTCATGGTCTGATGTCTTGTCTTGGAGAGTGTGTTTTCTATTTGAATCTTTACCTGGAGATTCCTACTGTATTGATCTTGTTTCATGTATTTGACTGATGCATCTCCATGGTTCCTTCAGCTGTGTGATTCCGCTGCATTTCGCTGACTGTCCTAGTGGTTAAGGAAGCTGACATAAAATATATCTGTGGTTGTAACTGCAGTACTTGCACTGTCTGTGTGATTTTTTTACATACACTTTATTCTTCATTGAAGTTTTCTTTTTATTCTTAATTTTAATCCTTTCTGCTTATGCCATATCTGGATTTAGGCTGATGAAGTTGAGATAGAAATTGACCCCAAAGACATAGAACTTACAACAGCAAGGGCCGGGGGTGCTGGAGGTATAAATAAAGAAATTTTGATATTAGATCTTTTATTAAATGAATTAATTCTCAATTCTTCATTTTCTTGAAGAAAAGAAAAGTCTTTTTTAATTTGTCTCTCTACATGGTTGTCATGCAGGACAGAATGTTAACAAGGTTGAGACGGCGGTTGATCTTTTCCACAAACCAACAGGAATCCGTATCTTTTGTACGGAGGAAAGAACTCAAATTCAGAACAAGAGTCGTGCTCTTCAGCTGCTCCGAGCAAAATTGTGAGCGAAGTTCTCCATTTTCAATGACCATTCAGTATTTTATAATTAATTTTGTTTAATATTTGAAATTATTTTGTCAGTCTTATTTTCCAATGCCTCTTTTTGTAAGACTGTTCCTTGAATAAGGAAGATCTGTAAACTTTTGTGAGGGGCTTTTCCGTTCCTGGATTTTCATTGCTCTTTATGCAATGTTTATGTTATTTATTAGTTATACCCTGAGATGTGTCCCTTCAATTTTTTGTTCTTATATTATCACTAATTTGTTTCTTTCCTTGTTACAGGTATGAGATAAAAGTAAGGGAGCAGCAGGAGATGATAAGGAACCAACGAAAATCACAGGTGTATTATCACTCAGATGGTCTTGAATATAAATGCGAGCTTCTAACATAATTTACTGTTAATGCTGCAAACAATTGTGATACATTTTTAATATGCAGGTTGGTACAGGTGCTCGTTCTGAAAAGATACGGACATATAATTACAAGGTATGCTCACAATATCATTTTACTGCTTTTGCCTCGAGTTTACTATTGTCAGTCCTTTTGACTTTTTGAAATTATGTGGACCCCTGATATCCTTAAAATTCAAAAGTAACTGAATTGATCAGCAGCTTCGGAATTGGAAAAGGCAAGAAATGCACAAATGCTTTGTAAAAAGTAGTTGACTAGTTTATGAGTGTCGAAACATAAACAGTGATTATTATTGTTGAAACTCAGTGCAGCTGTCTAGAAACTAATTTTTTAGTGAAGATGTAAATTTGGTATTGGAACACAAATAGTGACTATTGTGGTTGCTTGAGAAAGGCTAATATGTATATGTTTTCTTTTTGGTCTTAATGAAATCAGTGATTTTCGTGCATATAACTCTTGTATTGCATTTTGATTAGGACAACAGGGTTACTGATCACCGGCTAAAGATGAACTTTGAACTCACATCTTTTCTTAATGGCAATATAGAGAATGCAGTTCAGGTACTATTCTACTATCATTAATATTTTCTTTTTTTTTTGCCCCCTTCATTTTTGGGATGTCTGATGGCTGTTGATTTGACTATCTTGAAACTTTTAGAGAAAATGATTCTCCTGTGATTGTAAATTTGTAATCTTGTCTCTTGTAGTCTTGTGTTGCTATGGAGCAAAAGGAACTTCTGGAAGAACTAGCCGAGTCTGCGAGTGTGCCATTTTGCTAATTTACATAACTTCATTGTAAGATCATTTGAATATATGTATCCGGGGGAGGAGCTGAAGGAAACCCTTAATGGAATTACTCTTAAACGACAGAGAAAAATATATTTTCTGCCACCGGGTCAAATTGATGTCATCTTCGCGAATGTTGCTTCTCTCCATGTCTACATTCTTACACAGATGGCTGAAACTGTTTGAATGCCGTGTAAATTGTTGAATGCTCGGTTTCAGTGCTGCACTGATAAGGTGTACAAGTATAAGGCCTCTTGACGGATGGAACGGAAATCATCATTCAAATTTGTAAAATCTGTGTTGCCCTGTTCGTTTATTTGTCTCACATTCACGGTTTTATTAAATAGATCTCTTGAATTCTTAGATCTGCTTTGTAACTTTAATCAAATGCCTATATTGAAATAGAAAGTGCTGTTCCCAGAACTGGAGTTTTCTTGTGTTTCCTCTGATCTTAAAACATGATAAGTAGCAAGAACCCAGATGGTAATCAATCTGTTTTATAGTAGGAAGAATACATTTTCCAAGAGTATAACAAATTTATGAATTTCGATTTTAAATTATAGGCAAAAAGAGTGGTCCTGAATGCAGGCGATACATGCAACTGACTGGGATATCGATCGATAGAAGCGACAATTCAATAATTAGTTTAAAATTTTAAAAAATTCAGACAAATTCAGCACCACCCCTAAGTACATTTTAGCATATTAACTTTTGTGTTATTGATTAAAACAGTGCATTGTTACGTATAAATAGCATTTTAACTTTTGCTATTGATTAAAACAGTGCATTGTTACATTTAAATATAAAATGTAATATAGTCAAATTCCCATCACATAAGAAGAACTAGTTCACCATTAATGACAAGACAAGTGTAGACTTGACACTAATCCAAATTGTTCGATCCATGTACACAGAAAACCTCGGTCCGAAACTTGTCAGCACCTAAACCACTCCAACGGTCAAACTAAGCGAAAGCTCCCACATTTTCCGAATGACTCATCGCCACCAACCTCCTCACAAATGATATGGCAGCCTCTCTAAAATCTTGTTTCCACTATTCGCCGAGCAAACGCCGCTTTATTTTTAATATTAATAATAAATCGAAACTATCTTTTCATTATTCTTTTCTTACCAATTCTTGTTCTTCCATGCTCAATAGACTAGTATGCTCTTCCTCCCTCCTACATTGTCTGTCTTACAGTTACAGGGCCAATCTCGATCTGTCATCGTTACCCAGAAATTACCCATATCCATTTAAAGGTTTTTCTTCATTTTCTCGGCCTTTCTCCGTCATTTTCCATCGTTCTATTCACTCGTATAAGTTCCTTGCCATGGCTGAACAAACTCCTAATTCAACTTCTCATTCTTACAAGTACACTAATCGTCTTGCTGCTGAGCACAGTCCTTATCTTCTTCAACATGCCCATAATCCGGTAATCTCTTTATTTTCATTCTATGATTCTCTTTTCTTTTCTTTTCTTTTCTTTTCTCTGTTTATTATTACCAATCCAAATTTGGGATGTTTCTACAAATGGGCACAGAAGTAAATTGAGAAGTTCAATTTATTGAGCTTGATTAAATTGTTTAGCTCCGTTAAGTTGATGGAGTTTCTTGAATTAGTGATTCTAAGTTGATTTGATCTTGTTATGATGTGAAGGTTGACTGGTATCCATGGGGTGAAGAAGCTTTTGCCGAAGCACGGAAAAGGGATGTACCGATCTTCTTATCAAGTTCGAATCTCTTCCTTCTTTCATTTATCCGCTTATTTTTTTCGTATAATTTATGAAATTATGAACTAATATGTAACTAATTTTGATCACTTGTGTCATTTGACTCTCTGTGATGCTATTCTCTTTGAAGTTGGATACAGCACCTGCCACTGGTTAGATTTCTTTATCCATTGTTGAAAATTAATTTGATATCTAATAAGCATCGAGTTGAAGAAATGATGATTAAATTCATGGTGCAAATTATTTTCAAGGTGTCATGTAATGGAAGTGGAGTCTTTTGAGGATGAAGAGGTTGCAAAATTGTTGAATGATTGGTTTGTTAGCATTAAGGCGAGTTCACTGTGGCTGCTTCAATAAATTATTGTAGGATTGCATGTACATTTACTATCTTATGTTTGAATTTATATGTTATGTTATATGTTGAAGTAAACACTTTTAAAGCCATTCATTCTGTATTTTGTTCTAACACATCAGTGTAACAGGTGGATCGAGAAGAAAGACCAGATGTTGATAAGGTAAAGGAGTTTTATGTTGATATAAGCCTTTGAAATATTGTGATTATCTTGACCTCATGAGAACCTTGATTGCTGAGCAAGAATTTTTTTTTTTTTTTAAAATTTCTGTCAAAGTAGCATTTGTCTAACTAAAATTTCTCCAACATTTCAGGTGTATATGACATACGTACAGGCTTTGTATGGTGGTGGAGGTTGGCCTCTTAGTGTCTTCCTTTCACCTGATTTGAAACCCTTGATGGGTGGAACTTACTTTCCCCCAGAAGATATGAATGGAAGACCGGGATTTAAGACTATTCTTAGGTAAGAATAGCATTACTCCTGAACTACTTTAAGTTACTTTTTTTTTTCCTCTTGTTATTACGGTGGCTATGCTGGTGGCTGTTTCTTGGTCAATGAAGGCACGTCTAGTTTGATACACATGCAATTGTAATAGCTGTTTGATTGAAACTTTGGCCATGGAAATTGTAATAGCTGTTTTATGATACCTCTACTCTTCTAACATTCCCAAGTTATTTCAGAAAGGTGAAGGATGCTTGGTATAAAAAGAGGGAAATGCTTGTTCAGAGTGGAGCCTTTGCTATTGAACAGCTGTCAGAAGCATTATCTGCAAGTGCCAGTTCAAATAAATTGCCAGATGGACTTCCGCAAAATGCATTGCGTTTATGTGCTGAGCAAGTACACATTCCTTAAACCTTCACTCTATTTGTTTAATCCAAAAGGAGACTTTTATGGTGTCTTCTTTTTATAATTCCTCTTTCTGTGAATGTTTGATCGTTGCTTGGCACTGCTTAAAACTTTTGCATAGTTGAAAGGCACAGCATGTTTCTAAGGTGTCTTACATTTCTCTTACAGCTTTCCAGCAGCTATGATTCACAGTTTGGTGGGTTTGGATCTGCCCCCAAGTTTCCTAGACCAGTTGAGATTCAAATGATGCTTTATCATTCCAAGAAATTGGAGGAGACTGGGAAATCAGGTGAAGCAAGTGAAGGTCAAAAAATGGTTTTGTTTACCTTGCAATGCATGGCAAAGGGGGGCATCCATGATCATATTGGTGGCGGTTTTCACAGATATAGTGTGGATGAGCGCTGGCACGGTCAGTTTTTCTCAAGAAGTTGGTCATTTCTTTTCAGAACATTATTTTTATTTGAGTTCTAATTAAGATGGATTGCAACAGAATCCCCGTTCTGATAATGGCTATTCCCAATTTGATAATGGATACTACTCGTGTTATTGTAGGAAACTGTTACTTTATTGCACAACAATCTCTTTTCCATTTTTTGAAGTAAAAAATTGAAGCTGTGGTCTTTTCTTGCAGTTCCACATTTTGAGAAAATGCTGTATGATCAAGGGCAACTTGCTAATGTTTACTTGGATGCTTTTTCCATCACCAAAGATGTTTTCTATTCATATATATCTAGGGATATTCTTGATTATTTGAGAAGAGACATGATTGGACCCAGAGGTGAAATTTTTTCAGCAGAGGATGCTGATAGTGCTGAATCTGAGGGTGCCACTAGAAAAAAGGAAGGAGCATTCTATATATGGAGCAGCAAAGAGGTTCTTTTCTCATTATCTTTGGCTAAACTTGCCTGCCTTTCATTTTATTTGTGTCTTTGGGTTTGTTGGAGGACACTGTAGATCTGCATGAAAAATGTTTGGAAAACTAAGAAAATATGTTTTATGTTCTGACATGGTAGCAATTTTATGACCTTCACTAAACTGCAATTAGAATTTGATGAACTGAGGCGCGCTTCTGATTTTGATTAATGGGGTGTCATACCTTTTTCATCAGAAACATACAATATTTGTTGAGAGAAAACTCAAAAGTATTCAATATTCATCCAGAGAAAACTAGTTTCCGTACTCATATTTTGGAATAATTATCATCACCACTATTGATTTTTTCCCTTCCCAATTATATGACATTTTATCTCGAGAGATTTAAGGTGCTTTGTTGTTTCAATTTAATTCTATTGATTTTGAACTTTCTTCCTGGTTTGTCTTACTTGTAGATTGAAGACATTCTTGGAGAACATGCAATTCTTTTTAAGGAACACTATTACATAAAGCCTACTGGAAATTGTGATCTCTCTAGGATGAGTGATCCTCACAACGAATTCAAGGGGAAGAATGTTCTTATTGAACTGAATGATTCTTCTGCCTTGGCATCGAAATTCGGCTTGCCAATAGAAAAATATCTTAGTATTTTTGGTGAATGTAGACAAAAGCTTTTTGATGTAAGATCCAGACGACCAAGGCCACATTTGGATGATAAGGTATTTTCTTTGCCTCACCTTTCCTCCTCCCCACCCCCTTCTCCCTGAGTTCACCACTGCCTCCTTGAAAAGCAAAGATGATGCATTATCGGTTAAAACAGTTAACTGATTTATTAAATGACTCCCCTAATTCTGTTTATCATTCTTCTTGTTGGTTATGCGCATGTTAACTCATCAGGTGGTTGTTAGGTAATCGTATCATGGAATGGACTTGTGATTTCTTCCTTTGCAAGAGCTTCGAAAATTCTGAATGGTGACGTCAAGAGCACCATGTTCAACTTCCCTGTTGTTGGCTGTGATGTAAGATCTTTACCACTCTGGCTATCTTTGACAACATGAAAAAAAAAAAATGATTGTCCAATGTACTCTATTTTAGATGAGGGTGTGCCAGCTGTAGCCCTCATGTTGAACATGATATAAAGACTTAACAAGTGGATTAATTATCCATTATTTACTCTAGCTAATTTAAGGTATTTTGTCAAAATGATTTCATACTATCCCTTGATGCAGACAAAATGTTTTTGCTCATAAAAATTCCATAATGAGACACTAAACTTGGGCGTAAGTGAAGGCTTTTTCTGGGATAGGTTTATGATCTATTCCTTTTTGCATCAGGCCACTGTATTGCATGGACTTTTCTGTATTATGGATTTATTAGGTAGTAAATTTGTTTAGGCAAACAATGTTCTACCAATATATAGCTTTTAATTTTTTCTGGGTTGCCTGAGGTTGTTACGACATAGTACTGTAGAAATTGGGTTGCTTTTACTGGAAGGGATTTCTGTTCAAAGCTTTCTGACTTGTTTGTAGCACATTAGGGCTATAATATTTTATGTTATTTGACCACTTTTTAAATTGCACTCCACAAAATTCCAGCCAAAGGAGTATATGGAAATTGCTGAGAAGGCAGCTTTATTCATTAGAAGGCATCTTTATGATGAACAAACACGGAGGCTGCAGCATAGCTTTAGGAATGGTCCATCTAAGGCACCTGGATTTCTGGATGATTATGCTTTCTTAATTTCTGGTTTGTTGGATCTTTATGAGAATGGTGGTGGAACCATGTGGCTAGTTTGGGCAATCGAACTGCAAAACACCCAGGCAAGGACTATAAGATTTTTTTTTTCTTTCTTTTATTTAATAATTTTTTACTAATTATCTGATATTTGTTTTAGTTCACTGCCTTGTGGTTATGCAAATTTATGTAAAACAATTTTCCAGGATGAACTATTTCTTGATAGAGAAGGAGGAGGCTATTTTAACACCCCAGGAGAAGACCCTTCAGTTCTCCTCCGTGTGAAAGAAGATCATGATGGCGCAGAGCCATCGGGGAACTCTGTTTCTGTTATAAATCTTGTTAGACTGGCTTCCATGGTTGCAGGCAATAAATCTGATCATTACAGGCAAAATGCAGAGCATGTTCTGGTAATATTATTGCTTCATAAAGCAATTCATTTGTGAAATTTTAATTTTGGTCGTTGAGTAATGGACTTTGCCATCATTCTACGGTGTTGCAGGCAGTATTTGAGACAAGATTGAAAGATACGGCCATGGCAGTACCCTTGATGTGTTGTGCAGCAGACATGCTCTCTGTTCCTTCTCGGAAGCATGTTGTCTTGGTTGGTCATAAAGCTTCTTCAGACTTTGAAAACATGCTTGCTGCCACTCATGCATCATATGATCCCAACAAAACAGTAAGTGAAAGGAGTTTGTTGTTAGGTCATGTTCGTTTGTACTAAGTCCACTTGTTTCAGTCTTTCACATAACTTTCTGGGTGCAATTCGTGGCAGGTTATTCACATAGATCCTACAGACCCGGAAGAGATGGACTTTTGGTTAGAAAATAACAGTAACAATGCTGCCATGGCAAGGAACAATTTTTCTGCAGAGAAGGTGGTGGCGCTTGTCTGTCAAAACTTCACTTGCAGCCCTCCTGCAACCGACCCCAACTCTCTTGAGAATCTGCTGTCAAAGAAACCTTCCTCAAAAGCATAATTGATATCTAGTACCACTTTATCATTTAGCAATGTAGATGTTAATAACATCTTTTATAGGAAACAGGGTGGGATTGGGATGCTAATGCTTAGCTATGCTGTATAATGTGTCATCATATGATAATGCTGCGTGTACCGACCAAAAAATGTTTGCACTTGGGCTATAAATATGCATATTGTAATAAATTTTAACCAGGTTTATGCAATTGGCTGTGGTATGATCTTTGGTAGATGTAATTCTGGACTTTGATATAAAATTCCAAAACCACTTACGTTTGCAGCGAGATTCTGGTGCTAGTGTTTAATGGTTTGAAAAGCCTTAATCAGTCATAAATTCATAGGGATGCCTGGTCTCTGAGCGTCTGAAAAACAAAACCAACCGGGACAATTTGTTGATTAAATGACAGATGACATGTCGTTTTGCAATATAAACTACATGTCCCGATAAATGGTAGTAGTCTGAGAAAAAGTACAACGAAAAAATATTTCGAGTCCATAAAGGCAAAAACCCAGCATCTAATGAAGCTCTCATTAGGGATTTGGAATGTAAAAGCAGCTCATTTTTTTTTTTTAATCATCATTCATCCACCAATATCTGGTCAATCTGGAAATGGCATTAATGCATAATCTCCACAGTTTAAGGTCAAAATATTCAGCAGTGTTTTACTCTCTTCCGATTGGAAATTCCATGGCAAATATTGAACCAAGATTTGTCTCATCTCTTTGTAAGACCATCGTTACTGCCAATAAATTTCCAAACGCGCGAAACCCAAAAAAAAAAAAAAAAAAAAACCGCTTTTGCTGCCACTTACCCAAAAAAATGCATGTGGGTCTCCCAGCAGCAGCAATTTTAGCCTCACAGAAAGTACAGTTCGGCTGGCAGAAATACCATACCTGGTTATGGCCGTCTTGTGAGATTTTGAATTCTCAAAAGCCCTCATTAGAAAACGCCCTTTTATCCTTTTAGCTGATCCTGAGAATACCCTTTTACGTAAGCTTGAGTTTTATTTTTCGCTCTAGGTTTTCAAAAACTGACCTTTTTAGAACAGTTCATCAGACGCTGCGCTTTTGACAAGAAGCTTAGAAAAACCAAATAATAACTTCTTAGAAGTTCCTCAGAGAGTTCAGATAAAAAGAGTTGTTGCTGCATTAAAGCGCTCAAATTGGATTTTTCACGAAAATAGAATCTGTTAGCAAATACCAAGTCTTTGAGTAGAATAGGTGTGCCACAAAAGTTTATAGCATTTCTGTTGACTCATTTCCCAGAGGCCTGAGAAGGCATGAACAGTTTGTGAAACTGTGAAAGAGGTCGAAGAAATGGGGTTTGATCCAAAAAAAATAAACTTTTATTGTAGCAGTTCATGCCATTTCAGGGTAGAGTAATAAGTCCATAAAGCACCTGACCTGCATTTGTATGATTCAGTCAGAGAAGAAGAGGAACATGGGATTTTTTTTTTTTTTTGTGAACAAAATGGGGGTGGTCATCACGAAATGGGAATGATTGACAAATTCCCACAGTTGATGTTTTCCAGCTTGGAGAAGAGAATTGTCCCTCGGTGTTCAGATATTAGTGTTCTTGGTCCATGGGATTAACGAAGGAAGATTTCAGCTTAACTAGTGTGTTGACACCTCTGGAAAAGTGCTTCTTGGAAAAGTATGTATGGGACCAAATATCAGTAGGAAGTGTTTCAATTGATGGGTATGTTATGTATCAAGGGCAGGTGGATCCTAAAAGTTTGTTGTGAATTTGTAGTAACGCGGGCGAGTGCAAGAGTTGCTCAAGTGGAATGAAAAGAACAGGTCATGAAGAGCAAAACGGCACCCTTCTACTCTTAAGTATTTAAGTTACTAACAAGCACGAACGTCCGTCTCTCCACTCCAGCTCTGCCACCCTCAGACCACAGCTCAGCGCAGTATCCTGCCCGGCTACCTTAAACTCTAAACCCTAAAGAAGTGACAAATTGACAAAACCAGAAGGAAAATGCCAAGTATTGTTTAATCAATCGATACCCAGTTGAAGCTGAACCCTACAAATCACCGGTGAGTTTATTCTTTGGTAAAATATCACCTTCATTTGCCATTATTTCTTGTTTCAATCACGTTCGCTCAATTATATTGTAAAAGGCTACAATCATTACTAGCCCCAAACAATAAATATGTGAAAGGCTCAGCTGTTCAGTTGTGTTTTGTTCTAAAAATTGAACCACTTGTCGTTATAAGATCATTCTCATCAACTGGAGCAATCGATTTTAGCAATAAACGTGACGAGAAACAACAAAAACACTTTTTTACAGTTTCTTAACTCGTAAATTCATGTAGGTTGCCCCCAAAATCTGCTCTTTCTGCTTCCAAGTACGTCAATTTTAAATCTTCTGAAAAACCAGATTCAGTTCTTAGACTTTTCAGAGACCACGGATTTCCCGATACCGACATCTCCAGACTCCAAATTAATAAAAAGAATTCCGTCTGTGGTTTCAGCAAATCCTGAGAAGAATAGTTTACCCAAGCTTGAGTTTTTACTAACTATAGGGGTTTCAAGCACGGACCTTGCCAAGATCCTCTATCAGACCAACTATCTTCATCCGAAGCCTGGAGAAACATCTCATTCCTTCTCGTGATGTGCTCAAAAGTCTAATTTTTGGTGATGCCGATGAAAAAATCGTTAAAATATTAAAGGTGGCACCATGGCCTTTTCTTCAAAGTGCGCGGAAGAATGTTGTTGCCAATGTATCAATCTTAAGAGAGAATGGAATGCCTGAATCAATCATCTCTCAGTTGATATATATTTATCCAGTGTAATGTGTCGAAAAGCTGAGGATTTAGATGGCTATGTGAAGGAGATTAGGGAGATGGGATTCACACCATTGAGAAAAAATTTGTCCATGAGCTGAAAGCTATTTGTACGGTGAGTAAATCGACCTAGGAACGTAAATTGGAGGTCTGTAGGAAGTGGGGCTGGTCTAATGATGAGATTCAGCTAGCTTTTAAAAAGCATTCCATATGTATACAAGCTTCTGAGAAAAAGATTACGAGGGTTATGTGGTTTCTTGTGAACAAAATGAATTGGCAGCCTTCAGACATTGCCGGATTTCCTTCTGTTCTATGTTGTAGTAGGATAAGAGGATCATCCCTCGGTGTTCAGTTATTAGAATCTTGAGTTTGAGGGGCTTGATCAAGGAAGAAATCACTTTAGCTTCAATGCTGATGTCCGCTGAGAACTGGTTCTTGAAGGGATTTGTAACCAAATATCAGGATCATATGCCTCAATTGCTAAATATCTTTCAAGGGAAAAAAGATATTCTGGAACTAGGTCTTGGATTTGAGCAAACATCTGGTACAAAAATAATTTAGCACTTGAATTCGCTTTTTACTCTAGGTGCTAGTTGCTTCTTTGCATTACTCTAGATTTGCCAAATTTGCTTTATTCTGGCAACGGTACGGTGTTAACTGCGCATTTTAGTTCTCAATTGAGTTACCCAACTGGAATATTTGTGAGGATATTTGGGTGTGGTTTTGGCAATGAATGTTCGACTCAGTGGCCTCAGAATATGGGAGTTGCTAGAACTTCTGGCATTTGCCTTTCTAGTCAGCCTATATGTAGCTTTTACATTTTGTTCTTAATTTTTTTTGACCATCATAGAATATTTTGTGTCATTTATTTAGCTAGGACATCTGTAATTTATGTTTTAAGGATGACCATTAAATGATTCATTCCAGTTCAGATATCTTAATATCAAAAGATCTGTGGTTCCACAAAATCACTGTCCCTGTTAAACGATGGGAAATATTGAAGAATTTATATGTTGAAAGGGATTACATTGTCTTTATATTGTTTATCATTCTGTCATCAGTTACATAATCAGACTAAAGCTTGGGTTTGATTTGATTGTAGAGTTAACTTTTTATCAGTGCCTCTCGGAGATGCATCATCCTGTGAAGTTCTCCAACTTGCATCATCCTGTTAAGTTCTCCAACTAAACAATTGATTATGCATTGCATAATGACTTGTTTCTTTCTCCCCTAAAACTCTCGGGTGTCATTGGCTTGGTTTCTTGTTCTTGTGTATTTGGTGGGAAGGATTTTTTATGGTTTTCACGTGACAATCTTGGCTTGTGATGGCATAGGTGTTTTACTGTTGCCTTTTTACATCAGAGTGTTCAGCGTTAACCAAACTAGCAAGGCAGTCGGAAACGATGAATGAATATAGATCATCTATTTTATTTATTTTTTCCAGTGGTATTTTTCTGAAGCAATGGTCATGTCAAATTGAATAACTTCACCGCTCACTTAGCAAAAGATATAAAGTTGTTTGTTATATATTACTGTATTGATTAATAAAATTGATAATTTATTTATAAGTTTTGTTTATATTGACTACTTATATATAAAGTCTTCAGAACGATAATTAAAGAAATTAACTTAAATTTAATTTATGAGATTCTGTCATTTTTAAATGCTCTCGATCGTAGAATTATCAATACTAGGACATTGATAAATCCATATTAAATTATTATATGTTATGTCTGCTTTCATGAAGAACGAATGTAGTTGATCTCATAAGCTACTAGTGAAGATGTTCAATTAGTCTAACATATGGATACTTGTTAGAGAATAATTTCATCGAACTGATTTGCTTGAGAAACTCATACGAAGTGTTATCCACGTATCTATAACATTTTTCTTAGTTACGATGGTATGACTAATTCTTAGACCTAAGATTTTCATAGTACCTTATTTGTAGATCATATATATGCTTTGACATTACACTTCCGTCGTTTATAGTAAGATTGCGTATAGGGTAATGATTGAGTAATACGAGAGGTACGCAAAGGTTGTGAGAGATCAATAAATGATTCACTGTTCTTGATAATATAGAGTCAATATCCCAAGAGGCGTCATTTTGACATAAGTGATAATATAAGTCCATGGCCATGACAAATTTTAAAAGGAGTTTCAGAAACTTTAAAATTATATTATCAGTTTTAGTTGAAAGTTTCAATAACTATGATCTAATAAAATAGACATTTTCCATACTGTAAAGTATTTAGTGAGACATGTATGAGACGAAAAGATTGTATTATACAGTAATTATATATATACTAAATTTTACTAATTTAGTATTCTTTCTCAATTGGGGGTCATGATGCATTGCTAAATGCCGCTCATAATTTATGAAATTTAGTTTCATAATTAAGGAGTTAATTAATGATACATTAATTAGATTAATTTATCTAGACTTAAGAAATTTATAACTAATTTCATTGCCAATATAAGAAAGAGCTTTATGGGTCACACAATAAAATGGATTGAGGAATTAATGTTAAATTATGTAGATAAATGATTAAGGACTTAATTATTAAATACATAATCTTTAAGAGTTTATTTAATAGTTTTAAAAACTATTGAAATTAAATTATAATTATATAAAGTGTTTGTATTTAATTATAAGTTCTTTAATTTGATTAAGATAATATTATTTAATTAATTAGATTAATTAAATAGTATTTAATTTAAAAATATATTACTATTAAGATTAGAAATTTATTTAGTAATTTTTATATTTGAAATAGGATTTGAAAAGTCAAAATATAAAACTTATATAAACCCAAATTTTTGCCTAAAAACAAACATGTATGTGAAGAGAGAATTTTCTTCAAGAGTTGAGAGAAAATTATCTTGGCAAAAAAAAAAAAAAAAAAAAAAACCTCTCTATTTGTCTATTTTCAAGAACTAGCATTCATAAAAAGACACTCTACATAATTAAGATTTAGGAAAATCTTAAAACTCTAATTCTTTACTTCGTGTGGATTATCGTTAAAGGCCACACACTTGAGTGGCTGATTTAAAAAAAGAGTGTTCACATAGTCTTCGTATTTAAGCCATAACTTTTGGTTTTGATATTGGATTAACGCAATTCAAGAAGTTTTGGAAAGAAAACTCGAAGATTTATAACTTTGTATTTACGAAAAAATCCAGATTTAAACGTTTTAAAGGTCAAAACAGCATTCAAAGTTAAAAATTTGCAGAAAATCCAAAAAAGTGCTAATTCAATCTCGTTGGTGGTAAAGATTTAAGGTAAAATCTTAATACAATTATTTATCTTTTGTTGATATTATCAAGCATCATAAATAATATTATCTTGGCATGAGAATTAATAATATTTAATTAATACGATTAATTAAAATAAAATTTAAATTTTCGCTGCATATAATATGCTTAATTCCCAACAGTGGTATCAAAACTTAAGTTATTTACATGATTTTAATATATAATTAATTATTTATTATGCTTAAATATGAGGCTAATTAGAGAGTAATTGAATGTAATGAACATGTATAATTGATGCATGAAATTATTATTTAATAATTTAGTAATAATAATAAATTATTTATTATTAGAAATTAAATAATTAATTAGATTAATTATTTATGTTACCATGTATCTAATATCTTGAAATTAGATTTTTTAATAGATTGGAACACTCAATACTATCATACATCTAATAAAATTAAAATTTAATTATGAAATACTTTCCTAATAAGATTAGGAATATGTCTTCTAATTAAATTAAATATATTAAATTTTAATAAGATTAGGATAAGAGTATGATTAAAATATAAATATTTTTATGAGATTAAAAATCTACTATTTTAATAAAACTAGGATGCAACTTAATCTTGAAAGAAAAAAATAGTTTCTAACTTTAATTAGATTAAAATTAAAATTCTAATAAGATTAAAATTATATAATTAGTAATCTAATTTTATTTAAGCACAATAAAACTATACGAAAGATAAATATATACAATAAGATTAGATAAAAATTAAGATTAAAATATTATATATCAAATAAGATTGGATAAATATTAAAATTAAAATATTATAAATATTTTAATATGATGAATTTAAAATACAGAAAATGTAGTAAGAGACCTAATAAACTTGTAATTTAGTTGCTTGTTTAATTGATACATGTCTAGACTTGTTCTATCAAAAAGGCGATAAAAGCCTAAAGAGTTTGGTTTTTAAGTAGGACCTCTGTAACTCCACCACTCTTCTAGAAACCATTCTTTCATTCAAAATGCTTTATTCAAAAGTTTAAAACAAATTAAAAACAAAAATCCTTTCTAATAATTTAAGTCTATATCATTGTCTTCCATTATTATAATTAAAATCTGAGTTCTTTTTCATTATTTGTTTACTTGGCCCTCATCAAGATTAAAGTTTTATATTGAATATGTTTTGGTTATGAATAATGATTTGACTTAATCAAAATACTTGATGAATTGACTCTCATCATGATTATTTATTTTAGTAGGAAAAGTTAAGTTTCATATAAAATATGATTGACATGAGTTGTTATGATAAGAATTGTCAACTTAACGAGTTTAGGAGTTATATAAGATGTGATTAGTAACAAGTACTTATCTAATTGAACTTAAATAGAGTGATTAACAACTCATGTCAATCATATCTTATATAATTCATGTCATTTTATTTTAAGCAAGATGAGATCCTAGACAAATTTTGTTACTAAAAAGGATGACAAAATTTAAATAAAATAGTAGAAGTAACCATTAAATTAAAAGTCCAAATATCTCATAGTTTATATTAATACAATAATTCCAATAAGATCCTTTATTCTTTACATAAATTTCCAAACAAAACATAAGTAATAAATATATATTTCTGAAGCATATTTAATGCTAGAAAATTGATTGAGATTGTACCATAACCTAAAAATTGTTCTTAAGAATGTCTTGGAACAAAGTGTTCCATTAAAACCCGTCGAAAATGCAACATAATAGGAATACAATGCTTAGGTGAATCTTTATGATGATGATGAGTAAGTGTATGCGATGCTGAGCTCAATGTCATCATAGTTGCAAAAGCAACATGAGCTTATGGATGCTGGCACAATACATCTCAATGAGTTATTTAATACATCTACTCGCATCGAAAGATATGAGATATCTAAAACTCACTTATATACCGATTTTGTATTACAATCATTGCTAGAGTCTTATTTTCTTAATTGCTTAATATGTTAAGACTTATTGAGAAAGACTTAAAATTATGAAAAGTTCTATGATGCTTATGAATAGTTTTAAATAGTTTAAGAAAGACCCTAAGAAAAGTTTGAAGGGTAAGGCCCAAAAAGGGTTAATACTCATAAGCCTAATGGTACTGTAAGCAAGAAAAAATATAGGGCACATATTTATTTTATGGTAAGGATTGACATTGGAAGATGAATTGTGCAAAATAATTAGAGGACTTAAAGAAGAAATAGTAAGGGGTTGCTTATACTTTAGGCATATTTATGAGTGAGGTTAATTTTAATGATAGCAAATCTTCTAGTTGGGTATTAGATACCAATTGTGATTCTTACATATATGGTAATATGAGAGTCTTAATGAGAATAGAAAACTTCATAGAGATGAAGTGAACCTACGAGTGGAAAAAAGAGTAAGAGTTGCTGCTTTAATAGTAGAAACTTATTTTCTCTCATTACCGAGTATATTAATTCTAGAATTACAAATTATTTTTTATATTCCGGTACTTAGTAGAAATATTATCTCTTTATCTTGTTTAGATAAAAAAAGATTTAATTTTATAATAAAAAAAATAATTGTTCATTATCATATGATGATATTTATTATAGTACTGGATATTTAAGCAATGGATTATATGTTCTAAAATTAAATAATATGATCCTCAATATAAATAAACAAGATGGTCTAAAAGAGTCATACCTTTAGCATTGTAGACTTTGTCATATAAATGAAACAAGACTTAAAAAATTATATAAAGAGGGTTACTTGAACTCCTTTAATTATGAATTATATGTAACTTGTTAATCATATTTAATTAAAAAAACAACAAATTGCCCTTTTATGAAAGGGATTACGTGCAACTGAATTACTAGAGCCAGTACATATTGATGCATGTGGCCCTATGTCAATTCAAGTAAAGGGTGATTACTTCTACTTTATAACTTTTACTGATGATCATTCACATTTTGGTTATGTATATTTGATGAAGTATAAGTCTGAATCATTTAAAAAGTTTAAAGAATTTAGAAATAAAATAGAGAAACAAACTAGCAAAAATATTAAGACACTAAGATATGATCGAGGTGAATAGTACTTAAGCTATGAGTTTTAAGACTATCTTAGAGAACATGACATCATTTCACAATGAACTCCTTTAGGGACATTGTAACACTAGTGTTTTTGAAAGGAGAAATTCATATTAGATATAATATGATTAATGATGTCTTACACAAATCTTTCAATATCATTATAAGGACTAGCACTGGAAATAACTACTTATCTTTTAAATAATGTTCCATCCAAATCAATCAGTAAGACATCATATGAGATATGGTATGACAAATGACTTAATCTTAACTTTATGAAAGTTTGAGGTTGTAATGCTTATGTGAAGCAATTGCCTACTGACAAGCTAGATGCAAGGTTGATTAAATATAAATTTTTAGAATATCCAAAAGAAATAAGAGAATATTGCTTCTATGATCTAAGTAGACAAAATGTGTTTGTCTTACATAATACTATTTTTCTAGAGAAAGAGTTTCTTTTAAAAAAAGATAGTAGGAGTAAACTAGAACTTGATAAAATTTTAGAACTACAAAATGACATTAAATTACCTTCAATGTGTAATAGATTGGTGATGGAATAACCATAAAATTAAGAACTTCGAAAGTCTAGTAGAATACTTCATAAGCTAAAGAGATATGAATCTCTTATGAAAAGTAAAAATGATGTATTAATTGTTGAGAACGATGATCCTATTAGTTATAAAGGGACAATATCTAATGTTGACTCTTTTAAATGACTTGAAACCATGAAATTTGAAATGCACTCAACGCATACCAATCAAGTTTAGAACTTGGTAGGTATACTTGAAATGATCACTCTTATTGGGTGTAAATATGTATTAAGAGAAAGACATATGGGTTTGTTAGGATTTTTCTTGCAATAGCATATACCATGATTATGAGATTTGACAAATTTCAAAACTGTCTTTTTAAATGGAAACCTTACAAAAAATGTGTATATGATACAACCTGAAGGTTTTATTTCTAAAAGAAACATAAACAAGGTATGCAAGCTATAACGATTCATTTATGGAATAAAGCAAGCATCTTGGAGTTAGAATCTTTATTTTGATGAGATAATCAAAGAGTTTGATTTTATAAAAAATGAATATGAATCTTATGTGTACAAAAAGATTAGTGGGAGCGTAGTCATATTTCTATTATTATATGTAGATGATATATTAATAATAGAAAATAATTTTTCAATGCTTCAATTAGTTAAATTATAGTTATCTAAAAAAATTTCCATGAAGGGTTTGGGAGAAGCAACTAATATTTTGGGAATGAAGATTTATAGAGATAAATCTAAAAGGTTGCTCGGTCTCTTACAATCCACGTACATAAACAAAATTTTTAAAAAGTTTAAGATGAAATATCCAAAAAAAAAAAAAATTACTTGCCTATGAGGCATGAAATCTACTTCTCTGAAGGAAAAGTGTTTTAAAACTCCTAAAGAGGTTGAGTGCCTGAAATTAATCCCATATGCTTTAGTCATATGATCAATCATGTATGCTATGTTTTGTACAAAGACTTAATATGTCATTCACTTTAAATGTTACGAGCATATATTAGGCAAATCCAAGTGAAGGTCATTGGACAACGGTTAAGACAATCCTTAAGTACTTAAGAAGGATTAATGATTTGTTCTTAATTTATGGAGGATATTCTAAGCTTAAAGTATTGGGCTATTGTGATATTAGCTTTTAATCTGACAAAGATAATAGCAAATTACAATCTAGATATTTGTTTACTATGTTAAAGTTGTTGTAAGTTGGAAGAGTTCTACGCAAACTATTACAACAAACTGTTATAGCAAATTCAATGACCAAAGCAGAGTATATACTCATTTCAAAAATAGCTAAAGAAATAGTTTTGATAAGAAAGTTCATCACAAATTTTTGTATAGTTCCTGATAATCACAATTCGATTGTGATATATTGTGGGCTTATAACCCACAGGCTATAAAACAAAGGTCTCTATAAAGATCCAAACATATACTTAGGCGATCTCACTTTATTATAGAGATAATATAGAGGTGAAGTGAAAATATAAAAGATACCTATTGAAGAGAACTTAGTAGATTCTCTAACTAAGCTATTGTTACAGTAGAAGCATGATATACACATTGAATTGTTTGGTGTAAAATAAATGGGAGATTGTTGGTTATATGCCCTAAATCCAATAGAGATAAATATATAATTGTATATTATTGTATTGATTAATAAAATTAGCAATTTATTTATAAGTTTTGTTTATGTTGACTACTTATATATAAAGTCCTTAGAATGACAATTAAAGAAATTAACTTAAGTTTAATTTATAAGATCCCGTCATTCTTAAATATTTTCGATCATAGAATTATCAATATTAGGACATTGATAAATTCAGATTAGATTGGCATATATTATGTCTACTTTTTTAGAAAAGGAAGGTAGCTGATCTCATAAGTTACTAGTGAAGATATTCACTTGTTTAACATATGGATACTTGTTAGAGAACAAGTTCATTGAACTGACTCGCTTGAGAAACCCATATGAAATTTTATCCACGTGTTTATGGCATTTCTCTTAGTTACGATAGTATAATTGATTCTTAGATTTGAGATCTTCATAATACCTTGTTTGTAGATCATATATGCTTTGACATTACACTTCTGTCGTCCATAGCGAAATTGCGCATAGGATAATGATTGGGCAATATGAGAGGCACGCGAAGGTTGTGAGAGTTCAATAAAAGATTCGCCACTCTGGATAACATTGAGTCGATATTCCAAGAAGCATCATTTTGACATAAGTGATAATATAAGTTCATGGCCATAGCGAGTTCTGAAAGGAGTTTTAGAAACTCTAAAACTATATTATCTGCTTTAGTCGAAAGTTTCAATAATCATGATTTAATAGAGTATATATTTTTCATACTCTAGAATCTTTGGTGAGATATGTATGAGACGAAAGGATTGTATCATACGGTAATCGTATACAGACTAGGTTTTACTAATTTAATATTCTTTCTCAATTTGAGGTCATGATGAATTGTTAAATGCTACTCATGATCTATGGAATTTAGTTTCTTAATTAAAGAGTTAATTATGGATAAATTAATTAGATTAATTTGTTTACACTTAAGAAGTCTATAACTAATTTTATTGCCAATATAAGAAAGAACCTAATGGGTCACATACTAAAAGATATTGATGAATTAAGATTAAATTATGTAGATAAATGATTAAGGACTTAATCGTTAAGTTCATAATCTTTAAGAATTTATTTAATAGTTTTGAAAACTATTGAGATTAAATTATAATTATACATAGTATTTGTATTTAATTATAATTATTTAATTATAAGTTTATTAATTTGATTAAGATAATATTATTTAATTAATTATATTAATTAAATAATATTTAATTTAAAAAATAGATTACTAATAAGATTGAAAATTTATTTAGTGACTTTTCTATTTGAAATAGGATTTGAAAAATCAAAATATGAAATCTATATAAACCCAAATTTTTGTCTAAAAACGAACATGAATATGAAGAGAGAATTTTTTTCAAGAGTAGAGAGAAAATTATCTTGACAAAAAAAAAAAAATCTCTATTTGTCTCTTTTCAAGAACTAGTGTTTATGAAAAGACACTCTACATAATTAAAATTTAAGAAAATATTAAAATTCTAATTATCTACCTTGTGTGGATTATTATTAGAGACCACACACTTGAGTGACTGATTTAGAAAAAGAGTGTTCGTGCAGTATTCGTATTTGAGCTATAACTTTTAGTTTCAATATCGGATTAATGCGATTATGAAAGTTTTATAAAGAAGACTCGAAGATCTACAACTTTGTATTTACGAAGAGATCCAAATTCGAACATTTTAAAGGTTAAAACAGCATTTAAAATTATTAATCTATAGAAAATTCGAGAAAGTGTTGATTTAATCTCGTTGGTGGTAAAGATTTAAGATAAGATATTAATACAATTATTTATCTTTTGTTGATATTATAAAACATGATAAATAGCATGATCTTAGTATGATAATTAATAATATTTAATTAATATAATTAATTAAAATAAATTTTAAATTTTCACAACGTATAATATGTTTAATTTTCAACAGTGAAGCTAAGTCTCTTAACTGAATTCTTATTCCCTTAAAGGCTCTAACCAAGGGGTATTACAAAATAATTAAATATCCCCTTTAAATACATAATTCATTTTGTGAGTGTTACATTACGTATCACTTTGTATTATTTGTTTCGCCATTAAAAAACTACTAGTGAAATGTGGGTGGTCTATTAAACACACGATCAATCGAGTGAGCGGGGTTCGCCAATGGTCCATATTGAAAACAATTCAATTTGAATGGTACGGTGCGTTTTGCCAAAAGATGAAAGCAGGTTTTTTTTATGCCCATTTATAATTATCATTTGATTTAATATTTTGTTATATTTATAATTAAAATTTTAATATTTAAATAAAATTATTTTAATTAAATTGATAAATAATATTTTTTCACAAATTTTACTGAAAAGATCGGTATAAATTTATTTATTTTTGATAAAATTTGAAATTATTTTTACATTAATTTTTTTATTAAATCTAAAAAATTTAAAATTCAGACAATAAATTTAAACATTTAAAAAAAAAAACCGATGAAAGCTCTGTTCAAAAGAGTTTCGACAACTGAGCGCATGACAGCAACATGAGAGTATTAAAACCCTAAAAGGTTATCACATTTCCTGGCAAATTTACGAGGAATTTGTTTATACATTATTCGCAGAGAATAGAAGAAACTATTGAATACCAGTTGAGGCTGCACATTAGAAGTAATTGGTGAGTTCTTTCTTGCTTGCTTAGTTCTTTTAATTTGTTATTATTTTGGTCATGTTTTGTCTGTGCTGCAAAGGATTGCAATTACTACGACTGCCGTATGCGAGAAATGTAAGACAATCAACGACCCATTTGCATTTTGTTCTGCACAATAAGTCGCTTCTTGTAAAATCTTTGTCTTCAGTTGAAGCAGTGACTTATGACAAAGAAAAACAACAAAAAGAACACTCGTTTACGGTGTCTTATCTCATAAAATCATGTGGGCTGTCTCCGGAAATTGCTGATTCTGTATCAAAGAAAGTTAATTTTGAAACCCCAGAAAAACCAGACTGTGTACTTGGCATTCTCAGAGAACATGGATTCACTAATAAACACATATCCAAACTAGTTAAGAAATATCCTGAACTGCTTGTACGCAGAGCTGAGAAAACCCTTTTGCCCAAACTTGAGTTTTTTCGTTCTGTGGGAATTTCAGATAGTGACCTTGCAAACATTCTCTCTTCGAACCCAAGAATTTTGGGAAGTAGCTTAGAGAAACAAATCATCCCTAATTATAATTTTCTCAAGAGTTTGCTTTCCGACGGTGCTAAAATTGTTGGAGCTTTAAAGCGAGCAGTGTATTTGCAAGATGTTCAAAAGCGTTTTGCTCCCAACATCTCAGCCTTGAGAGGAATTGGAGTACCAAAATCAGCTATCTCATCCTTAGTTATTTCTAATCCCGGTGTATTGTGTGAAATTTCTGAGAAGTTTGATGAAAGTGTCAAGAGGGTTATCAATATGGGATTCAACCCTTCAACGGGCGCGTTTATCCATGCACTTGTGGCAGTTTTGACAAGGACTAACCAAAACTGGGAACAAAAAGTGATGGTTTGTAGGAGTTGCGGTTGGTCTGAAAAGGACTTCTGGTTGGCTTTTAGAAAGTATCCCAGATTTATGACTTTGTCTGCCGATAATATAACTGCTAAAATGGATTTTTATGTGAGCAAGATGGGTTGGCAACCTTCTGATGTTGCAGGAGTTGCAATTGTTCTATCTTGTAGTTTTGAGAAGAGAATCATTCCCAGATGTTCAGTTATCAAAGTTTTGCAGTTGAAGGACTTGATAAAGGAAAAAATCAGTTTATCTTCTGTGGTGATGTCATCTCACAAGTACTTCACGGACACGTTTGTGTCCAAGTATCAGAAACAGGTTCCCGAACTGTTGAATATTTTTCAAGGGAAAACTGTTCTTTCGAAACTAGGTATTGAATTTGAGCAAAAATCTGTGTCAAAACAATTGTAGCTTGCAATGTGTTCAGTCTTGGCATTTGATTCTTTATTTGATGCTTACTAATTTTAGCGCAAGCTGTGGCTAGCTGAATTTGTTCTGCTTTGGGCAGAGCTATTTTATTGCATTATTCTGATTCTTCTGTGGGTACTCTATATTACCTGTCGGTTTTTTTTGTTTAATTGTACAAAATAAGTTGATGAACATATACTGTTAACTCAAGTTATACAGCTCCTCAATTTGGTTTTGTTGTTTGCTCCCCGTCAATATGATAATCAACCATCCCCTGTTTCCATCCTTGGGGTTGCGGAGAATTTGACCACAGTCTTTAATATATGATCCTGCTTCTCAGTTCAGCCAAGTGAGTATTTTCTTTCTAGAAGTTATAAATTTGATTTACATGCTTTCAATTAAATGTATGATTGCAGCTTCTCAATCTTGTGAAGAAAGATCAAGTCTAAAGAGCTGTAACTATTTTCCTTGTTGAGCTGCGGGTCTGGGGGTTTTCTTGCATTTTAATTGATCTAAATACATGTTCGGCTTTCCAAAGTCTTCTCATATCATATCTATTACTTTATCAGAGAAGAAAAGAAGGGCCAATTTGAATTTTGTCATGAACTAAATGAGTTTGCGGTATTCAGAATACCTGTTGCCATTGCCATATTTTAATGTACAGAGTATCTGATTGCAAGTGTTAGTCTACATGCACAAATTTCTCTTAAGAGTTATTCTTTTTGGTACATACTGATTGTCTACTTATTCTTTTTGGTACGTACTGATTGTCTAGGCGATGGTGTAGTGCTCTAGAAAAGCCTCGACAAAGTGGAGGAAGTTATTGCTGTAATGATATGTTCAATTTGGAATAGACGGGTTTAGAAAATCCCATATTAACAGTTTTTTGAACTATGGTTTGTAATAATACTAATATGTTCAGCTTGGACAGAACTCTTAAAAGATGTGTGATAGAGTGTGTAGAATCATAGAGGTACTCGGTACTGTGGGCAGTTCAAGCTGAAGTGATGAACACCAGCTGAGTTCATTTCCTGCTAATTCTGAGAATGTCTGGCTTTTCTTGTACTAAAGAACTACGATTACTATGTTTGGTTGAAGGAAAGGAAAGGTTGAAGGAAAGAAAAAAGGAAAAAGAAATGAATCTTAGGATTCCTTTATTTGGTTGGAAGATTAAGGAGGAAAAGAGAATTCTTAGGAATCTTTCCCTCAAGTTGAGGAATGGGGATTACTCTCTTCAGGATTGAGGAATCCTTTTTCCACCCCCGCTAAATGACAATGAACTTTTAATTTTACCCTTTATTTATATATTTTATCTTAAATAATTTAATATATGTTTTTAGTTAACTAATTATTTTAAATAATTAATTATTATATTAGTTTAATTATATATAACAATAATTTATAATTGTAATATAAAATTAAAATATTATTTTAAAATTATTAACATAATATTATTTTAATTTATTTTATTTACAAATTAATTTATAATCATTAATGTTTATTATCATAAATATAACATCATCTTATTAAATTATAATTATTATTTTTATTTTCATTCTAATTATAAATATTTTTTATATGTTTTATATGTATATTAATTTATAATTTATAATTTTATTTTTATATTATATTTTTAGTGATTTATATAGCTAGTCATATTTATTTGATAATTTTAATTTAATTATATAAAAAATAATTATTGATATAATAATTTTTTTTAAAAGACAAATTGAATTTTATAAGTAATATTGATAATTAAATATATTTTTAATAAATTAATCAAAAAAATATATGAACATCAAATTTAGATTGTGTTTAAAATTAATTTATTTTTGAAAATTTATATACAATTGAACTTATAAAATATAAAATATTTTTTTGAATATTTGTAGAATATTTTTTTTAATCAACAAATATATTTATATAGTATATTAAATTACTTATTAAATTTATGGGATTTTATTATTTCATATTTAAAAATGATAGTTGAAGTTAATTTAAAATTTTTAATTATGAAATGTACAAACTATTTCAATAAAAAAAAGTATTTTTATCCAAATAAAAAATATATAATTAATATAACATAAAATATATATTTATTATAATAATTATTAAAATTTAAAAATAAAAGTAAGAAATTATTAAAAATTTTAATTTATTAATAAATTTAGAAGTAGATGATATTTTTGTCTAAATAAAAAATAATAAATTTCTTTATAATGAATGATTTTATGATACAATCAAACGATGGAAAACCCTTTGATTTGATTAGCCGGGGTATGGTTTGATTGGGGAAGTCCCCTTTTTATCTTATGCCTGAGTGTGTCCTTCAAACTACTTGCCCGAATTGTTAAAACATCTACTGAAGGAAAACAGCTATAAATCATAAGTAGGCGCAAGATTTGCGGAAAAAATAAGGACAAAAGAGCTTCATATAAGAAGGGCTAAACAGCTTGCTGGTTGGTTTTAAGATTTCAATTGTATTCGTTTGAGAATTCTCCTTTCTTATCTACTCGCAATGATTGTGAGTATTTCTTCAACGGCCATTCATTTATTCATTCATTCTAGTAAGTCTTTAGATACTCTTAAGGGTTTTTGACATTTATGGCCTAATTTTCAGGCTTATTTACATTTATGGCCCTAGTTTTAAATTTATTATATGA
>JAXCLQ010000001.1:20874201-20895844 GCA_035584115.1 Cedrela odorata | reverse complement strand
ATCAATTCAACTCTGTTACAGTTGGAATGAAATTTGGGCCCACTATTTGTTCGGGTTACACGTGTGGAGAATTGGATCATTCGCATTCCTCATGTATTGTTGACTTGGATTGAATTGTGGGCTCCTGCTTTGGGTTGGACGGCTACGTGGATGAAATTTGAATTGACGTATATGATGAATAGACCCCACCATTTCGGAGTGGGCCCTGAACCTCTTACTCGTGTATTTCATGATCATCATGCTCTGTTTGTACTGTACATGCATTACTTAGATTACATCCAACATATTTTGATTCACGCTGATCATAACACATAGATTTTTCAATAAAAAATTAATAAAATAAATCTTCAAAAACTTTTTATTTATTTATAAACATTGTATTATTTTTTAATTATTATTTTCATAATTTAAAAATGTTTTCCATTACATTTTTTATAAACTATAATCCTATTTAGTATAAATATCTTAAAGAATAATATTTTAAATAATTTTATTTACATAATATCTTTTATAGATAATATTTTAAATACATAAATTAATTTGATTAATTTAAATTGTTTTAAAAAATACTAAATATAGTTGTGTTATTTTATCAATTTTATATTTTAAATTATAAAAATTATTTTCTCTAATTTATGATTTTTTTTTTTGGAAAATTGTTAGCCCAACAAATGCTTTGTTTGTTTTCAAAAAACGAAAATAAAAAAAAATAGTTAGTGAAAAATAATATCAAATAACACCTAATTTTTTATAAATTCAATTTAATTAAAAATACTATTATCTATAGCATATGAATGAATGACATACATAAAATTATTTTACTTTTATTTAATTTTTAAAATTAAATAAAAGTAAAATAATTTATTTGTAAAATACCCACCACGTGTGTCGATTAAAAATCACATCATTTCAATTTTTAATATTCTAAGATGATAAAAATAAGAATAAAATAAAATCTTAATAATTACTCCATATTTTCTTTATTTTACGACAATTACATAATATAAATAAATAAATATATATATATATAAAAGAATATTAGAATTAAGAAGCATCTTATCCATAAAAGGTGTTGGAATTTAAGAGAATGACACCTACAATCTATGAAATAACACACATACTGAATTCATTGCCATGCCCTTTTAAATATTTTACCTAAATCATACATATTTAGACCAACAAAATGGTTGAGTTTGTGAGTCTTCTCACCAGCGCCGCACAAACAAACGTAGGGGCATTTTTGTCCAAAAATCAGTATTTTGGTCAACCAAATATACTTCTCTTCTCTTCTTTTTAGTTTGCCAAAGTATTGAGTAAAATTATGAAATTTTGGAAATTAAAATAAATATATTTTTTTATTTTATTTTTTATTGGTTAAATCCTGACACGAATAAATTCCTGTCGGGGTAAGAAAAGATTTGGGATGCAACAACACACCTCAAATTCCAATCCAATCTAACTCAAAGCCTGAAGAGCTAGCTAGCTTCCAAATCCACGCGCTTATGGAAACCCCTTTGACTGACGTTGCAATTGCACACGTGGACAATTTAGTTGTATCATAACTTAACTTTCTATATTAATTTTAACTGAATATTAATAATTATAGAATACTTGTAATAACTAAACAACCAAAACTTTTCAGTACTTGCAAAATTTATTAATTATACTTAAACATTAAGCGTGATTTACACGCTTAATAGTGCGCGTGGTACGAAAAACAAAGAACTTATCATTCAGACAAGGGTTTCATTGTAAAAACAAAAAATACAGGGGCCCAAACGTAAAAATGATCTCAGCTCGAGTAAATAGTGGTGTCTGCCTTCGGCTCTGGTTAGACTCCGTTTTCCTTTTAAAGAATAAAAAATGTAAAAAAATATTTTGGTTTTTCCTTGAAAGAGAGACAAAGGAAAACGCGAAGAAAAATTGAATTAAAATAAAATAAAATAAACGCGGCTGCTGTATACACCAAAACCAGAGAAGAGACTCTCTCTCTCTCTTTCTCTCTCTGCTAATTGATTACAGCTAAAGAGATCGCACCTCAACAATCGTAAATACCTCGAATTTAATATTTTAATCAATCCTCACCAAAGATCTTGGTGGAAAATTAGCCTGATTTTCAAAAATAAAACTATTTCGGTTTCATTTTTCCAGTTGAATTTTCAGATTCGTGATCGGATTTGAATCCGATCGAATAAGGGCGAATCTTAATTGGGTTTTGAGAGCTGGGAAATTGGTCGGAGCGAGTTTCAGGTGGGTGATGTATCGGTGGGGTTTGGGGCTTGATTTGGTGGGTTTTTTTAGATGATTAGTGTAGGTAATAGGGATGCTAATAAGGGGCTTGGGTTAGGGTTAGGGTTTGGTGGTGGTGGTGGTGGGAGAGAGATGGAAGAGACCGAGCTTGAAGAAGGAGAGGCATGCTCTTATAATAATAATAACAACAACAATAACAACGATGACGATTATGATGCAAGTATCGACCCTGATGTTTCTCTCTCTTATATTGTAAGAGCTTTCATCTCCTATCTTATATGTTGTTTGTTGCTATTTTGCTTGTGAATTTTTTGTTTTTAAAGTGTTAATTGTTTTCTGGTTGACTTGTTTGTTGTGTATTCAGATCCAAGCCGGTTTGGTTGTGAGTTTATTTTAATTGTTTTGCAATGTTAAGTGTAGTGAGTTGTAATTGAATCATATGTTGTTGGTTTTGAATGTGTTTAAATATCTAAACTTATAGTTCGTTAAAGGGAACAAATTCAATATTAGGAGTTATTGTGTTTTGTCGCCTTCCGAAGTATAAGCATTACTTTCTGATTTCAGTCTGATAGAAAATGTGGGTAGGGACTATTTCTTTTGGCAGATTAAGGAGCTGGAAGTAGTTCTTAGAAATGTTAAATTAATGTTGAAAAACTGGATTTCCTGCAAAAAAATGACGGTGATGAATGATAAGGTTGAGCTTGCAAACCCCTTAGTTATAGTTCTAGGATGAAGCTTTAGTGGAGAGTGTTGTTGTGACTTTAGAGTTCCCATCTGTGAAGTATAATTTGCGGGTACAAAAAACAATGGATAAATTGCGTTGTGGAAACATGCTTTTTCATATAAATAGCTTAAAGTTTGCTGGTGTGAATTTTGAACCTATTATGGTAACTTTTTGAATTTGAAATCCTGGAATTATGAGACGAGAAGACCAGTTTAAACTGTGGCTTTAATTAGAGCATAGTAACATCTTGAAACTCTTCTAATTTGTTGTGCATCGGTTTATTGTTTTTCTTTTTTGTTCTACTGTCACTTCATATCCCGTTAACTATATTTTGTATTTTCTCTTTTTCACGCATAACTGTTTAATATTCTTGAAGGACGAAAAACTTCAACATGTTTTGGGACACTTTCAGAAAGATTTTGAAGGTGGAGTTTCAGCAGAGAATTTGGGTAAGCCATGGCACCATGGAATTACGGTTTCTTGCAAGCTCAAAGAGCCTTACTAAACTTTGTTGGCTTTCAAACTGATGATTTGAGTTTGGGGATTCTTACATGCCTACAGGAGCAAAATTTGGTGGATATGGTTCATTTTTACCTACCTATCAACGTTCTCCTGTTTGGTCACATCCGAGGACTCCGCCAAAAGTTCAGAACCATAATGGTCCTAAATCTCCAAATAATTTGCAATTGGAGGTAGGCTTTATCTCAACATATTCTCGAATGTTATTATTATCTCATCTCGGACTGGAACTTGGTTTTTTTGATAATTTTTTGTATACTTGAGCACTTCGATGTTGTTGGTACACAGAATGGCCGTTGCAATTCTGCTGTTTCATCAGCTGCACCTCCATCATTGAGACCTGGACCTGCTTTCAGTTCCACGTCACTGTCTTCATTGAAGGCACCAGCTATTAATGATTCACTAAAAGAAGAGATATCCATTACATCCTCTCATGCCGAGGAATATGCTGTGAGATGTGAATCTGTAAACAAGAGAAATTTACCTGACCAGAAGACTCTGAAGGTTCGAATCAAAGTTGGTTCTGACAACTTGTCGACACAAAAAAATGCTGCAATCTACAGTGGTCTTGGCCTTGATGTCTCGCCATCGTCATCGTTGGATGATAGCCCTTCTGAAAGTGATGGGATGGATCGTGAACCTCAAGATGCTACCTTTGAATCTCCCACCAATATTATTAGGGTGAATTATCTCTCTGCAGTTTTCTCTATGTTTTATTTTCTTTTTCTGAATGTGTCTGAAGATATCAAATGTGATTGTTTTATTGCTGTGCCGATGCAGGTCATGACTTCCTTTCCAGTGCATGAAGGTCTATTGTTATCTCCTCTTCCTGATTACCTATTTCACTTGACTGAAAAGGAAAAACTTCCAAAAGATAGTAGGTCCATGCCTTTCCCCAAAGCTGGTTCAGACAGTACTTGCAGTTCACTGAATGGATCTGATTCTAGAAAGGGTGACAGGAAAGTAATAGGTGAGAAGAAGAGGAAATCGGTGGAGAAAAATGAATTTTCTGTCGAATTTAAGATTGGCAATAACAGGGATGCTCGCAATGGTTTTGATGCTGTCCCGAAAAAGGAGGCTGACATTGACACATTGGCTTGTGAGGAGCTTGTTACTGAAACCTTAAAGCTTCCACTTTTATCTAATTCATGTTCTACCGTTTCTGACAAGACAAAAGGTACAAGTAGGGTGCCCTGTAAGATAGCAATGAGGGATGCAGTCTCCTCTTTCGTGAAAGAGGAACTACCAGAGTCAGTATATACTGAAGATACTGACTGGGATGAGAATCCAAAGGCTGTTTCGGCTGGAAAGGTTTGGGAGGATAAAAAGCCAAGCTCTGTGGATGATGTTAGGAAGGATGGTTACTGCAAAAGAGAGAAATTTTTTGACTCAGTTAAAGCTGATTCAAATGTGTTGTTGACAAGGAAAGCTCTAGAGGCTGAACTCATAGATCCTCTCGAGCAAAAGGCTAACCTGAGAGTGACATCCCATGAACTAGATGGTATGAAGTTACCTCCTGGGAAGGAGCATCAGTCTTCTGGTGTAAAAAAGAAATCAAAGGGAAGCCATAGTGTGGCTGGGGAGCTCCCAAAAGAAATTTTGAAGGTTAGTTCTTCCTCAGTGTCAAAAAATAAAAAGAGCTCTCATGCAGAGAATTACACTAATAAAAGGGAAACTGAAAACAAATTGCAAAAGGATATTGAAAAGGCTGGAGATAGGTATAGAGAATTTTTTGGGGACATGGAATCTGAGCAAGAAGAGAACAAAATGAATTTGTTGGAAATACATTCTGAAGATAGGCCGAAGGATTGTGAATTGGTCGAGAAAAGCGCATCGACATTGAGTACTGCATTAAAGGACAGACCAAGTGGCAAGAAAACTAACAAGTTTTTGGCACCAGGAACATATCCGAAATTAGTGCCAAGTGGTGCCCCTCCTCCCGTACATGGTCCCCTTTCTGATGCAGCTCAAGCGACCACAGCTCCAGTGCTGATAGAAGAAAATTGGGTATGCTGTGACAAGTGTCAGAAATGGCGGCTTCTTCCACTTGGTACAAATCCTGACTATCTACCTGAGAAGTGGTTATGCAGCATGCTTAACTGGCTGTAAGTTCTGTCTCAGTAGCAACTAACATTTTATATATGTAACATTAATGATATGGCAATTCAGGAACTCGGAAGAATTGATAGATAATTTTGTTTCTAAATTGTGATGGCCTGAATTACAGATTTCTGAAACCGGATATTATGCTTAATGTTGTGGCTGATGGTAAACAGAGATAAATTAATACCACTATCTGCTAGCTAAATTTTGACTTTTCTATCTCTATATGTTTCTAGGCCCGGAATGAACCGATGTAGTTTCAGTGAAAAGGAAACAACTAAAGCTCTTATTGCACTGTACCAAGTCCCTGGTCCAGAGAGTCAGCATAATCCGCAGATCAATCCTGGTGGTGTTCTTTCAAGCGTAACCTTGGCTGATATACAGCACCCTGATCAGAACTACCAAAATTTTGGTTCACATGCCCTTCCTCATGGTGGTAAGAAGAAACATGGTATTAAAGAAATATCCAGTGCCACTAAGGATGGTACCCCACAGTTGTCAAACTCTATGAAGAAAAACATCCGAGCATCAGTGAGAAGGGAAGGCTTAAATGATATGTGTCATTCACCAGTGGTTAGTGAACCAGATGTTCGGCAGCTAAGCAAGTCTAGTGATTTATCTGCAGAAAAACACAAACATAAGCAGAAAGAGAAGCATAGAGTACTGGATCATAATTCTGATGGAGGTATTGCTTTTGAACATATAAACAGATATTTATCGGGTTCTTGTAAGTTTTCCTTGTGTTATAATATGTAATAGTATCCTTTTATGAAACATGTGCTTTAGGTGACACCAAGAGTTTAAAGATGAAAAGCAAAAGGGACCTTGATCGAGATAGTTCTAGAGCCTCCAAGAAAATCAAGACAGAAGGTCTTAATGTTACAGATGGAGATTGGATGCCTGACCATGGAGGGGCGCCGGGGAAGGGTGGTCCCAGCTTGAGTAATGGTTTGCCAACTTCCTCAGTAGGGATGGAACGGTCGAGGCATGATGACTATTCTTCTAAGGACTCAAAGTCTGATACAAAGGACAGGCTACTGGTTTCTGCTAAAAAACTGAAAGATAAAGAGTTCAGTGAGAATGACTACAGGAAGGAAAAGAAGGCCAGGGTATCCAAGTCTGAGGGTAAGGAGTCTAGTGTAAGTAGAGGCAGTGGTAAAGCAGACAAAAAAGGCAGTCATACAAAGGACCAGCAACTAGGACAAGATGTGGGGAGTGCACTTTCTCAACGAAGCCTGGATGGTATGGATAATAATAGGGATTCAGGACCTGTACAGCCTTCTGTGGCAGCCACTTCTAGCTCGTCCAAGGTTTCTGGTTCCCATAAAAATAAAGTTAGCTTCCATGAAGCAAAAGGCTCACCAGTGGAGTCAGTTTCTTCATCTCCTATGAGAATTTCTAATCCAGATAAGGGTACATCTTCAAGAAGGAATCTCAATGGGAAAAATGAATCTCATGATACTAAATTTTTGGGCGTAGGTAGCCCAAGAAGATGCTCATATGATGAAGACGAGGGTGGGAGTGATAGATCTGGGACAGCGAGGAAGGAAAAGTCCACTGTGGCTCAGCATGGGTCGCTTGAGTCCTCTGTGCTTGATATTCAGGATAAGGATTTTAATCACTTACCTGGTGGTAAAGCCAAAGCAATTGTGCCTGCTCCTGATATAACAAATCGGCATCTTACAAATGGTAGTGCAGATTATTTATGCCAAGATGCTCAACATCCTAGGAAACCACCAACTATGGATGAATGTCATGATGAGGATGGACGGATTGACAGCCGACATCGTGCCAATGGTTCTCGTTCACGGAAGTCTGCAAAGGGGTCCTCTTTGCGGTCCAAGGATAAGAGCTGGATTTCTAAATCTGATGCTGTCAGTGAAGCAAAACCCAGGGATGGTAGAAACAAGTTCCAGGAGAAGTTTGGGGTCAAGCCTGATGAAAATGAGAAGAGATATATTGATAAGAAAGACTCTGGTGGAAAATTGTTTAGTGACAGTTCTAAAAGAGAGAATCGACCGAGTTTAAGGGGGAATGGTGATCCAGATGCTAAAATAGATGCAATCTGTGGTCGGGATGCAATATCCACACCAAAGCAGAGTCTTCTGCAAGACTGCAATGGTGAAAGGTCTTTGAAGAGTTTCATCTCTGACAAAACAGATCAAGTGGAAGTTGCCTCTGGGAGAGGGAAGTCACTGTCATTACCACCTTCTGGAGGAGCTCAAAACGAGACACTCGTTCGTTGTCCTCGACCAGCTTATGGGTCCCACAAAGGAAATGGATTAGATATTATGGCAGCTGATGGCAATCATGCTGATGATGCATCAAAGGTACCAAAACAAATCAGGAAGGCTGATCTTCAGAATGGATCCCAGCATATTAATTCAAGACACCCCACACGGAATGGACACAGGGCCAGGGAACTTGATGCCCCAAGTCCGGCAAGAAAGGATTCCTTGAATCAAGCTGCTAACAATGCTGTGAAAGAAGCTAAAGATTTGAAGCATCTGGCTGACCGTCAAAAGGTTTTAACTTATTTTCTGTTAATTTGGTACTCAATGGTATTGCTTATTCTTATTAGCTCTGAGCAAGGTGAGTTTTTGTTTGCAGAACTCAGGGTCTAATCTTGAGAGCATAGGGCTTTACTTCCAGGCAGCCCTCAAGTTTCTTCATGGGGCTTCGCTATATGAATCTAACAGCATCGAGGGTGGTAGGCTCGGAGAGATGATACAGTGGATCCAAATATATACTAGCACTGCAAAACTATGCGAGTAAGTCAAAAGTTTTAGCTGTATCTCTGGTTCTAGGACCTTCCTAATTTTTGGTACACATGCTGGTCTTTTCTTTTCTTGAAGAGATTTTGGAGATCCTGGCTTCTTTATAAACTTATTTATATTTGAGTGAGTTTGGAGATCTGAGATTTTCCTCTTTTGTTTTGTTCAATTTCTGAATTAAGTTCAGTTTCCTTGTTCATGAAATTACCACCATATGCAGCTGAAGGTGTAAATCCTGGTGCTACAAATGTGTGCAAGTCCAAAGCAGCTTTGTAGCAATCATGTGATTATGTATAGAATGTTGTCTGAGGTTTTAACAGGGCAATTATTTTGCTATTTGTTTAATATTATTTCAACAGGTGTATTACTTGTTAGTTCTTGAATTTTTACTTTATTATAAATATGTTCCCCAATATGAATTTGAGGCCTTGATTGGCTACTTGTTTCTACATGACACTCTGTAGTTTTGTTTTTGAATTTTATCTATATTTTTAGATTTTGCGCCCATGAATATGAGAAATCCAAAGACATGGCTGCTGCTGCACTAGCCTACAAATGCATGGAGGTGGCATATATGAGAGTAGTTTATTCCTCGCATGGCAGTGCAAACAGAGATCGACACGATTTGCAAAGGGCTCCTCGTGGTAATTTATATATCCCATAGTGTATTATCATGCTTGAGTTGTAGTAGTTTCTAGAATTAATTTTGTAGGTTGATTAGAAGGTCATCTTTGTACATTGGCTTGTCATAGTTTGGAAGTCAGTAATTATTTTGTGCGAGTACTTTTGGCTAGTTTACTTTCTTCCATTATAAATGCTTTATTCTACTGGTTGCTTTTGCAAACAGGAAGAATTTTGTCTTGGCAGAATTAGAGGAAGGACTGAGGTTGCTTGTTTGGTTGATTCCTATAGAACTTCTTGGCTCTCTACCCTAATATGACATATCCTTTGAACTCTTGTACATCAAATTAGGATTACTGGGAAGCTTTCTGATGCCGTTGGGCTATTTCAGGGCTTTTATATTCTACCTCATTGGGATGGATAATTTTTAACCCTAGGAGGTGGATCAAACAGTGTGACCCATGGTTTCCAACCAAGTGTGTGAAGTTCAAAACTCATTTTGGCGACGTACCTGGGATATTATATCACATGGGTTTTGCCAATTACTAAATGTTGCAGGGTCAACAGTAGTCCCTAGATCCAACCCTGGTGCACTCTACGAGGGACTTCTAGGCTAACAAAAGTAGTAACAATAATAATAATAGTAATAATAATAATAATAATAGTCTTTTCAAATTATACCAATGAATGATAACATTTTAATTGTGTTGCCTGTTTTGAGTTTGTCAAAATGTGTCGAAGTAGATACATCACTATCAATTAGTCAGACACTGCATGGATCGTAATTATTTGCTAGTAGATAGCACTGTTAAAAGCATCAATATACTGTCCGATACTAGAAGTAACTCTTCTAGGACATCAGTATTTTAATAACCTAATGTTTTAGACAAGAACTCCATGTTAAACTATGTTGATATTGATGCATAATTGGCAGATTCTTTCGGTATCTTGGATGTTAATAAACCACAGCTTAGCATCTTTTTTCAGCCTTTTGTTTTATATTTAAATGTTAACTTTAATTATTTGTTTACTCGGCAATTTGCTGTTCTGGCCACCTTTTTTCTTGACATGATGGTGTTGTTTTTCTTGCATGTTATCAGGTGAGTCTCCTTCTTCTTCTGCCTCAGATGTTGATAACTTAAACCATCCAACAACAGTGGACAAGGTTTCCTTACCCAAAGGTGTTGGCTCTCCACAAGTCACTGGAAACCCTGTTATTGCTACTCAAAACCGTCCTAACTTAATGCGGTTACTCAATTTTGTAAGTACAATTTTGTTGCACTTAGAAACTTTCTTTCCTTTTTTGGCTGAAATTCTATCAAAGAACATGGTTTTGAGTGTGTGTGCAGACACTAGGCTCTGAAATTATAGGTGATGAAGTATTTCAGTAAGACTTTAAGTGAAAAGTTTGGCCACAATGTATATCCTGCAAATAACAGTATATCCTTTCACATACTCTAATCTATCTTAGTGAAAAAACTTGGTCACATTGTATATCCTGCAAATAACAGCATCTCCTTTCACATACTCTATTCTATCTCTGTGTCTGATGATTTCATGCATTGCCAACATGTAAAAAAAGAAGTGGGTTATCTTACTGGCACATTGCCGGGTCAACATCCTTCATGGCTAATCTTTGTATGTTATTAGAGAACTATTAACAGGATCAAACTTGATGGTTTGCAGACACATGATGTAAATTTTGCAATGGAGGCTTCAAAAAAATCAAGGAATGCCTTTGCAGCTGCTAATGTAAGCTTGGGGGAGGGCCAACACAGTGAGGGTATTTCTTCCATTAAGAGGGCTCTTGATTTTAACTTCCAAGACGTAGAGGAATTTCTATGTTTGGTACGGCTGGCAATGGACTCTATTAACCGTTAAAAAAGAGTCCTAGTTTTTGTGGAGATGATATCAACCCTTGGAATGGAAGAATTTTGTTTTGTTGGTGTATCCATGGGTATTAAGCCTGAAAGAGAAGAAAAGAGGATACCCTGGCTTCTCTGCTGATGCACATAATATTCTGAGAAACTGTTTTTATCCAACATGCTGATTCTTCTTTCTGTAGATGTGTGAAATAACATATTAATTTGGAAAATTTATTAATTCATCTGAGGCTTCAACTGTTTTCTGACGCAGACTAGGACCAACCTTGTTAATTCCTTCTCAAGATTGATATTCAGGATGTGTGATTATAGTGCAGAACTGATTATGAGCTCTAACAACAGCCTGATTCATGGTTCAAACGGATGTGAATAAAGAAATAATGTATGTATAAATATAGAATCAATATAGCCGGATGAGGTGGTGAGAAGTCTGATAGTTGAGGTTGCCATCTTTTTTTGGCCTTTTTCCTAGAGGGGTTTTCAATTTTTGCGTCCTGTTAACTTTTTATGTACCATGACTTGGAGATATCTTGAGGAGGCGAATTGCTAATATGTGCCTGAGCTTTTGATCTGACTTTTCCCCGTCAAAGACTGCAATCTTGGTTTGAGCACAATGTAAACAGGGCAAAAGAGGTCACAGTCTCAGGTTGGATATCAACTTCTCTCTCTCTCTCTCTCTCTCTCTATGTATGTATGTATGTATGTATGCATTCACATATATCCTTTTTTTAAGAAAGAGAATTTATCTTGTTTTCTGCAGGTCCTATTTTACTACTGGAATAATTCATAGTTTGCTGTTGATAAACAAGTAGGAAGAAGGTAGCAAGATTATAAGATGGAAAATAAATACATGTATGTAGCTTCCATTGATAAAGATTGCCTGAGCTTCGTTTTCTTGTAAGGTTTGTATGCTATATATGGTAGTGAGAATTTTGTTTGAATGTGCAAAACTCCTATCTAGTTGCCTCTTAACTGCTGTGCCATTTTCTTTTGCGTGGCAGTGGCTATTTATGTACATAATTATATGATTGAATCATGTTTACTCTGGGAAGAGGGAAGATTTTTATTTGCAATGAGTATTTACTACACCATCAGCTTGGGCAGATGCTAACAGGTATGGCTACATCTTAATCATTTCTTAAACTCTGCAGATTATGAAGTTTCAATTCACGTCCTACGAAATGATAATTTTGCCATAACCGATCTGTTTTAATATGCTTCTTAAAAGTATGTAGGTCAATTTTGAAATAGGAATCTAGTCATTAGATTATCAAGTTGTCTTTATTGTAGGAGTTAAACAAGTGCCTGACAGAACAATATCTTTGGTTCCAGGTTGAGCATCTGGAGATGTTGCAGTTGCAGCAGTGGTGATGAGAAATGAATTGACAAAACTCAAGGGAAATATCCTTCGTTTTTTGGGGGTTGTTTTTTCTTTATATAGACAGTTTCTCAGTTGGTAGTATTTTGATTAGTTTTATAGCAATTTTGTACAAGTCACTGACAGAGAAATTTTGATCGATCTCATTGCTGCTCACCCAGCTTGTTAAATGTACAGTAACATTAACATTTATTCAAATCTTGGTAATAAATTCTGTATTCCATTGGTTTTAGAATTTTACTTGTTCAACCGATGGATTTGAGCGTGATGCGTGCTTGAAGTTGTTAATAGTTTTGAACGAAAACACCAAATTTGTATAGAATGAATATGGAGTAGGCATTGAGCATTCTAAAAATTCTCTTGTTTTGGTGGTTTTGAAATATGTTTGATTTCAGTAGACTTGATGTTAAAATTTAGTAACGCACCCAGACTAGATACTCAGATTTAACATTTGCTTGGTGTGTAGGGAGCTGAACTCATTCATTTTATTCCAGTCAATCAATTATCTTCTGCAACTCCAGAGTGGAATTTGGTTGGTCTCGTGACTTTTCATTCAAGCTAAGCTCTTTAGTTGCAGGGGAGGAATGTTGAATTTATCTCTGTTAAAGGTGGAAAACTGGCCCTGGGCATCTGACTTAGAATTATATTAACTGTGCTTGGTATGGTAGAGCAAATTAGGTTATTGACAATTAAAAAGTTAAGAGTCAAATTATATATATCCGCAATAACGAAACAATTGCTTTAGTTCGTTGTTTTCTTGAGCCTTTTATTTTGTTTTGATTGTGAGGTTTAAATAGAAATAAAATAAAATAAATCAGGGGTCTAATCTTGTTTCAGAGTTTTGATTGTTATTTTGCTCTTTGGAACAACAAATATTCAACCATCAAAGTTACCATTCACTCTAAATGACCCACTAGAATTTTTATATTGTTTTTGAGTTGCGACCCACTGAAAATGAAGAAAAATAAACCTAAAAGAGAACAAATTATTATGCATCTTCTTTTTTTTTTTTTTTTTTTTTTTTTTTATTTATGCCATTGTGCAAGTCTTAAATACTAATGGTTTTGAGGGTTTGTTGTGATGATCAGAAATACCATAAAGCTGTTCTACTCTTGTTGCGTTTTTTAAATTGGCAATTTCACTCTTCTGAAGCTTTTTGCTCGTTATTGCCGTAGAGAAAATAATAAGAAATCCATGCACGGCAGATGAGCAATAACATTCTCTGAAACAATTTCATATTGAACTTAATCCGGGGCTATTTTATTCGCAGTATATTAAGAAACCCTGCTGTTTCAATGTCCTAATCTAAAGTGAATGTAAGCAGATAAGGTTTGATCATGTGAAAGTATGCAAAGGAACAAACAACGAAGAGTAATTGAGAGAGATATATGAATCATTGGCCATCACATTTTCTTTCCTCCAAAAGAGAAAGGTGGATTTCACAAAACTGAGGCAAATGGGCCAAAAAGTTCTCCAGTCCCCATACCAACTTCTTCCTAGTGTCAGATGAGATGAGATATCAACCACAGCATTTACAGCACTGGGTGATTCAAAGCCACTAATAAGTTTGTTTTACTTTCTAGCTCTGCACCTTTTCAGCGCAGCACACCCCATTTCAGGTAGCTAGCTGGATCGGATTAGGCCAAATACCTATACACGTTGGCATTTTCCTTGTCCCTCTCCAAATAATCTCGAGTAATCAGATCTTCCATCCGCTTCTTGATTGCCTTAATATCAGGCTGCATGTTCCAAAAACGTGCACACACATCAAATTAAGCTGATAGAAAATGACAGAAATAAATCATCTTAAAATTGATATTTACAACTCAACTTGAAACAAACCCTAGAACCTGGGGCTCTTCACAAGAATGTTTTATGAGATGTTATGACAATTGGAATACTTGTATAGTAGAAAAGAATGTCAGAACAAATAAAATATTCCAAAACCATAGAATTATGCAATGGCCAGAATTCCTGGTTACACTAGGTATCTTGCCCATCAATATAAAACCAGAGAAACATGTGAATAGAGATGTGAATACCTTGAACATGCGACTCAACTGCCCAACACACTCTGAAACTAACTGTTGATGACCCAAAACTTTCCGACTCTTCATTATTCGAACAATTGCAGCATCAATAGCATATCGTCTGTCTTTATCTGCATCGTCAACAATTTTCCTCCTTTCATCAACCGGTGGGAGCGGGATCTGCATACAGTTGGGGCAATTTCACATGTTTATAATCTCTACTATGAAGAGAAAAAGAAGACAAACAGTCAAAGTATCAAAACAATCTCAGACCTTAATCCTCCTCATTCTGTCTGTAAACTTGGAATTGAACTCAAAGTAGTCATTCTGTGAAACGTTTTTTGTGTTTGGTTCCTTTACAAGAATCTTATACTTGGCACACGACAAGGAATGGAGCAATCTAACCAAGTCATCATGAGTCAAGTTCAGCTGAGTCATAATCTCTGAATAGCTCAATCTATTGGAAGTGTTAAAAAGCAGCAGAGTTGCGGCCTGTAAAATTCAGACAACAAAATTTAAAAATTCAACATTTCACTCCAACTTGAATAAAAGCTGGGTTCTGTATAAACCATTACCTGATATGTTGATACAATCAGTTCGATTGTCTTTTGCTCAAACTTGGCATTGATGTGGCATTGACCCAATGAGTAAATCCATGTAAGTTTTCGGTGCTTTGTTTTTGTTTCATAAAATCCCTTAAAAACTTCTACACACTTAACCTGAAACAGTAGTATAGCAAAATAAGCATAAAAAAGGAGAAGTGAATCAAACCATTACTGCATTATTCATTAAACTTTTCATTTTTCAAGAAAAATTTTATTTAAGATTTACCATCTCTGAAGGGAGATTGAGATCAGAGGATTTATAACTTGGCCAGAATCCAGTAGTGAGAACAGTAACTGCCAAATCTATTCCAGGGTGTGCAATCGGGTTGTTGGCAAGATACTCCTCAAAGCTGGTCTGATTTTCTCTTGCCAAAGTCAAATCGGTGACCTGAAAGACAGAAGCCAAGTGAAATCAAAATGCCGTCATGTGAACAAATTCCAGTACCATAATCCAACAATCCAGGCCAACTTACCATCCCCTCCATCTTTGATGTAAACTGCCCACCACACTGCTGCTTCAGCTTTGTAAGAATACTCCTTTCATGGTCATCATTAGCACTTCGATCAAAAAGTAGCCGTCGAGCAAGCTTTTTCCTGCATTGGGCAGAAGTCAGAAAACAGATATAACCACCAATATGTTAAAAAAATAGTAATATAAGAATCAAATAACATAATTAAATTACCTTATCAACAATAAATGAAACACGATACCAAATCAATACCCAGAATAATATATTTCACCTGTAGAATTCGGCAAAAAGGTCTTTATCACTAATATATGCAAGCAGCTTAACAACCTGTAGAACCAGGCACTCAGTTTAGACTTGACATCATTGACAGTCAATACAAATTTCATACTTCATATTAATAAACTACCTTCTCAAGTGTTCCTTCAATAGCTTCGTCACTCAATTTCTCATTTCCACCCTTCTTGAGGATATTATCACAGAATGTTGCCAGTAATTCTGAACTCGAACTGCCACCAACAGTTTTATTGCAGAATATCTCAAAAGCCTCTTTCAGGGCCTATTGAACAACCATGGAAAGAACATTTTCAGACAAAGAGATGTGATGAGATCTATAATGATCATAACGCCGTACATTACAAACCTTGTGGAACAAGGTGTGGTTTAGGAAACAATTAGTCACATATTCCATATACTTGTCATGCAGCTCTATTATCTTTCTGATAAGAACCTGAAGAACACACAATGACATGAATTTTTTATGTTTCAAATGACTCGCAAGAGGATAATATAGAGTTAAGAGATTTACCTGTTCCTGCACAGTACCTGCACTTCCACCCTGCACAAGGATAACACTGTTGGCACTTAGCACCAAAACTAAAAATTGAAAACATAAAATACAAGCATGTGTAAACAACTGGGCTATGTTGACCGAATAAAATATGCATGTATAGACACATATGGATGAGCTGTATATAATGCTTTCTCTTATGACTTTTCTTCTTAATGTTTTTTTCCTGTTCTTATCTATTAACTTTTTTTATGGTAAGGGCAGGAAGGACATGTAATAAGGTAATGGGCATTTTTCTTCCCCTCATGAGAGGGACTTGCGCAGAAATAATGAATTGCATGAACTTGGCGAACACAGCAATAATCAAAAATTGCTACTGCAACACATAAACACATAATTGAGTAGTCTTAATCAAAACATAACCATGTCGGGAAAGGGAAAAGAAAAACCCCATGCCTATCCATAATTATTTAATGTGACCAAGCAACCAAACCATTGTAAAACTTGACTAGTGTATCTAATTAGGGAGGTTAGTCATGGGAAATGTTGCAAGTCGACAAACCCATTATGCAGGAAAATAACATGGCATAGCTATAACCAAGGGCTGCCTAAAAGTTCTCATTTTGAGTGGATTAACAAAACCACCCAGCCATCCTCAAACTGTTAAGTAGGTGATTGAGAGCTATTCATTATCCATATAATCTTATGCATAATACATACATATGAACATTTTCCCAGCTACATGTTAAAACATATTAATATAAAGAGACAGCAATTATCTTAAGAAAGACAGCAAGTTATATCAATGAAAAATTATATTAACATTATACCTGATTCGTTACAGCATCTTCAGCCTGTTGTACCAAGGTGGTACCTTCAGTGGTAATATGCTACAATAACAAAATTCTCAGTAAGTATCAGCGATGTGAAAAATGTTACAGGTAAAAGAGGCTTTTGGTAGAAGGATAAAATTCAAGCATAAAAACCAACCAACCCGTTTGAATACATTAGCCACTGCTTCCAAGCCTTTAGGTATTTTATGGTAAAGCCTATACATCCTTGAAAGATCCTCCACCTAGCAGAATATAATGAAATAAATAATACTTGGTGGTTGATGTTTTATTTGGAAATGGCCAGCGCACCAACTGTTAATACTGCAAAATAGTGCAAGATTGAAAACCACCTTATCATCATTAAGCAATGCACGGCACCCAGATTGCTCCTTTTCAAGTAGCTCAGTCGCATACACCACCAACAACTCATGTTGTACTTTCTACACAAGGTAAACAGCTACAATCAGGATAGTAATATGGATTGTAAAACTATTTTTTTGGGAAATATATAAAATAATAAAATTGAATCTGAAGATTTGATGTGCACTACTGAAGTTCTCTTTTTCGACAACTTGATGCAAATAGCTAAACCAAAACCTCCAACAGAATGACAGATAAAGAGTACATGCTAGCATAATGTCACAGACAAAAAGGAACATGTCAAACTTACATATTATAAAGAACTCCACAAATTTCTAGTGTCTTAAGAAACAATTCAAAATCTAGAAGGAGATAACCTAAACTAAAGCGTTTTGTATTTATATTTAAACTAACCTCCACTAATTTCGGCTCACTGCTGGAATGCAGGTAATGGGACACTCTATCCCGTTCTTTTTTCAAGCATTCCTCAGCCTGTAATTTCAGAAGACATTTTAGAATCAAACAGGTAAATCAGAGCTATGTAACAATAGGTAAGAACTATGGGCAGAAAGGGCTAGCTTTTATCATGTAATCTGGACATGAATCTTCGAGAATCCAGTTTGATGCCTTGCGAGAATAGTAAGCACCAGTATCCTGAAGCATGTGGTCTTCAAAATCTTTTTCATAATTCTCCATCTGTCCCATTCCAATCTCAACAAATATATCCAGTACATTCTTCAGCAACGCTCTGTCAATCTGCTCTCCCTCACGCTCTTTATCAATCTGGTGCAGAGCAATAGTTATGAAAATTCTAATATCAAATGATAAACTAAAGACAACATGTACTTAGAGGCAATGAATTTTGGGTTAAACCCTTCGAGTAAGAAGGTTAGAAACAAGGGTTTTTTTTTTAATCAAATTGGTACAAAGCAATAATTGTTTAGACTTCTCATTCAAAAACAGAAGCAAAAATTCAAAGTAGGACATGAAGCAATGAACTTACAAGAGTAATTACAGCATCTTTGGCTTTATCCTTCAATTCTGTGTAAACCTGAAATCAGAGAAATTAAAGATGTCGGAATAATTCAAAAGAATCTAAAAGGGCATGAAAGAGAAAATCCTATGAAAAGTTAGCACAACTATAACATATATGATGCCATTAGAAGGACTTGTGACAAACCAGATCCTGGAAACAAGTCAGTCCAACTTCATGGAGTGCAGGAAGCGACCTTCGAGAAATGAAATAACGATCAAGATAATTGAAGAAGCGTGACAGCCATCTAACCATAACTTTATGATTGGCCCATCTTTTCACAAGCTCCCTCAGCATAAACTCATCATGCTTCTCCTTCAAAGATAGTAATACCTAATAAAGGAAACAAGAAAGAATCAGAGAGCATCATATAAGCAAAAATCAAACAGAAAAAAATGAGTAAACATATAAATAAAAATTTATATTTATAAAGAACTTTAGTTAAAAAAAAAAAAATCACAAGGCTACAAGAAGATGCAATGACATCTATAATTCATCTTGCAACAACAGAATTTGTCTTAAAAAAGGAAATCCCAGGGACTACAATGGGTTCATGTTTTTCTTTGCCTATGCTATACAGCTCAATAACACCAAAAAAAGAACATTAGCCATCAAATTCAGTCAGGCATGTGATGTTACACGCCTACACACTGTAAACCCATCCTAACAAGCAAAAATAGAATTGCCTAAGAAATATTAAGGGATGGGACCAGCAACACTATTTTGAAGATCAAATGATGTGGAACACAGTCCAACTCCCATATAGATAAATCATGGGACAGATCAAAGCTCAGGTGAGCATATGCTTTTGAGCTTTGATCCGATATAATTCATTATATAAAATGTTTACATGGACCAGTAGAAGCCATAGGTACATCCAGTGAAAAAAATATACGAACAACAAACAATGTTAATCTTCCTCACCGTGGAAGAAATATATTCTTCAAATGCTTCCCTGTACTTGTCATACAGCTGTTGAGAAAAGTCGTTAGGAGGCTTCTGTGTGCACATATTGTAGATGGTTCTGTGACGTAAATAACAAAAAGTCATCAAATACAAATAACAGTGCCTCCCCAAAAACCATTAAGCAACAGTAATAAATGTTATAGTGAATGAAAAAGAATGAAGAACAAAATCAATACGTGTAGAGCATTATGTATTCCTCTGAGTGGAATGGTGACCCGGGTGCTCCTTCCAAAACCCTCTTCAGTTTTGTGATCCCCTTCTGCATATAGTCCCATCCTTGGTCCAAGTCAATAGTCTTGCGCTCCATTATTAAACAAAAAATGACTGCAAGCAAAAAGTCACAATAATCTTGTAAATAAATGACGCATACAACCACAATGTTTCTTGCATCAAATCAATAATATGATAATAAATGCTATTTATTTTCAATCTGCTGATTTTATAAACACAAAATAAGTACTATTTATATTCCTTATCCATGCCAAAAATTAATAGGCAGACACCAAAGTTTTAAAATAACGACGAAAAAGGGAAAAAAAAAATTTAATTCAATCAAGGAACAACAGCAAAAATTCTAGCATCCGCTAAAAACAAGACGCACAGACAATAGATAGACAAAAACCCTAAAAGTTCATTAGCAATATCAAATCAAAAAATTGACAAACCATCTCTCTGAAATATCAAGACGTCCAAAGCCACGCATTCTCCCGTGTAAATATATCATACGATCACATTACATGTAATTTTTTTAACAGGTAAATTATTCACATAAGAGAAATACAAGTACATAAGAACCCTAAAAATCGATCACAAGTATTATTTAAAACAGAATACCCATAGAATCACATAACATCGATTAGAGACGAAGATTAAAAAGAAACGAAATTACAATTTAAAAAAAATAAAAAATCAAAACAATGCGTAGGGAGAAGTCTTGAAGAAGCGCATCGTGACAAAGGAAAGGAAACAGAAAAAGAAACGCACTGTAAAGCAACGACTTCCGAGAGCGCTCACGGGAGACGTGAATCGCGTAAGAAGCCTAACGGAGTATCGCTTGGCTGAAGTAATTAACTGGTGGAAGATGACAAGGATTTAGCTAAGGAAAAAATCCGAAAATAACCTTTTCAGATTTTCAGATCCCTAGCTTGCCGGTCAACTTTAATTCAATTTTAAGCCATTTAAATAAATTTATCTTTGAACTAAAAATATGCTACAATTATCGTACTACAATTCTCGTATTACAGTATATAATCTCTAAATTTTTAAATTCTAAATTTATAGTACTCGTATTTTATATATATATATATATTAATTTTTTTATTTTTTATTTTATAGCTTAATTAATATTTCGCAAAATAAAATTTACTTAGTATAATTTTTTTTAAAAAATATATATTTTTAAATATAACATATTTATTATGTAAATATATTACAATTATTGTAAAAATTTACAAAATAAAATTTATTTACTTACTAAAAATTTTTGTAAAAAGAAAATATTTTCAAATATAATATATTTATTATGTAAATTTTAAAAATAAAGAAATTAAATGAAAATAAATTTAAAATAATAATTTAAAATTTTTAATTCAATTTAAACAAAAAAATATATAAGTTAATTATTTATCTAAAGAAGTGAAATAGAAATAAAAATTACTTTTTTACATTTGTTTTTTAAAATTATAATTAAAAATATATACTTTTTAAAAAAACTATCACAAAAAAATAATAAAAAGTTTAAAAAAAACTTCAAAAATATTTGTTTTTTAAAAATTTACTTTATTAATTTAATTGATTTTAAAATAAAATAATTTTAAAAGGTGGGGTCTATTGACCCGAGCACATGTGATCAGGTCAGTGGGCCCCACCTTTTTTTAATTTTTTAATTTTATTTTAGTATATATATAAAATAAATAAATAAATAAGTCAATAAATGTATAAATAATTTATTTTTGTATAAATAATTTTTGTAAAATAATTCACAAAATAAATTTTATTTACTTACTATAAATTTTTGTAAAAATAAAATATTTTCAAATATAATAATTTATTATGTAAATCCAAAAAAAAAATTCTTTTTCTTTTTCTATTTTATTAATATATGTTTCAAATTTAAAATTTTGACTTTTAGCGATTTTTTTTAAGAAGGCAATACAAAATTTAAATTTCTAAACGGTTATTTGAAAAAAAAATTATTTTTATTTGTAATTTTTAAAAATCTTATTTTTAAAAATAAATAAATAGTTTTATTTATAACAATTAACTTTTGAATATTTATTTTTGAATATTTTTTTCTTTGAAAAAAAA
>JAXCLQ010000001.1:20861858-20874101 GCA_035584115.1 Cedrela odorata | reverse complement strand
ATTTTTAAAATTTACATAATAAATATATTATATTTGAAAATATTTTATTTTTTAAAAAATTTATAGTAAATAAATTTTATTTTGTCAAATAGTATTTGATCTGTAAAATGAAAAGAAAAGAAATTAAAATTAAATAAAATAATATATACAAAACGTGAATACTGTAGATTTAAGATTTATACACTGTAGCGCGAGCACTGTAGCAAGGTAACTGTAATTTGTTTTTGGTTCCAATGGTAATCATTCAAATGGCTTGAAATTGAATTAATTGGTAAAATGGAATTAAGATTAATCATATCAATAAACAAGAAGTCTGAAATGGTTATTTTCAAAATTTTTTTGAGATAATATCCACTAAGTGAAACAAGAAAAAAATTCTGAAAACAACCCTTTCAGACCCTCTGTTTACCGATATGACTAACTCTAATTCAGTTTTACTAATTGGTCAAATTTCAGGTCATTTGGACAATTTTACCCTCAGAGCCAAAAACATGCTACAGTTATATCGTTATAGTGTATAATTCCTAAATTCCCAAACTCTAAATTTTCAAATTCTAAATGTATAGTATCCACGTTTTATATATATTATTTTTTTAATTTTAGTTTCTTTATTTTTCATTTTACATATTAAATAATAATTCATAAAATTAAATTTATTTATTATAAATTTTTTTTTAAAATATTTTCAAATATAATATATTTATTATGTAAATTTTAAAAATAAAAAAATTAAATGAAAATAAATTAAAAATAATAATTTAATTTTTTACTTAAATTTAAACAAAAATATATAACTTAATTATTTAGCTAATGAAGTAAAATAAAAATAAAAATTTAATGAAATATTAAATAAATATGTAAAATTTTAAAATAATAATTAATTTTAAAATTACAATTAAAATATTTATTTTTTAAAAAAATAATGGAAAAAAATTACAAAAAAGTTGAAAAAAAAGTTTAAAAAGTATTTATTTTTTTAATTTTACGTTATTATTTTAAATGGTTTAAAAATAAAATAGAAAACAAAAAAATTGAAAAAAAAAATTAACTCGAGTGCTACAGTGAATCAGATGCTATAATGACTCGGGTGCTACAGTGCAAAAAAATTTTAATTTTAATTTATTTTTTTAAAATTTTGTAAGTTAAAAAATTAAAAAAATTAACATTTTTATTTGTAATTTTAAAAATTCTTGTTTTTAAAACAAATAAATAGTTAAAAATTCTTGTTTTTAAAAAATTGTTGTTATTTAATCAATTTATATTTTTCTAATTTTTTCAAATATTTTTTTGAAAATTAATTATTTTTTAATATTTGTTTTTAATATAAATTTAATTTTATTAATAAAATTTATACAATTATTTTTTTTATTTTTTAGCTTTTTTATTTTTTATATTATTATTTTATGTTAATTTATTATTTTTGGTGTTTTGATTTTTTAAAAATTTTTTAACTTACAAAATTTTAAAAAATAAATTAAAATTAAAATTTTTTTGCTACTGTAGCTCCCATGCTACTGTAGCACACGAGCACAATAACATCTAATTTACTGTAGCACCTGAGTCAATTTTTTTTTTTCGATTTTTTTATTTTTTAAATTTATTTTTAATATACATTTAAATAAAAAAACAGGTGGGATCCACCCAAGGTGCTAAAAAAATAAATATTTTTTAAAACTTTTTTTAAAATTTTTTTTGTAATTTTTTATTATTATTTTTTTAAAAAATAGATATATTTAATTGTAATTTCAAAAAATAAATATAAAAAATTAATTAATATTTTTAAAATTTACATATTTATTTAATATTTCATTAAATTTTTATTTTTATTTTACTTCATTTAATTTTTTTATTTTTAAAATTTACATAATAAATATATTATATTTAAAAATATTTTTTTAAAAAAATTTATAAGAAATAAATTTAATTTTGTAAATTATTATTTAATTTGTAAAATAAAAAATAAAAAAATTAAAATTAAAAAAATAATATATACAAAATGCAGTTACAGATTTGAAGATTTAGGAATTATACACTACAGTGTGAATATTGTAATAGAATAATTGTAGTATATTTTTAATTATGAGAATAAAAATATCTAAATAACTTGAAATGTAAAACTGAATTAGGGTTAGTAATGTCATTAAAGAATAAAAAAGGGTTATTTTAGGTAATCAGGATATAAAAGGATTATTTTCGGTATTTTTACCAACCCTGATTATATCTCAAACAAGAATTCTACTTTTCTTAATTCATTAATTTGTACTCTAATAAATGGGCTCTGTCGATCTAGAACATCGGGTTTTGAGTTAGATAATGGAGGCGCTGAAGGAGAATTATTTGGAGATAAGAGTTTGGGAGTTCAGTGGAATCGTTTAACAAGTTTATGGACTCGCAGAGAGAGCTTTTCCACAGCCAGATCGACCAGCTTCAAAACGTTGTTGTCATACAATGCAGACTAACTGGAGTTAATCCTCTCTCGCAAGAAATGGTGCGTTCTTCAAAAGCTCAGCTTAATACTCAAGGAAGAAAAAAGAATTGGTTGATTAAATATTAATTCGGTTCAATAACAAAAACCTCCAGAGAAGTTCGTATGGCTAATACTCGATAATCGTATTTTTCTTATATTTTAGATATTTGTTTTTTGGTTCATAGGGTGAAATATCATATTTTTAGGAGTTTCAGTTCCATTATAACTTTCTTATCACGACTCTGAGGATACACTTAAATCTATTAGACAATAGCATGTTAAGTGCTAAATCTATTAGACAAATAGCATGTTAAGTGCTGCTGAGCTTGGTAGATACCGAATGGAATTCAACTAGTTGCACATATCAAATAAGCCAATACATTCTTGTCTCATATTTTATGTTAAAAGTTTGTAGATTACCTGAAGTTTTATGTTGCTAAGTTTGGTCTTTGCCTATATGAAACATCAAGATGCTTAAAATTGCAGTACTGACTTCATGACGTAACTTGGTACCGCACAGTATTAGTTAAATCTTATGCTATATGAATGATATATGAATAGTATTGGGCTTTCCATTAATATTTTTTTATGGATTTTTTTCAATAAAAATATAGTTATTTTGCATGATAATTGTATTTCCATTTATCATGTTAACTAATGAGAATTTTCTTGGCACATGCAGGCAGCCGGTGCCCTGTCGATAAAAATTGGTGAGTTTTTGTGGTGGTACCATTGTTCCTGATATTCATGATGGTTGTGATTCATTGATGTGTACCTCTAGTAATCTCGGGGGAAATTTTTGTTCTTGCCGTTTTGTGTATTAGCTATGATTTTGACTAGATTCAGGGGGCTATTCACATTCAGTATCATGTCTTCAAAATAACAATGAATGGGAGTCAAGTTTTTAAATCTTGTTGGAAAAACTGATTGGCTTATCAGCTTCTGCCAATTGTTTTGTAATGCTTCTTTTTGTTTGATCTGATGAATGGTTAAAACTGCCTTACAATTGTGCCAAATTTGTTATCGGGGTATTTGTTTGCCTACTTGTGCTCCCAGTAATTGTATTAATTAGTTTTTAGAAAAATAAAAAAGTGACAATAGAAATCTTTGTGCCTTTATTTATTTTCCTCTGGAAATTGGTTTTGCTTTTTGTATGCTGTTGTTTCTCAACATACATGATATTTTTTAAAATTCCCATCAGACTGCAAGTATTCTAATTCTATTGCTTACTTGGTTGCTATTTTGCTAATATCACAGGCAAGAGACCTAGAGATTTGCCAAACCCTATGGCTTTAAAGTACATGCAAGAAGTTTTCTATATGAAAGATGCAATAAGTAAGAGGGAATCCCGTGAGATCTGTGCCCAATTTTGTGTTACAGTAACACAGGTCCCTTTCCTTCTCTGGTCACACTTTTCATTCTTATTTTCTTCCTGCTGCTCCCAAAATAAATTTCCGACTTTCCTTTTCTGAATCCTGTTCAGAATTTACTGAAATTAAAAGATGTTCTCCTGAGGCCTTTTGTCCCGGCTGTCAGTTTTGTTGACTTTTTTTTTTTTTTTTTTTTTTTTCTAGTTTTGATACTGTCTATACTGAACCATCTTGTTTAGCAGATGAAATGTATGGTAGTTATTGTTATCCTGTTTAGGTCAAAGATTTTTTTGCTAGCCAATGTTGTAGAGTGAGGAAAGTAGTTCAGCTCTCAAAGGAGAAGGCAATTAAAACTAATGCATATAAAGAGCCACAGGATGGGTCCCGATTAGCTCTGATTCAATGATTCCTATTGTTTCCATGCCCTTAAGTTCTGCTGGCCCTACCAGTGTGATACCCATTGATCATTTTCCCTTAAACTCTATTGGTCCTCTCAATGTTGAAGAAGCACCATCTTGTTCTGGGCTGGGTGATTCTCTAGTTGGCGTAGATTACTTAGATAAACATTTTCTTGAGAATATTTTCAGTTTGATGCGGAAAGAGGAAACATTTTCTGGGCAGGTGAAGCCGATGGACCGGATCTTGCTGATAGAAAATTCTTCTGTCCTATTTTGGTACTTGCAGAAATGCTATATGAACTTTGAAGTATGTTATATTGTTTGCTATGCTTACATGGTTCTATTGTTATGGCTGCAGGTTTTTAACCGAAGGTGGAGTGATGGATTTAGCAACATGGTTGAGTCAAGCAGTTGATGAGGAACAAACAAGTGTTCTTTCCGTCGTCCTTGATGTATGTGACTGTATATGAATTATGGATAGATGATTTAGTTTATCTTTGCCTTGTAACTTAGCTTGGAATTACATTGATTGACTGGCATGCAGGTTTTTTCTCACTTACCACTACATAACGCTTTACCAGAACAAATGTCAACTATACTACAAAGTGTGAAAAGATTATGGTTCTACAGGGGTTCAGGCGTGCTTCTGTTATAGAGACATCTATAAGTTATATATATGTGCTTTTGTCAATAAAGGTCTTGTTATGATAATTCATATTGGACTTTTAACTTTGTTTTCTATTTGTTAATAAGTTTTTCCTGATTACAGTATAACTTCATTTTGCATGAAAAATAATTTGTTGTTTAGCTAATATTTTTTTTGCCTCCATTGGGACGTTTTTTGAATCTCATTTATCTGATTTGGAGATCAGACTAATCAAACAGGGCAAGGATTTTGTTATCAAAATGGACCAAGATGTTTGCAAGAAGCCAAGCTTTGAATAAACCTTATGGCACAAAATCTTGTACCGATGCGCAGAATGAGTTAATTCTGAACAGAATTAACTCGTTCTGATGCTTGCTGAGTGCACCTGCAAGATTTTTTCAAGTAGTTTCTAATCATTGCACTCTAAACATGGTGCCGTATTGGTGAAATTATGGCTGATGGATCATTGCAGTCAAACAATAATGTTTCAGTAAGTGCTACACAAAATCAATTGAGAATCTGCTGAAAGCTGGATGGTTCTTGTTATTGATAATTAGTTCTTTTTGTTGGCTGTTCAGGAGGCCATTCTTGCTTCTTCAGCACTGTTTTGGTACTTATGGAGGTATTAAGCATAGGTTTCTTGTTCAGGAAGCTAGAATCGCCAGAACCACTTAAATTATTGACAGCATCTTCAGATGACTCTTTATGGAAGAACATTCTAGGTGTATCTTCATCCTGTATCCCTTAGTTATGGTTCTAGGATGAAGCTTTTGTGGAGAGTGCTGTAGTGACTTTAGAGTTCCTAGCTGTCAAGTATAATTTGCGTGAACAAAAAACAATGGATAAATTGCATTGTGGAAACCACGCCTTTTCATTTAAATAGCACAAAGTTTGCTAGTATGAATTTTAAGCCTATTATGGTAACTTTTTGAATTTGAAATCCTGGAATTGTTGGATGAGATTACCAGTTTAAACTGAGGCTGTAATTACAGCAGAGTAACATCTTGAAACTCCTAATTTGTTATGTACTGGTTTACTGTTCTAATTTTTTGTTCTATTTTAACTTAATATTGCTTTTACTATGTTCTGTATTTTCTCTTTTTCTTGCATAATTGTTTAATATTCTTGAAGGATGAAAAACTTCAACATGTTTTGGGACACTTTCAGAAAGATTTTGAAGGTGGAGTTTCAGCAGAGAATTTGGGTAAGCCAAGGCACCTTGGAATTATGGTATCTTGCAAGCTCAAAATGCCTTACTATACTTTGTTAGCTTTCAAACTGATTTGAGTTTGAGGATTTTAACATGCCTACAGGAGCAAAATTTGGTGGATATGGTTCATTTTTACCTACCTATCAACGGTCTCCTGTTTGCTCACATACAAGGACTCTGCCAAAAGTTCAGAATCATAATTGTCCTAAATCCCCTAATAATTTGCATGTGGAGTTAAGCTTTATCTTAATATATACTCAAATGTTCTTATCATCTCGTCAGGGCCTGGAACTTGGTTTGTTTGTAAATTTCTTGTTTGCTTTAGCACTTCGATGTTGTTACACAGAATGGCTATCGCAATACTGCAGTTTCATCAGCTGCACCTCCATCATTGAGACCTGGACCTGCTTTCCTGTTCCACGTCGCTGCCTTCATTGAAGGCACCAGCTATCAATGATTCACTAAAAGAAGAGATATCCATCACATCCTCTCGTGGCGAGATGTAAATCTGTAAACAAGATGCTCCCTCTGAAGGTTCGAATCAAAGTTGGTTCTGACAACTTATTGGCACAAAAAAATGCTGCAATCTACAGTGGTCTTGGCCTTGATGTCTCGCCATCATCATCATTGGACGATATCCCTTCTGAAAGTGAAGGGATGGTTCGTGAACCTCAAGATGCTCCCTTTGAATCTCCCACCAATAATATTAGGGTGAATTATCTCTCTGCAGTTTTCTCAATGTTTTATTTTCTTTTTCTTAATGCATCTGTGTTAAAAATATAGATGAAAGAATAAAGAAGGAAATATTGATGAAGAAATATGAAGTTTTTGTTGTGCTTTTCATTTACCATAACATGTGTTTATATACAAGAGTTTACAGCAGTTAGTTTGAAATATAGAAGTGTTTGTATCAGCTAGTTTGATTTATACAACAATTAGTTTGAAAATTCGGACAAGTTACTGTTTACACGGCTAGTTTATTTGACTTCTTGCATTTAACTTTTTTAAATGCTTGTAATGGATATTTCAACACTCACCCTCAAGTTAGACTTGAACAAATTGATCAAATTCCACTTGTTAGTAAAGTTGTGAAGTTGTTTATTACTTGGAGGTTTGGTGAGCACATCCGCCAATTAATCTTCACACTTCATATAAGGTATTGATATTGTTTTGTTCAAATACTTTTCTCTTATAAAGTGGCAATCTATTTGAATGTGCTTGGTCCTCTCATGAAAAATTGGATTGTTTGCGATATGTATCGCCGACATGTTGTCACAATAGCTTCATTAGTGTTTCTATCTTAAAATTCAAATCTTCAACCAATGCCTTTAACCATATTAATTCACTGGTGGTTGAAGTCGTTGCTCTATATTCGGTTTCTGCACTTGATTTAGCCACCACAGTTTGTTTCTTACTTTTCCAAGTTACCAAATTTCCACCAACAAATATGCAATATCCGGTTGTGGACTTGCAGTCTTCAATGCTTCCTACCTAATCAGCATTCATGTAGGCATAAATTTGATGATGTCCATGTTTTTTCATAAGTATTCCTTATCCCGTTGTTCCCTTGAGATATTTGAGTATTTCATCTACCATCTCTATGTGGTTAGTCATTGGACATGTCATGAATTGACTTATCTGATTCACATGAAAAGATATGTCGAGTCTAGTAATGGTTAAGTAGATTAATTTACCCACAATTCTTTAATATTGCTTGATGTCTTCAATTGGCTTGCCTTTCCTCATTTTTGCTTGTCCTTCAATTGGTGGTGAGGCTATCTTTTCTCTAAGTTTAGTTGTTTCTTTCAAAAGATTAAATGTGTATTTCCTTCGGGGTAGATAAAGCCCTTTACTATAATGAGCAATTTCTATACCTAGAAAATACTGTAAGTGACCAAGGTCTTTAATATTAAAAGTAGACCTTAAAAAGTTTTAGTGTTTTTAATTCTCAAAGTATCATTTCTGGTTATAATTATATAATCTACATAAATTATCACAACCGTAATACGGCTATTAGAGTGTTTGATGAATAATAAATAATCAGCACTACTAATCTTGAAGTGTTGAGAAATTGCAACCTAGAGTACCAAGCCCTAGGTGATTGTTTTAAGCCATAAATAGGTTTTTTAAGTTTACACAAATGTGTTTTAGGTATTTTGATGTTGTATTCTTGTGGAATATCCATGTAAACCTCTTCCTCCAATTTCCCTTGGAGAAAAGTGTTTTGGACATCCATTTGATACATTTTTCATTCATAATTAGTGGTTAATGACAAGATAACTCTAATAGTGCTCATTTTGGTCACTGGGACAAACGTCTCAGTGTAATCTAGACCATATGTTTGAGTGAATCCTTTAGCAACCAATGTAACTTTATGTTTTTCAATAGAACCATCACTTTTCAACTTAGCTTTGTACACCCACTTACACTTGACCATTTTCGTACCTTGAGGCCTCAAGAGGAACAATTTCTCATGTTTTGTTCCTAACTAGAGCATCCAACTTCTCATCCATGGCATTCTTTCTAATAGGAATGTCTTTGGCCTCATTATAGTAATATGGCACACTTAAGCTATCTAATTTAGTTAGAAAAGCTTTATAACTCTCTTTGACATTGTTTAAGTTATAATAATTTCCTATAAGATGTGCTGTGATCTTATTCCTATAGAAGAATTCCTTTCTCTTCTATTTGGATGAGGGCTTCCTAATTATTTGAGATCTTCTAAATGGAGGATTTTGATCATGTAATGGAGAAGTGAACTCTTCCTTATTTCGATCAACTTGTGAAGAACTAGATGGAATTTTATTATGAGAATCTATTTGAGCATTAGGTTGCTTATCACTAGGTGTTTCCTCACTTTCATTTTCACTAGGTGTTTCTTTACTTTCACTAGGTGTTTTCTCATTTTCACTCTCATTCAAACTACATGATTATTGATTTTATTATTATTTTTTAATGAACTCAACTGGTTACTCACAATAGACAAGGGAAGATGATTCTCTTTGGTTTCTCCATCATTTCTTACTTTGTTAAAGTAAGGATCATTTTCTAAAAATGTAATATTTCTTGAGAGAATTCTCTCATTTGTACAAGGATTTAAACATTTATAACCCTTTTTATTAGTGTAATAGCCTAAAAATATGCACTTAACACTTTTATGACTCAACTTATCTCTAGCATGATCAGGGATATAAACATAACAAGTGCAACTGAATAATTTAAGATAAAATAAGTTTGGTTGTCTATTATAGAAAAACTTGAAAATAGATTTTTCATTTAATAACTTAGAGGGCATTCGGTTAATTAAGTGTATGGCAGTGAGAATGGTTTCATTCCAATATCTTTTAGGGATATTGTAATGAAACATCATTGACTTTCCTACATCTAAAATGTGTCGATTTTTTCATTCGGCTACACCGTTTTGTTCAGGTGTGTAAGGACAAGTCGTTTGGTGAACTATTCCTAAGGTGCTCAGGTTATCCTCAGAGACATTACTAGTGTATTCTCTCCTATTATTGCTCCTAAGAATTTTAATCCTTTTGCCATGTTGATTTTCAATTAAGGTTACAAATTCTTTAAAACATGATAAAGTCTCTGATTTGTTTTTAATCAAGTAAATCTAAGTATATCTAAACTTGTGATCAATGAATGTTATAAAATATTTAAAACCATTATGAGAATTTAAATGAGAAGTTCATAAATCAGAATGTATAAGATCAAAAGTTTTATTATAACAAGTTTTCGAATATACAAAAGGAAGTTTAGTTTGTTTTTCTAGATTATAAGCTCTACATTATTTAAAATCACTAAACTCAACATCCGGAATCATTTTACACAAAATGTTACTAGGAGAATATCCTAATCTTTCATGCCAAAGTTTTTGAAGTCTAAAGTCTTCTTTAACTGTAAGAGTTTGGTTAATGTTATTCAAAAAGTATAGGTCATCTTGTAGATTTTCTTTACCAATTTTTTTTTTTCCAATTAGCATGTATCAAAATATTACTTTATTAGGTTAAAAAATGACACAACAATTTAAATCTTTTGTTATTTTACTAACTGACAACAAATTTGATGAGAATTTGGCATGTAAAGGCCCTTTATTTCCTTGGATAAAATTTTAATATCTCCTAATTCCTTAATTGATATTTCATTACCATTGGCTATTGTCACATTTCTAAAGTTTCCTAGGGTTTCTATTCTAGATGCCTTGTTTTTATTTTTAAACATATGATTGTAGCATTCAAATGAATAACCCAAAGGTCAAAATTAAAATCTGATTTGAAAATCATATCTTGAGAGGAGCTTGGATATGATTTTGAAGTAGTTTTGCCAAATCCTCAAAGAGTTTTAAGTTGTCTTTTTCGGTAGCATTTTGAGCACATTGTGATGGTGCCTTCTCCTTGTGGTTGTTTGGCCTAAGATGTGGATTGAGGATCTAACATTTTTCTTTAGTATGACCTAACATCTTGCAATGGTCACACTTCCAACATTTGTCATTGGGGTTGTGCATCCGTCCATATTTATTGAACTTAGTTTTGACTTTCACTCCTTGAATCGTCATGTTTTCTTCCTTGCCATCTACCAAACTACCTCTTTCGGCCTTGCTTGAATTCCCATTCAAAATTCTTCTTTGCATATACTCTTTATTTACCTTATTTACAACATCATCATAATGAGGTAAAGGCTTAAATGTAAGAATATGATTCTTAAAATTATTGTAGTCTAAACTCAAACCCATCAAATATGAGATCACAAGATCCTCATTAGCTCTTTTTTTTCACTTCTTCAATATTTGTGGTATTTGGCTTTAAGGGTTGGAGTTCATCCCATGCTTTTTTCATTTTGATGTTGTACTTTATCGGATCACCTCCTCTAAGGTTGATATTGTTGATGAAGTGCTTTAATTCATATAATCTCATCAAGTTTCCTTGATGACTAAATTGTCTCTTGATAGACTTCCAAAGTGTTTTAGAAGTTTCAGGTTTTGAGAATGCACCTACCAAAGACGGCTCTATGAAATTCAAAATATACACCAAGTTGTCATTGTAACACCAATCTTCATATTTCTCACTTGATATATCTGTGGGTTTTGTGATCCTTCTATTGACAAAGCTCAAAGCTTGTTTTTCACTTAATGCTCTTTCAACGAGATTGAGCTAAATTAAATGATTCTTTTTATTTAAGAGAAATGTGATAAGTTTTAATGTGATATTACTATCATTATCAACTCCCTTAACTCTTTTTTTGATGTTGTGTAACGAGCCCTCCATTTCTATTTCTTAATTTAGTTTTGAAGGAGAATGTCTTGATGCACCAAGAATCAACAAATAACAAGAGATGAAAGGTGAATATGGAATCAAACTTACTTTGATACCATATTAAAAATATAGATGAAAGAATAAAGAAGAAAATATTAATGAAGAAATAATGAAGTTTTTATTGTGTTTTTTATTTACCATAATATGTGTTTATATACTAGAGTATGCAACAGCCAGTTTAAAACAAGAAAGTGTTAGTAATAGTTTGTTTGATTTATACAACAATAAAAAAGTGTTTGTAATAGCTAGTCTGATTTATACAACAATTAGTTTGAAAATTCGGAAAAATACTGTTCACGTTTATTGTTTATTGCTATTGTTTACGACTTCTTGCAGCTAGCTTTTCTAAATGTTTGTAATGGGTATTTCAACAATCTGAAGATATCAAATATGGTTGTTTTATTGGTGTGCCGGTGCAGGGCATGACTTACTTTCCAGTGCATGAAGTTCTACTGTTATCTCCTCTTTCTGATTACCTAGCTCACTTACTGAAAAGGAAAAACTTCCAAAAGATAGTAGGTCCATGGCTTTCCTCAAATCTGGCTCAGAAAGTGCTCGCAGTTCACTGAATGGTTCTGATTCTAGAAAGGGTGACAGGATAGTAATAGGTGAAAAGAAGAGGAGATCAGTGGAGAAAAATGAATTCTCTGTCGAATTTAAGAGTGGTAATAACAGGGATGCTGGCAATGGGTTTGATGCTGTACCAAAAAAGGAGGCCGACATTGAGACATTGGCTTGCGAAGAGCTTGTTACTAATACCTTAAAGCTTCCACTTTTGTCTAATTCATATTCTACTGCTGCTGACATGACAAAAGGTACAAGTAGGGCATCTGA